>OX155966.1:1484818-1602318 GCA_944548615.1 Micropterix aruncella
TTGCGCGATGGGGAGGAGGGCTGTCTACTTGCCGGTAAAGTCTTGGAATGACCTAAGTGATTTTTAAGTCCGTACAATATTCAACATCTGTTTTCGTAAAAACTTCTGGAGTGTGTGATGTTGGTGTGGTGTGAACAATTTTTCAATTGCTAATTCCGGCCGCCCTTCTGGTTCGGCTGGGGCGGACGGTTAATTAAGGCGTGACTTTTATACGAAACGCGGAGATTTTGCGAGTTTCGGCTCCCGCAGAAGGGAGCTTTTCGGGAACACAGGGGCGCCTCGCCTCGCCTGCGAATATGGGGGACAACGGCAGATGTACACCAACACATAATAATAATATTCCTATGCCTCGACAACTTGGGTTGTCGACTATAACGGGCGAGCCCGTCACCACAGGAAGTTTTAACGATTAGTCGTTCTATCGACCTGCAGTGAGCGTAGAAGACTTTGGACAAAACAATCCAGCGTCTAGCTACGCCACAACCCGTTAGAGACCAACGCCTTACCGCGAGATAGCCAGTTATGCTACCTGGCGGGCCCGACTCTCGCGCCCTAACTTCCAATTGTGACCAGATTTATCCGGTCTCGGGAGTCTGGGAACTGTATTGTTTCCTATAGAGCGGGGGTGGTTGTCTACCTTAAGGCGACTGCTCTTGAAATGACCATTGGCCATCCGATCCCGGTTCAGAGTCGGGCAAAGGACGCCTTGGTCCGCGATAGATTCGGTGCACACCGTTTTACCACTTCGTAAGGGAGAGGACCGCGCAAGCGACCTCGAACTCGGAACCAATCGAGAGACCGGAGAAATCTGGTCACAATTGGAAGCAAGGGCGCGAGGGTCGGCCCGCCAGGTAACACTGGCTATCTCGCGGTAAGGCGTTGGCTTCTTGCGGGTTGTGACGTAGCTGGACGTTGGATTTGTTCTGTCCAAAGTCTTCTACGTTCACTGCAGGGCGACAGAACGAGAAAATCGTTAAAACGTCCTGTGGTGACGGGCTCGCCCGTTGTAGTTGACACCGCAAGTTGTTAGTCAGAGTGGCTTGCGCCGCACGGTGCGCAGCCCGTCCAGGAGCGCCAGAGGTTTGATTCCCAGGGGAAACTGACCAGGGCCTGAGTCCTACCCAGGTTCGCACCCCGTGCGTGGAGGCCGTCGGATGGGTGTTGACCCGTGAGTGTGACCGACCCTGAACACATGGGTCTTCGTGGCCAACCCAGCATGGGCCCATTAGCTCCCCCTGTGCCCCGACAGTGTCACTTATTAGGATTACGTACCAAAGCATACAAATGGAACCCTATCGGTTTTGTTGACTAATACAAATACCTTAGCAACCATGCGGCGCATCCTCAATGACGATATAAAATAGGGTGTTTGAGACAGTAGAAGATTTTTTCAAGGGGTGATGCTATATATGAAACTAAACAAGAAAAAGCCTTATTTATGTTTTCTGGTTTATATTTTGAAGTTTAGAGGAGATTATTCTACATTTTAAAAAGAGTTGAAAACAAACTTTTTTTACGACTTATTAGTTGCGGAGAAATAATCATTTTTAGTTCTAAAAACGATCTTCAAACCGACCCAAAATATAGCTCGACCTCTAAGGCCTATAAAGGATGTAATACCACTGCAAACCCCGGGTGTGTATACAATCGAATGCAGCTGTGGTTTAGCCTACGTTGGACAAACGAAACGATTGATAGCCACTCCACTGATTGAACACATCAAAGCTGCTAAAAACGTTCAACAAGAAAAAAAACTGCGATCTGCGAACACATACTGAATAGCTGAACTAACCACTGTGTGCAGTTTCAAAGTCACATTGTTTAAACCATAAAACAATTTTACTTTCCCCGTATGATTCGGGAAAACATTGAAATAAAAAGAACCCTGAACTTCAATACAGACGACGGTTTCAAACTCTCTAATACGTGGAACCCTCTTCTTAAAATGTTATCAAAGCCCTTCGCCGAGCGCAAAGGGGAGGGGAAAGGGGGGGATGGGGTCCTTGCACTGTACTTTATATCTGGGAGCTAAAGAATAAGAATAATTTATTTTTAAAAACCCGATCTGGGTATAGAAATTACATATCAAATAAAATTGGTATTTCTACAAATAAAATTACATTTCAAATTACTCATAAAATTATTTAAAAAATCTATAAAAAACTGATAATTGAAAAAAAAACATAGAAATTAAAAAATAACAAAGACATAAAAACTAGAAAAATTAAAAAAACAACAGAAATAATGAGAAAACATAGAGAATCAGCAATTCAATAACAAAATTATATGAAAACTAGAAAAATAGAAAGCATCCAAAGAGTTCTACATAAACTACATTTAATAAGGATCAAACTATCGATCAACAATCAAGAAATAGAAAAATGCATCGACTCTCCAAAGAGCCCTTGCTGAGTTGGCCACGAAGACCCAATCTGTTCAGTGTTAGTCAAACTCACGGGTCAACACTCATCCGGCGGCCTCCACGCATGAAGTGCAAGCCCGGGCAGGACTCTGGCCTTAGGGCTGGTGTCCCCTAGGAATCAAACTTCTGGCGCTCCTGGACGGTCTGCGCACCGTGCGGCGTAAGCCAATCGACTGTGCACTCTGACTAACAGTCGGGGGAGTCTGGAAGCAGTACTGTTTCCTATAGAGCGGGGGTGGTTGCGGACCTTACGGCGACTGCTCTTGAAACGACCATTGGCTACCCGATCCTGGGTGAACGGCCAGGCAAAGGATGCCGTGGTCCGCGATAGATTCGGTATACACCGTTTCACCGCTTCGTAAGGGAGAGGACCGCGCAAGCGACCTCGAACTCGTAACCAAACGAGAGACCAGAGTAATCTGGTCGCAACTGGAAGCAAGGGCGTGAGTGTAAGCCCGCTGGGTAACACTTCTGGCTATCTCGCGGTTAAGGCGTTGGCCTCTTGCGGGCATGTGGCGGAGTTTGGCGGTGGATTGTTTTGTTCAAGTCTTCTGCGTTCTTTTCACGGGAGAGAGAACGACTAATCGTTAAAACTTTCTGAAGTGACGGGTTCGCCCGTTGTAGTTGACTATATGTCGAATTATCTGCATAGATGTATAACATCGTAAAAAATATCGTACTTCATCTCTTTAGATCAATAGGAAAGCCCAGCTTACAAAATAAAGTCGAAAGACGGAAGAATGACGAGATCTACGAAAAAAAGCAAATTCAGAATTACACAATATTATAATGCAGACGGAAAAGATCGCTGAAAAGGATGTACGATAATCGCTGAAAAGGTACCAGATGTATTTATGAACCACCTGTATGAATTATCTGCAAGTTGCACCGTGGACAAAGAAAAAAAAGAAAAATGAAACCACTTTCACGAAAAGATACCTACTGCATCCAGAACTACCATTCGATTAAGAACGCCGCGTATTTAAAATACCAACCGGTATAACCGGTTTTTCAGTGCGCCAGTTAGATTGGATTTAATAATGGATCCAAGCAGTTCATGTTAACTCAATTTAAAGGGATACGTGCCTCTATACTTGGGAACAAAACTGCATACTTAACCGAATTTCCGCCAGAGTGGATAAAGCGAGCTTTTTAAGAGCCTTATTACAAAATAGCGTAGGTATTCTTTTAAAATGAGTTGAAAAAATGAACACATTTTTTTTTGGATAAAAGATAGGATAAATAAATAAATAAATAAATAAATAACTATTCAACCCTGGGAGAAAACCGCGGCACTGAGCGCTCTTCTCTTGCGCAAGCAAATATATACAAAATTTCTAATTGTTTTTTGCAGTGTTTTCTCCTTTCTAATGACAATAATTTATATTATGTCGTATTGCTAAAAGAGTGAACTTTAATATAGTATAAGTATTAATTAAGAATCTTATTTTATTTCTGAGAAAATTAGAATGATACAGGAAGATTTTTTTTTAATTTTGTGTAATTGTAAGTAATGTATACCTTGGATATGTGGTCAAAAAACGAAAAAATAAAGCCGTAGTGTACATCAAGAATACATGACGGACATAAAAAAAAATAGTATACGGTTTTCGTTGTAGTGATATTACTGTATTAAGGAGCTCAAAGTTTGCCTTCCGAGCGTTTTACGAATAACGACTTTCGGAAAATGGGCTGAATAAGTAAATAATATTCGTTATATCTAAAATTAAAGGCCGCTATGGTCAACATCAAGAAATGGTCCAGGTAATTCAGTAATTAAAGTTTGTAGAAATCTCTTCATTTCTTGGAATTAGAACGCCAAAAATCCACTTTTCTTGCCTTTCTGGATAAAATATGTGATAGGGCTCTTAACACGCTTTTATTAGGTTGACCTGTATGAAACTATGTAATGGAATTTAAGGTAACGAATTTAACCATCTTCCAAGGATCGTAGCGTCATGAAAATTGGCAGCTGTATGTAGTTCTGATGACAATACAATAATATGGTACTGTCGAACTGACCTGATGATGGAGTCGGAAGATATGAACTGGAACTTCATGATGGAACATCGTATCATAGCTGTGTTTGGACTCGTTAGAAAAGTCATGGAATGAACTTTAGTTGGTGCGAAGTAATGGTGCGCATATCAAGTAATGTAGATGTAATGGTGCGTGGAAAGTACTACAAGTAATGGTGTCGTATAGTTGGCCGCGAAAGTCGTGGACAGTACTACAAGTAATGGTGTCGTATAGTTGGCGCATATAGTTGGTCGCGTCGTCGTATAGTTGGCCGCAAAGCGTGTTTTTAGTGTTTTTTTAAAACTATTAATTTATTTATGAGAAGGCTCATTTGATGGAAGTGCAGTATACATCCTCCTTCTCAAAAATCTTTAAGCGGGGGGTTAAATCTGGCGGACTATGGAGCGGTTAGGGAGAAAGCGAGAGGCGCAGGAGGGGTTAAGGGGATAATGTATGCGCATAATTTGGATAGAGCCAAGAGAGCTGGATCGCTAATACAGAGGGTTATGGCGTGCGGGAGCAGCGAAGTATTGGAGAGGGGAGAGGGGGTCGATTTGAATAATTCTCGCACAGATGAATTCGCTCAAAAGTGTGGTCGCGTCTAAAACCGAATCTGACGGACCCGCGTTTAGCGACGAGCGAGGCGGTCCCAACAACAGCGCACAGTGGGAGACATTTATATGAAACGACTGACACACAAAAAAAATGGGCATTTTGGGCCAACTTTTCCAATAGCTGTAAATCGTATACCAATGTAAAGACTTATGTCAATTTTGATCCGTTTCTGAATTATATCCTATTAAATATGGCTAATTATCCGATATCCCACTCCGGGAATTACTGATTATCCGCTAATCCGTCGTTGGCATCTAAAAGTAAAGGTGGCTGTACATTACCGAATTTAAATCTAAAAATAATTGCCGTTTCCGCGGCTGAAGCTGAAGCGATGACACCGCGGTAGCATCATACCCGCAGTAGCTCCCTTTTACGCATACCCCGAATACGACCGGCAAAAGTACAGAAAAGCTACTTGTACTTAGCATTAAATTCTATAATCTACTCCCTACAAAATTTAAACAGCTGGAGGATATAAAATTCAAAAAAAAACATCAAGGCCGAATTTGAGGGCCATGATTTTTCAAATATTGTGCCCATTTAAATTACTTAAAAAGTAAAGCCTTATTGTCTGATTATTTTATATGGTCTTATATCTGTACTTTTAGTTTAAAATGCATAACGTAGATTCAATTTGATTATTTAACATTTTACTGACAAATTGAATATTGCGATGAATAATTTTACTACGTATCTTTTCGAATTACTAACTACTTTAAATATTAGGCTTCTATTTTGATTATTTATATTTATAGTTTGACAATCTAGTAGTTAATTCTTGACTACCTATGTATGATCAGTAAAGAGTAGTAACGAGACTTACTACCTAACCCAATTATTTTGACACGTCCAAGAGCGGTCTTTAGCCGTCAATTGGACACGACAAAAATGTAAATGTAAAATTATCCGATAACACATCCGGGCATTGTATTTTTAATAACTATTGAAACGAAATTTGTCGCAGAATACCCGAAACGATAAAGGACATACGCTGTGTGAGTACAAGCTATACATTCATAAGAATGCTCGAGTTTGTCTCCAGTATATGAAAGGGTATACTGGGATATGCTGTGGGATATGTCGGGTACTGGGATATGTCGAGTTTGTCTGCAGTATATAAAGTACTGGGATATGTTGCTTGACCTCTGTAATATGTCTCATGATTTCATTGTCGCTCTGTTTCCTGGCGTATTTAATATACTCTCAGCTGTTAAACTTGGTGTGCCCAGTGACCGTACATCATAATATACTATATTTTATGGATCTTCACTGCAAATAATATATTTTAAATAAATAATTTCCGTAGTGGTTTCTGTGTAAACAGACATATTCAATAAGATTCCGAACTTCAAAACTCCGAAACGGCTCATAATTAAGGTAAGTTGTAGCAGTCATAAATATTCTAGATAAATAGATATTCCTAAATATGTTATTGTTACTGGACGGGTGGGCCCAGCGCCTATACATTTTTGTCTATTGTCCTTCCTTTTGTACTTTTCTATCTGTAACATATATATACTAGTGATACATACCTAGTGATATGCTCCGACATTTTTAGTACTGCATCTTGTGTTCCCATTTTGGATCTGAAGCCGTATTGGTTTTCGGATGACATGTGACTGGTTTCTAGGTGATTACAGAGTTGTGTAATTACTACTTTTTCCAAATTTTTTGCTAAAACATTAGGTACTGATATCGGTCGATAATTTGAGGGATCAAACTTCGGTCCATATCTGTCACCTGATACTTGATAATAAATATGTTTCGGTTGATTATGTTTAAAATAAATTGATAATAGTATATTAATTAATTAAATTCTTTTTAAGCTAATTAATTTATTGGTCAATTTAGTTATATATTAATCTATATATTTATTTATTTTACTTATCTATAAACTTAAATATTTTCATTTTCTTTATTTAATATTAGTTCTTTATTTATATACACATTTATATATTTATATTAACCTTAAAATTTATAAGAATGAATGAGCGATCGAAATGAATAAGAAAAAAAAAAGAAGAAAGTGAAGTCACTATGATTAAAGTGAAGTCTTAAATACTATCACCCCAGAACAGATATACAATCTAGTGGGGTGTTAAAATTCACACAAATGTAATCTTATCTGCTTCGCAAAATCATTTGTATTGTATTGGATAATTTTATAAAATAAAATAAAAATAAAAATAAAATAAAATATCCTTTTTAGTGTGGACTCCAAACGGTGTAATTATTTTCGATCTTGCTAGATAGAATAAGCGCGAAACCAAATAAGTCTTAACACGGCCCGGCGGCATAGTAGTTAGGTCGCCTGATCTTACAATGTTACACCGGGTTCGATTCCAAGCTGGGTAAGCATTTGCCGTTGAGATAAAATTAACGGAATTGCGTTTCTATTCTGTCGATCGAAAGCAATAACAAAACACACACACATGCATATAATCGTTTCATAGTAGGGTTGGTTGTAACAGATTGCCGTATGATGATTTTTTTATAATTTTTTTTATTCAGAGAAAAAATACATTATTTTAAATATTAAGATCTCGCCAAACTGATATACAGTTTGTTGGCGAGACAAACTCTTATTTTTCTAGTCTTACACTTCTAATTTTGTTATACAAAAAGACATTAATAATATAAAAAACAATGCACAGCAGTATTACTACTGGTCTTACTACAAGCTTAAATTAGGCCAGTATTACTACAAGCTTAAATTATAGAAACGTATAACAAATTTACTTATGACCACTAATTTCACTATAAACGTCTAACAGGTAGCTTTTTAATCTCTTTTTAAACATCTGTTTGCTCACGCTTACACAGTCATCCTCAGATACACTAGTATTAAAGATTCTTGGAATGAGGTACTTTAACGTCCTTTCACCATAGTAGTTGTTCGCTCTTGGTTCTTCAAATCTTTTACGGACTTTTTCTCTAACATTCCTATTGTACTGTATTGGTATTTTAAATTCTGAATTTCTAAAGTGCTCCATTGCTAGTAAGTATGTAATTTTGTCATGTATAGGTAATACATCGCATCGCTTAAACAACAAGTTGAACACAAGCTTAACAAGCGGACCTGTCCTATCTTCTAAACATTGCAAATGGAAAGGTTGACTGTCCCGAGTTGCTTGGACGTTTGGGCTTACGTACCCCTGGTGCGCGTCTCAGGCATCCCAACCTGCTTTACGTGCCCACTGCAAAAACGAATTATAAGAATAATTCTTATGTCATACGAGCGAGTAGATGTTTTAATGTATTGGCACGAGAAGTTGATATTGACCTATTCAACACCTCTTCTCGAAATTTGAAACTTATACTTAACAATATGTTCTTTTCTTCTTAGAAATATTAGCGTCTATCTAGTTATAGTTGTTTGTTTATTCACTTGTTGTATATTTTTATTATGTGTGAAAACTTTAAATTGGCCTTCAGCACATATCTCTCAATGTGTACCTATATATGTTTAACTAGCTGTAAGTTTTCCTAAGAAATGAAAATAAAATAAAATAAAATAAAGTTGTAGTTCTTTTTACATTGTGTTAACACATTTTTATTTACTAAAAGTTTTATTATTCTACGTTGCAAATTAAATATTGTATCTATATATGTGCGAAAAGTACGACCAAATGAAGTGAGAGCAGAGATAAACCAGCCCATTGAGAAATTTCACAATGAAGAGTAGAAACATACAAACAAACAATATATGTTGATGAGAAACTAACACAAGCTGAGAAATCTGTATATTTCACATTACCCGCCTATTCCATATTCGTGTATCTTTCCTCTAATCAAGTGGTTTTTAATATTTAAAAATATAATATTACTTTATGAACGTTGCGGGTCGAATAACCCACAGTGCGACGGCGGATATACATAAAACGAGCGGGGGGCCAATTTGAATAACACGTCGTTATAAAAAAAACATGTGACACGGATTACGGGAGTGTAATGGCGATCTGCCTTACCTACCTCCACGACAGAGTCGATAAAGTCATTTGGACAGTTGCACGGAAGGTAGGTATTATTCGTCTTTAGGTGGTTTCTATAATCATAGCTTTAAATCATGCTCTTTCAAATCATAGTCTTAGGTTCTTCAGCCAAGAAATTGGGCGTCTATCTAGGCCTCTTAGTCCTCGTATTTTGCCCTAGACAAATAAATTGCGGAAGGTATTTTTAACTGCCTCTCATAACATGGCCGAAGTATTCCGATTTCTGTCGTTTAATCGTCATCAGAAGTTCAAATTCTTTCCCCATTCTCTGAAGTACCATTATCAATATCTACGAATCACGAAATCTTAAGCTACCTTCGGTATACCCAGCATTAGAACGTTTCAATCTTTTTACAGAAGGTTCCGTCAAAGTCTATGATTCCATGCCATTTAGAAGAACTGGGGAAACATAGTGTGAGGGACCACCCCTCACAAGACTCCAAATTATTCGATGTGAGGTGGCGGTGTCAACTTCAATTCAATTCAATTCAATTCTTTATTGAGAAATCACACAGTATTACAGTAATAATATTTTTTTAAATGTATGCAGATTTACAACAAATAAAACCGGTTACGGATTTCAATAAAATTACATAAATTACGTTTTTTTTTTAACTACTTAATAAAACTAACGTACCTTCAATTTTAATTTTTTTCAATTTTAGAAGTACATAAGAGTCGAGTATGCAGGGTGTGTGTATGTGTTTGTGGGAGTGTGTTGAGCGTGTAAGTGTGGAGTGTGAGCGGGTATGATATTAGTAATGGCGTATATAAAATATAATAATAATAATAATAATAATCAATAAAAATAGCTAAAAACCAAGTCAGCTTATTGTATCGGTTAGGGTTTGATTTACGGAGTATTTGTAAGTGATTATGGAATTATTAAAGATATCAATACCATTTAAATGGGTATTATAAAGCTCACAACAGCGTGTGAGTACTCCATTCCTTGATGCATTAGTTTTAAAGCGCGGCAATCGAAACAGGTCAAATTGGCGTGTGGTCCTCATTGGGGCGTTAATATTAATCGCTCCCACCAGGTCAGAGCAATCGAATATACCGTTCATTATTTTATAGAGGCACAGAGCATCATTCAAGTTGCGCCGATAACATAGCGAATTTATTTTAAATAGTAATAGTAACTTGTGAGTTATCTCCGTATTTAAAGGCGGTTTTGATGAAGCAGAAGGTTTTTATTGATTGAATAGATTGAATATTGCCAGTTATAACGCTTGCCTAATTAACGAGTGCCCGGATTACTTTATCGAGACGCGAGAGGGTTGCGCGACGGAGGTTATGTAGGAATAGTGGTTGAGGAGCCTTTCTCAGTCACGAGGACTGGGAACGGTAAGGAAAGGAAACCAAGGAGCCGGATCCGTTGAGCGACTTCGTAGAGGTGTTACCGGATATGCCGTCGCAACCTTGGGGGAAGGTGATCAATCGGGGACTGATAATTTGGTTGCTTTTTAATATTCCGAGTAAAAGTATTGTTTCATCGTGCTGATTCACCGCTTCACGAGTTTAAATAATAGCTGAATTGTGTCAGTGGAATTCACTGAAAATCGATGCATTTGTTGATCGTATGTTAACTGGACTTAAGGTCCGTTACAATAGAATTTAACCAATCTCATTCTTAAACGAAGGTTAAGGTCCTTCTTAAGGTTTTTCATATTGATGAATGCACTTTTGGTTTGTTCTATACGGAATTTTATCTATCTCCCGACTACTATATATATATATTCTTATGTATTATGCAATGCAACGTAAGTTCATAACTTCAAAAGAGTCAGCTCATCGATACCATTGATTTTTAAAAATCAATGTCGATACCTTTAAACAAAAAGCAGCATCCCTAGATACGGGTCTCTGACCTAGTTAGGAATGCGGATAGACATTTTCACCATAGGATGTGCTCAATCTCTCCCAACTCAACCATAGTATGTTAATGGTGTGTATATGACATAATTATAAAGTTATTGTAAATTAATAAATAAATAAAATAAAATACTATCCCATTCTTCATTCACCAAGCTGCCGAGGTAGTTATACTTCTGGATACGTTCTAGTCGAGTGCCGTTTACTGGATTTTTTTGCGGTGATATTGCGTTCTTCGCTAAAGACCATAATTTGCTTTCCTGTACTTTACCGGCTTCCCAACCGACAAGGAGGTAAAGTATTGTGAAAGTGCTAAAAAAATGGAGATAAAGACGGATGTATATATTTTGACACTTTCCGAGACGATTGAGACCATTTCCAGGCTGAAGTCTGTCTGTGTGTATTCCTCCACGATAGCGCTTAAACTTCACACCTCAATTTCGAAATATTGGACCTAAAGACTTGAATACCAGCGACACAAATAATATTTACCAAAAATGCCTAATTTTGTAGTTTATACCAGGGAGTCACGTCATTCATCAATCAATTATGCCTAATTAATGTTACTCCCTGTAAAAAACTACAAAATTAGGCATTTTTGGTAAATATTTAAAAAATATATTTGCATATTTCCTGCGGTTTACGATCCCCTCCCAGCCCGGGACGCAATGCTTGTCAAGCATGCTTGATCGTCTAGAGAGCCTCTACGATCAAGCATGCTTGACAAGCATTGCGTCCCGGGCTGGGAGGGGATTGTAAACCGCAGGAATAATGCATTATTTTTTTTATATTTACCAAAAATGCCTATTTTTTTAGTTTATACCAGAGAATCACGTCATCCATCAATCATTTATGTCTAATTAATGTTACACCCTGAAATAAACTACAAAATTAGGCATTTTTGGTAAATATTTTTTTTTAATATTTGCTCATTTCCTGCGGTTTACGATCCCCTCCCAGCCCGCGACGAGATGCTTGTCAAGCATGTTTGATTGTAGAGAGCCCCAAAAGGCCCACCTTATAGTCTAAAGACAATTATTTTACAGGCGGCCGGCTTTTATAACATCGCGTGGCAGTACTCAGGTGATCACCCATCCAAGTACTGACCACGCCCTACGCTGCTTAACTTCGGCGATCTGACGGGAACCAGTGTTTCGAAGCGGCTACGGACGTTGCAGTGATGAACATAGTTTTAAGTTTTGGGACAAACGAGTTTTCGAGTTTCTCTCCCAGTGATGGACAAACTATATATTCTCCTAGCCGTGTTCGGCCACAGCGACTGCATTATAGATTCTAGTGACTTCATTGTTTTTTTTTTATGGTTGGGGGTTTTGCTGGTGCGCCCTCAGGTGACTGATGTAGCCGATCTTGGCTTGAAATGTGTGTGCACATTTGGCGCAAGTCAAGACACCATTTATGTAATTATATTTTATGGCCGCTGGTGGTCGGGCCTTTACCTCGTCGCGCTTGGCATCTAAGTCGAGCAGCCTCTTCTTTTCAAAACCATATACATTGCCCTGCACTAGCAGTCTCCATCCTGGGCGATCTTTCGCTTTACTCTCCCACTGAGAGGGCTCAATGTTGCACCTTTTCATATGCCTCTTCTGAGCATCCTAGTATCTGAGGAGCTGGCCGCCTTGTTTCCGCTTGCCGTTCTTTAGTTCATAGTAAAAGATACGCTTTGCCACTCTCTCACTCATCAGCCATACGGGAGACATGTCCGCACCATCTCAGCTGTCGTCGCATCATGTATGCTTCTATTCTGCTGACTTCAGCATGTCGAAGAACTTCCGTGTTCCTCACACGGTCCGACCACTTAATGTTCATTAAGTCGCGTAGGCATCGAAGGTGGAATTTGTCAAGTGCGCGAATGTGGTTTCGGTATGGGCACCATGTCTCTGACGAGTAGAGGAGGTTTGGGAGGACGATCGCCATGTAGACAGACACTTTTGTTTCCAGCTTGATGTCGTGTGAGCTGAAGACTTTGCTACGGAGTTTACCGACAGCTGCAGAGGCAGCTCCTATCCTCCCGTTCAGTTCAGAGTCAACTACATTTGTATCGAGTGGAAACATGTACATTAGCGCATAAGTATCATTGTTTCAGGTCCTCCAATACCTGGCGAGTGAGCATGCGAATGCTTCCTCGAAGATGTCGTCATCGTATAGCGTAGAAGCCGCGCGGTACAGCCGTTTCTATATAAAATATGTAGCTGTCGTCGCGTTCGTTTCGTCGCGGCGTCGTCCGTGTATTTCGAGCGTTCGCCCCACGCGGCCGCCCGCGTAGCGCTCAGCGATTAAAAATAAATCCACCGAATCGTTTTCCACCGACTTGTTTACACGGTCGACGTGCCCGACATCTTGGAATCTAATTCATTCTTGATTTACAAGCGAAACCGCTGAGGCGCACACCGTAAGCGCTCTGCACTCGCACTACAAATATATACAATCCTCCCAACGTGGAGCTCTCTACCGCGAACGCAAAAAATAATATCTAAAGACGACATAAAATTATTTATATATTTTTTTTTAAGCTATTGCATAGCTTTTATCGCGGGCCTAGTAGGCCAGCGCGGCGACCGAATGAAGAAATTTCTTAACGAAAATTAATGATTTTAAACTGATAATTACGTCTAAACGAGTACTCCTTACGATTCGAAAAAAATATATGCTAAACAAGAACATTTTCCTAATATTCTTAGCTTTGAATATTTTAGATTTTGTTTATATTACATAGTGTAATTAATTTGTGAAATTAGGTCTAACCGAACACAAAAACGACTACTACGCAAATACTATCTGCCGTATTATTATGAAACCTGCACGATTTTAAAGATAATTTAATTATCTATCTTTTTATCTACGATTTTTTTCGAATAATCCGTTTTTTTTGCTTTATTGAATAAATACATCGTGCGCGGCGCTCTATCGGAAGACGTTTAAATTATTCCGAATCATTTGCTACCGCAGCCGCAAATAAATCGGAATAATTTCAACGTTTTCCGATAGAGCGCCGTTATCTGATATCAGAAAAAATAAAATAAATAAAGTAAATAAATAATTATAATTGCATAAGTTGTTAAAAATGCTATGCAATAGCTTTACCGCGGCAGTCCCCGAGTGCCACACGTATTTTTTTTTTATTTATTTTAAACATAACATGCAGAATTCATAAAATGGTCATACCAAGTAATGGTGCGAAGTAAACGACGACCCACATTCACATGACCATGCTCAGCGCATGTCCAACTAGGCCGAATATAGCCTGTATCTGGGCATACGATTTTCAGACTTGGGTGGAGAAGCATAACTGACGTATGTACTCATACACATACATATACACATATATAGATACATATACTTGAATACACACATATATGAATATATTTATGAATATACATACACATATACACATATATAGATACATATACATACATATATAAATATACTTATAGATACACATTCACATATCCTACTAATATTATAAACGCGAAAGTTTGTATGTATGTATGGATGTTTGTTACTCTTTCACGCAAAAACTACTGAATGGATTTTGATGAAACTTTACAATAATATAGCTTACACATCAGAATAATACATAGGCTATAATTTTTAAAGATATAGTGTGAATTATCCAAAATATAACGATAACTGTCAAGTAAGTAGGAAAAAAATCTAAGAAATTGACATTCGAAATTTGAATTCTATCCTACTATCCTACTAATATTATAAACGCGAAAGTTTGTATGTATGTATGGATATTTGTTACTCTTTCACGCAAAAACTACTGAATGGATTTTGATGAAACTTTACAATAACATAGCTTACACATCAGAATAACACATAGGCCATAATTTATAAAGATATATGGTTTTCTATCATCATTGTCACAATTTTCCACGCGGGTGAAACCGCTGGGCACAGCTAGTACATATATATATACACATATACACACATGTTTATTATCTTATATCGCATTTATGTAGGTATATTATTTTTAAAAGATGATTTGCAGAGATCATTCCCTGTCCTTGAACGATCCTTGAACGATCTCTGTCTGAACTTCAATTAGATATGATTACATATATTATACAGGATTTTTCAACAAGAACTTTGTTTTTAAAACAAAATAAAACAAGGAATTTAGTTGAAAATTATTCAAATTTTTATTAAAAATTATATCGGAAAAATTATATCGGACAAATGACCACCACGACCACGACCACGCTGACAAATGTCAATTCTTTCATCAAAATTTTCAATCACTTTTTGGCATAATGGCGGGGTCTATTACGTAAATCGTGTAACGGATATCGAGTTTTAAAGCTGCAATCAACTCGATTGGCTCCGTATAGACTCCGTCATTACCATAACCCCACAAAAAATAATTTTGTGGTGTTAAATCACATGATCGGGTCGGCCACTTTCGTGAAATTATGCGATCGGGAAATTTGGTTTGCATTAAATTCATCGTTTTGTTGGCTCTGTGACTTGTGGCACCGTCCGTCCTGTTGAAACCACATGTCAGTAATATGCATATCATCAATAATAGGCAAAAATTGAGTTAGTAACATCTCTCGATAGCGTAATCTATTGACAGTTACCGCATTTCCAGCCGCATCTTCGAAAAAACGGCCCAATCACGCCTCCAGACCACATAGCGCGTCATACAGTGACACGTTGAGCATGCAAAGGCTTCTCAATAATCTCTCTTGGATTTTTAGAAGCCCAAATGCGGCAATTTTGCTTGTGGACGTATCCAGACAAATTAAAATGGGCTTCGCCTGAAAAAATGATTTTTCCAGAAAAAAAACAGCGGGTTGTTCTTGAATGAATTGATGGATTCTACGGCGAGGTGAATGGTCTGTCGGCTTCAATTCTTGCACCAGTTGCACCTTGTAAGGCTTCAAAACCAAATCCTTACGCAAAACTCGCCATGTGGTTGTTCAGGATAACCCTAATTGTTGAGAACGTCGAGGAATTGACAAATTCGGATCTTCTTCAACACTGTGGCTCACGGCTGTAATGTTTTCACTTTAAGAGCCCTATCACATTTTTTTTCCAGAAAGGCAAGAAAAGTGGATTTTTTGGCGTTCTAATTCCAAGAAATGAAGAGATTTCTACAAACTTTAATTACTGAATTACCTGGACCATTTCTTGATGTTGACCATAGCGGCCTTTAATTTTAGATATAACGAATATTATTTACTTATTCAGCCCATTTTCCGAAAGTGGTTATTCGTAAAACGCTCGGAAGGCAAACTTTGAGCTCCTTAATACAGTAATATCACTACAACGAAAACCGTATACTATTTTTTTTTATGTCCGTCATGTATTCTTGATGTACACTACGGCTTTATTTTTTCGTTTTTTGACCACATATCCAAGGTATACATTACTTACAATTACACAAAATTAAAAAAAAATCTTCCTGTATCATTCTAATTTTCTCAGAAATAAAATAAGATTCTTATATAATACTTATACTATATTAAAGTTCACTCTTTTAGCAATACGACATAATATAAATTATTGTCATTAGAAAGGAGAAAACACTGCAAAAAACAATTAGAAATTGTGTATATATTTGCTTGCGCAAGAGAAGAGCGCTCAGTGCCGCGGTTTTCTCCCAGGGTTGAATAGTTATTTATTTATTTATTTATTTATTTATCCTATCTTTTATAGTTACATCCAAAAAAAAATGCGTTCATTTTTTCAACTCATTTTAAAAGAATACCTACGCTATTTTGTAATACGGCTCTTAAACGACCCGATCGAACGCCAACACCAATGTTGGCACATTATATACCGAGCCTGTCGACTCAAATTTATTGACCAAATTCTTAATAGCGGTCTCAGAAGGATGATTATATTGACCGAAAATATCACGAATTATACGAAATGTAAATTTTACAGATCCACCATTTTCAAAGTTAATTTTTATGATTTTAATGCGATTTTCGAGCAAAATTGATTTTATTGTAACATATGTACAACGACACTACGCATATCTCGGACCTAAACTCTATAATATTTAACTCGTACACAGGACAGATTTTAAACATAACCGACAGCCAGTTCAAGAGACGGGTGTGTCATTGGCTCTCGAATTATACTAGAGATGAATGCGAAAGTATGATTAAAATATTTTATTTCTAACCACAAAATATAGGATATACATATGTAAATTATGGATATACAGATATACAGATTATAATATGTTATATTTTATTATGTTATACTATATTATATATAAATATGACACATTATTTTATATGTTATAATATATGATATCATATTATATTGTTATGTTATATTATATTATTTATATTATATTATGCAAAATTATATTACGTATTGTTTTTTATGAGACGGAGGAAGGACAGCAGTCAAGGCTCAGCAAATACCACAGAACTTTGTATCCATCACCCCAACACAGGCGTATACCTAGTGGGGTGATGTAATCCTAAAAAGTAATGCCCTATCGAGATTTTTATACGTATTTTTTTAATGTGTTAAAAAAATGAACGCAATCTATTTTATGTAACTATAAAAAATAGGATAAAGTATAAATAAATAAAATAAAACACTACTACTGATATGTCAAAAAACTAAATGTCAAAGCTGTCATATTGTTGGTGTTGCCCCTATTGAAAAAAACAAAGTTCTTGTTGAAAATCCCTTTATATACAAAAATGAATGTTACTATATCTGTCCGTCCGAGGTTAATATTTGGATTTTTCTGCGGATTTTTCCATTCTTCCCTGGTGGGGATTAGGATTTTATAGGATTTCTCTACCGAATTTTTTTTCCGTAGTCGATCCTGGGTCAGAGTGAATGGGCTTTTGTGGAGGAGGTTTAGCTCAGGATGATTGTGCCATTCATTTTAAACTTTACCGTAGATTTCCCGCTCGATTTACGACAGAGTCCGTGTTATTCGAGTATTCGATCATCGAAGGTACCGTAGGTCTACATTATCTGATAAGCGAGGTCCTACTGTATGTGTATATGATTTCTAGGTGATTGAGTTGGCTAAGTACTATTTTTTCCAAATTTTTTGCTAAAACATTAGGTACTGATATCGGTCGATAATTTGAAGGATCAAACTTCGGTCCATATCTGCCACCTGATACTTGATAAGAAATATGTTTCGGTTGATTATGTTCAAAATAAATTGATAATATTATAATAATTAATTAAATTCACAATTTTATATGTGCATAGTAAGAAACCTTTTTAGGCCACTTAATGTACTGGTCAATTTAGTTATATATTAATCTATATATTTATTTATTTTACTTATCTATAAACCAAAATATTTTCATTTTCTTTATTTAATATTAGTTCTTTATTTATATACACATTTATATATTTATATTAACCTTAAAATTTATAAGAATGAATGAGCGATCGGAACGAATGAGAAAAAAAAAAGAAAGTGAAGTCACTATGATTAAAGTGAAGTCTTAAATACTATCACCCCAGAACAGATATACAATCTAGTGGGGTGATAAAATACACACAAATGTTATCTTATCTGCTTCGCAAAATCAATTGTATTGTATTGGATAATTTTATAAAATAAAATAAAAATAAAAAATATGTGTGCATACATTTTAAATAATAATATGCAGGTTATAATTATGTTATATACATAGATGATGTGCAACGTCATGATAGAGTATGTAGTATAGGTCAACATGTAAAAAGTATAAAATGTGATGATGCCAAAAGACGAAGATTATACAGATGTACATCTTCACTAGCACGTTCGAAGAGCGCAGCTTTATACGTTACGCACTTTGTTTCCCAGCTGATAAACCTTGGGCTTGGCTGGATTTCTTTAAGATACAATGGGCTCGATTGCGTTTCTTCGTGAACTAAAATCGGAAATTAGTCCGTGTGAACGAGACAGGGCAATACGCTAGAGCGGAGTGAGAGATGAGCGGTTGTCACTTTTTCGCATTAAAACTGACCGCCAAGGTCAAATCTTACACAGCACGAAATATGTTCGAATTTATTCGGACGAGTATAAGTTCGGCAGGTAGTATTTATCGACGATCTTTCGTTTCATATCCCGCTCTAACGTATTGCTCTGTCTCGTTCGCTTGGACTAATTTTAGTTTTAGTTCACAAAGAAACGCAATCGGGCCCAATATTATGTAGATGATATTTTTTTTAATATACGATATACTCTCCACTGTCTAGCATCTGATTCTGTGAAAAATTTCAAGCGACGATCATCTGCTAACCACACATTTTTATGAGGAAGGCAATAAGCGTCTATTGCTGCGGACACAAAGCAGTGGAAAGTTTGTAGTTACATCGTAATAACGTCGACATTAGTATAATTAATTTATACAACTGTCCTAATAGCGTTTAAATTGTTTGACATTCCGAGTTTATAGACGTTTAAACGCGCTGTTTGATAAGTAATAATCGTGTTTGACCTGTGCCACGGCACGGCTTATGTTTAATGAATATAGGCCGCTATTTCCATGGAATTATAAACGTATGGGTTGGCGGCCGACTTTATACGTAGAAATTGGATCGCTGTTATGTAATTATTTAATTATAATATCAGCGTGGGAAGTAGAGTTTCCGCATACGCTTTCTCAAGTTCAGAATATACATTTACCGTGTTCGACAGAAGAAATCACTTATCCAAAGATACGACCATATCAGTAACAAAATTTCCACCGTCAAACTTCTTGCTAACTATGAGGACGTCAGATAGTTAGTTATATAGACATTCTTAGGGTTCCGTACCAAAGTGTACGTACGGAACCCTACACTTAGAAAAAACAATAACGGTAGTTTTTAACATGTTCTTTCATCACTAATCTTTGGTCGAGGTGTACTCCGAGATATTTAATTTTAGTCTTTATTGGCAACACCTCTCCTCGGAGTAGGGTGGTGCGGTCATATTTACGTTTGTTCGTGAACATCACGCACTCAGTCTTGCTCACGTTGCACTGCAGGCCCCATTCCTTGTAGTAATCGGTGATCACCTCGGCAGCCCATGTTGCTCGACGCGACGCAGTGTTTGGACGAATAGCCTCGTTTAGGATGCACAGGTCATCGGCGTATTTATACCTGGGATGCGGTTCTTGGGTATATCGCTCACGTACAGGTTGAAAAGAACTGGCCCCAAAATGGAGCCCTGTGGGACTCCGTTTGGTACCAGTTGCCTTCTTCCGTACATCGTGCGATATTTGCCTTGGGCCTCCCGACCCTCGAGGTAGTTTTCGATTAGTTTGATGACGTTTTTCGCCATTCCAGCGTCAAAGAGTTTTTTGCTCAGTCCTGCATGGTTAATGGAGTCAAATGCTTTGCTTAGGTCGGTTGAGATCATCGCTACGCTGTTTCCCTTTTCCAAGGCATCAGCTATAACCTTACCCGTACGTAGGATTTGCGTGCCTGTTCCTCTGTTTTCCGTGAAACCATGTTGATATTCTGGAATGAGTTTAAGGCGTCTCACCTCTGAGAGTACTCGGCTATACATGATTCGTTCGCATAGCTTACCCATGATACTAAGTAACGTGATCGGACGATACGAGGTGGCCTCTCGCGTTCTGAATCCATTCCAGTTTACTGAGTAGCTCCTTTGCCCTCCATGTCAACGGAAAATGAATTTATGACCTCGAAAACCGCCCGGTCCTTCTCCGGTGAAAAGCAATGAGATAAAAGCGGAGAGAACAGATTATACAGAAGAATGCTTGTTTGAATGTCGAACACGATAAAGTAGGGTGAGTATGTGGAAATCTCCATATCTTCTAATGGAAAGCCATTCCCTACGAAAGGTCGATCTGTGATCAAACTTCTTCAAGGAAAAAACAAATCGAACTGAATCCTTTCCAGTTTATTGGGTAGCTCCATTGTCCACCGGGATAGCGAAGAATGAATTTATGACCTCCTAATCCGTCCGGTCCTCTGTGCGCCGGTGCGCATGCCGCTCGACTCGGACGGAGGAAAAGTAAAAAGTCAGAAGGCAGAACCGGTCCCATGAATGGGCGCGTTTTTATGTTAAGCGGTGAGCTCGAGAAGAATGGTGTGTCAACTGCCGGCGGAGAGAACATTCAGATTGTTTGAGCAGCGTATGATATGAATTCAGACGTACAGTCAATTAGAAAGCCAACGCGTGATCTATGTTTAGGAAGAGGGGATAAAAAGCTCCAAAACTTCGTAAATTCCGCAAACTCGACGGTGTAATCCTTACTATATTAGATTAAGACAAGAGAAGATGGACAGAGGGTCCCAGAGAAAGTTTTTGGTACTTTATGGAGGAATTTCGCAAACTGAACTTCAAATCTTCGTCTCGTGTTAAATATGGAGGCGCAGAAAAGAATGGAGTGGCCATGACTCCACGGCGGATTTTTTAATGTTATTGTTATTTTGTTATTTTATTTGTTATTTATAAAAACGTACAGCTATTTTAATACATTAGATACATTATTAAAATTCAAGAAAAAAGCGAATTACATGTTTCCACCTAATATATATTTTTTTTAATAAACACACATACGGGGGAGGTGGGATAGCAGCCATACCCAGTCATACCCTTTGGCTACGTAACGACCAAATTTGGTTACACATCAGAACACCGTTGACTAAGTCACGACCAATATTGGCGGCTTGCTCCCGGAGCGCACAGTAATATTATTTTCTAATTCGAACGCATCCTAAAATCCATATCAAGTATCTCATTGTTACGATAGACACATAGACGGCCGCTAGAATAATTTCGCGGATATTTGTGGTAAAATTCCATTGTCAAACATAATCGTTTTTTTTTTCGAGAAATTTTTATTGCTTTTTATGAGCTAATATCTAAATATTTTCGTATGTAAATAAGCCAAAACGAAATATTACCTTTGATAGAGAATCTAATAAAGATCACGATAGTATTTACAATTTCTAAATAGGGTTCCGTATTTTTCCCTAATACATGTACAAGTTAGAAATGCCGAGTTTCTATATTTATCTCATATTTATTCATAATTATCTATTTGTTTAAAAAAATGATATTTCAATATTATATATACGATATTTCAATGCGATCATTGCACAGTTATTCTTTTTATGATTGCTATAGTAGTTCCATATTTATAGTACTTTTTGTCAAGCGCGGCGATATTGCAACAAATTCCAATAAATTGCCGCGGTCTGCCATGAAATTATGCCGCTACTCGAAGGGTTAAGTAAATAATTTTAGTGTGGATACACATTATATAATATGGTCATACATACATGTTATTTAAATATATTCCATAATACATATTATTATTATTAGTATACGAGGGCTGTGTAAAAAGCAAGTTTCCCTAAAAAAAATTTAAACTACAAGGAATTGTATAAAACAAAATGTATTTTTGTGTTTAATAGTTCAAAATTACTTCTCAATAAAATCCCCATCCATTTCTATACACTTTTGAAGTCGGAGAAAAAGTTTTTTTAAGCCCCGACTTCCCCCTTTTTTAAGCCGCGAGGTTATCACTGGTAGTACCGGGCGGTCCCTTTTTAGGCCGGGCCTAACCACGCAGGAAAGAACGCGACTCCTGGTTGGCACACGCATCCTCGCTAAAAGCGTTCCGGACCAGGGCCATCCGGGACCGGCGACCGAAACATTCGTTCGTTCGTAAATATGGCAAAAGTAATAAGCAACGGTTGAGTACTTATCGCATTAAGCGGCGAGCCCGTTAAATATCCGTTTGATGCGCGGTTCGTAATAACAACGATAATCGAGCATACATAAGTCACCAACTCATAGTGTATAAAATTGATATTTGGCAATAAACGATGCGCGACGGCAGTCAGGAAATATAATTACCGCGCGTCGAAAAAAAACAGTGAAGACGCGAACGCGGTGTCATTTCGACACAACGACAAAGTCGCACAGTGATTTCTTTCATGCACAAGTTAAGTCAGACGTTAAAACTTTGTTTCGAGAAAATAATTTTCTTAGATTTATATATCTTAGTGATAATATACCTCAGTGATAGGTGATGTTCGATCACCTATCGAAGATCATTAAAAAGAAGTCAAAATGAATCTATACAAATATTTGTGAAATAAATATCTGTAAACAATGTTCAGTCGAAAAAACTGCTCGGTTTCCGCGAAGGAATTAGTATTGTAGATGCTATTGCTAACGTCATTGTTATGTAACAGAGGCGGCTCGTGAATATTTTTTATGGGTGTGCAATAAAAAAAACAGGATATAATTACTTACATTTATTTGTAAATAAAATCCATTCGCCGGTCTTTTTGTCCAGCGAAAACATCTATCACTTTCTTGTGAAAGTCTGAGATGGAATTAATTAAGCGTTTTTCTATGCTTATCATACACAATGCATTCAGACGATCTTGTGCCATAGTATTGCGTGAAAACGTTTTGACTTTATTTAACGTCGAAAAACAGCGCTCACTTTCTACTGACGTCATAGGAATGGTACAAATAATTTTTAGCAGTTTCATGCTTTCAGCAAATACGGATTCTAATGCAAATTCCATAAAATGTTGAAGTAAAGCAACGGCGCCGTCAGCGTTGTGAAAATCTTCTCTGCTATAAATGACTAATAGCTCATTTTTCAGTTTAGTTTTTTCCAGGAAATCATACGTGTTTACCACTTTCTTAAAATCATCATCCGGAAAACTCTTATTGTAGTCTAAAAAAACAATTTGGACGCCAATAAATGGTCTGTATGAACAAATCTGTCTTTTATCTGCATTCGTAATATGTCACACACTTCTTTTCTCATAGCTGAATGATTCACGTTATCAGGCCGACGTTTTTTCTTAGGCGAAGGCGGTGGAACAGCATCACGTAATTCATTGACGACCTTTTCAAATTTAGTGACTTCTTTCATAATTTTAATTGAGTCAAGGGATCGAGACTGCAAACACTTGAACAGCATTTCACAGTGGGGCATGAGCGTCGCGAAAAAGTTTAGCCAATATAAAAAATTGTCTTCATTTAAATATGAAAGGAGCATTTGAGCTTGATTAAATGTTTTTGGGTCACTGTTACGACTGTCCATTATTGCTTGCATACACTCTTTCAGGGGCTCTAAGTTATCGTATAAAACTTTTACTGTACGTGTATTATAATTCCATCTTGTCTGTGGAGCGGCAGGTATTCTTTTGTGGACGATTTCTTTTAAAAATTCGGATCTTTTCGGCGATCGCGTGAAAAACGATGGAAATGCATGCAAATTGCAAAAGAAGCTTCGTACTGTGTGGTTAATCGATGCACATTTTTCTAAAATTAAATTGAGTTGATGCGCGTAACAATGTACATAATAAGCATATGGGTAGATATTTCTAATAATCTTTTGGACGCCATTTGTACTTCCACTCATGACGGCAGCTCCGTCGTAGCTCTGTCCATTTTTTTTTTTTATCAATATTTAAAGAATCAAGCTCTTTCATGATTTCAGCCGCTATTACTTCTGATGTATAACCCTTAGGTTGTAAAAAATTCAAAAATCGTTCGTAAATTTTACCATCATGTATATACCTTATAATAAACACCAGCTGTTGAATAGTAGAACAATCAGTTGATTCGTCTGCCTGAATTGCAACAAAATCTGCATTTTTTATTTGTATCTGTATTTCACATCTGCAAACTTCATAAATAGCATCCAAAATATCGTTTTGAATTGATTTAGACGTACCTTTAAAAACAGAACTGCTTGATAAGTGCTGCTTCATGGCCAAATCGATCTCTGACACAAAATCAACCAAGCCTCTATATATTCCGGGATTCAGAGATTCCGTAGATTCATCGTGTCCCCGTAATGCAATTTGGAATGCACCACAGAATACCACGCAATCTATTAAGCGACGTAAAATATATCGATTTTCATCAACACGCTCATTGAACTCTCGAATAGATTTTCGATAAGCAGAATCGAGCGCCTTTCGAATATCTTGTCGCCCGATAGATGCCAATTGCACTTCATTTAACATATGAAATCGAGATTGCGAATGTTTTTTCACTTTAATTGAAAGATGCGCTAAATCTTGAACACCAGTTTCTGTCCATACAGTCTCGGCACCACCGCCCGCGCCGGCTCCAAACACAAGACATGGAAAACAAAACAATTTGTTCGTTTCTTCACACCCACATAACCACGGTGTTTTAGTATACTGCTCAGGTTTGAAAACACGTGTATAAGTTTTAGATTTTGTACTACACGTTTGTGTTAGCGTTATTTCAGGACGCGGTCGCCCCTTTGATTTTAGTTCGAGACGCACTTCTAAAGTCTTTTCACAGTTTTTTATGTACGACACACTGTATTGTTCCATTGTTACCGCCAAATAACATGCAAACAAGCTATTTTTCTAATTATTTACAGTCAAACAGTGCCAAAATTCGATATTGCCTCGCGCGCGTGTCAATTATTGACACTGACTGACATTTAATTTTGTTTACGTTCGAACAGTATGAACGTAGTCGCACTGGCTACGTCCCGGTGGGAGCGAGATAGCGAGCCGAGAACGCATGCGCGTTGTTCACCCGTTGGAGCGGCGCTCTTAATACTGCTAAATTTCGATACAAAATCTTTTGTTTCACGTGCAGGAGATTGTCGATTTTTCTCTTTCGCACTCGTTACATTCAGTGCTGTTTGTTGTATTGAACATTGGTTCATAGGAGCGTATTCGCTGGCGCTCCACTTAGTCGGTCGGATTATTGTTCCTAGCGATGGATTATTTTTAAAAAAGTGTACAGGGTAATTATTGATTTAATTGCTTAAATTTTTGTGGGAGTGCACCGCACCAGCGCTCCTTAGGACGAGCCGTCACTGTTATGTAATGTAATGTAATTGGAGTAATAAATCGTAAATGTAATGTAAAACGTAAATGTAATGTAATGTAATTGGAGTAATAAATCGCTGTATAGACGAAGGTAGTAAAAGTCTAAGAGTATTCTTGGATCTGGCAAAGGACTTCGATGCGGTTTCGAGAGAAAAGCTACTATTTAGACAGAGAGATTGGTTGCGAGTCAGTTGCATTAGAGCGGTTAATTTATTGACATATAGACATTTGGACATTTACTTGCTATTTGGTCAGTAAGGCTACCGAATGGCACTCGGGATGACATAATGATTCTAACAATACCACACACTTATAAATCGGTTCAAGCGTTTAGAAGTTATGGTAGAATAAAGAAATGGAAAACATATATAGATGAACCCTGAACACATTACTGTCCTTTTTTGTTGGACAGTCGTGTAAAAATAGCAAATGGCATCCTTCACAGCCGAATCCTCGGACACATAGTCGTCGGTCGGGGTAAGTGTACGCATTTTTTTCTGCTTGGTATTATCGAAAAACATAAACGTTTACTAGAATGAAACTATGCTCATTATTTCAAGTGTTTATTAGGTTATAATAAAGTCGGAACTTGAAACCTCAATAACTGATGATTATATTAATACGAACAAAAAACTAGCATCATACATTACCATCTCATGCATCACCATGCAACACTTACCACGCCTTATGCTAGAGTATTCTGAATAGCGGAATTACGGGTCGGGCGCCTGCGCAAAAACTAATCTATCCCCTACTGATGTGGCACAAAAGGGTACTATATGCTAAATCAAATATTAACGAACAAGAGGTAAACGGGAATATGCACTCCCACAATACACGCAGACGTGATGACGTTATCCTGCCTAAAGTACGCCTTACTCAGACACAAAAGTCCTTTGGATATTTGAGCTATACGCTCTTTAACCAGCAACCACTCTCCACAAGAAAGATGGAAACAAAAACGTTTAAAAGATTTATTAAACAAAAGCTGCAATCCACGCATGCTTTCTATAAGCTGGGTGATTTTTTTGAGCATGCCAATTCTTTCAAATGGGAATAACATTAATATGTAACTTTCAGGTACCTCATTTTAGTTCTTATTGTTTAATAATAATATTATGAATTTAATATTTAATATGTAGATTACAATGTGTAATGTAACATGCCTGATCTGATATAGATACATTTTTTTTTTCAATTTTGTTTTGATACTTCCTATTGTGTGATTATTTTTTGTATAAAGTGCTTGATGACTATTAATATTCTTATAATAATTATCTATTTTATATGTACTCATGTACATGGATTCAGCTTTATTTTTTTATTTATTTTATTTGTCTGCCGTGTAAAGCAGACTTTAGTCAACGCTATTGTCGAATTAATATTTATGCTTTAATAATTTTATATCTACATATAAACTGACGAATTCTAATATGCGATAATTAGCTTTAATTCATAATTCATGCTTTTATTGTATAATCTGAATGAATAAATTGAATACTGAATACTGAAAAAAAATGTTCATCGCAAATCGCATCGATTTCCATCGAAAAAACTATTCAGGTAATCGATAACACAAGATTCTTGACATTAGGCGATTATTTCTAAACACCGCACTGTGTTCTGAATGACTTACGATGATACCAGCACAAAAACCAATATCAACAACTCGCATCCTGACCATATTTGACATATTTGTTACTCGATACTTGACAATAAATACATTTCATTGATTATGTTTAACCGCCCTACCTATACGAATGTAAGTGATATGTCCGTTATATTATCGTCCGATCGCAACAACCCGTATCACGTACGTTCAAGTACAAAAAAACCCCCTGAAACCCTCAAAGTGTACGTGATACGTCAAATTGTTCCTACGATTCTAAATACAAAAAAAAGAAAATAAATGGGTCTATTGTGTTTAAAAAATGTCTGGTATATTGAAAACAAATATTGCTATTAAGTAATCTAACAAAAAAACAAAACGTCTATTTTTTGAATAAAAACCCAAAGGTAAGGGCAGTTAAAATAAATTATTAATATTATACTAAATAATTATATTTACAATTTTATATCTACATAATAAGGAACCTTTTTAACCTACTTAATTTATTGTTTTTTTTTTTTTGTTTGTTTACAGATTTATTTCTTTAGTATTTATATACTTTCTTATGTATATATTTAATATTAAGTTAAAAATTTATTGAGCGATCGGAATGAATGAACGAAAAAATAAAGTCACTGTGTCTTAAACACTATCACCCTAGGACAGATATACAATCTAGTCTAATGGGGTGATAAAATCCACACAAAGTTATGACGCAAAAAAAATATTATTTATACTTTTGTTTTTGCCAAAATCATTTTTTTTTGTATTAGATAATTTTATAAAATGAAAAAAACTAAACGCGCAAACGGAGATATGATGGTGCCGAAATTAAATCCTGCAATTTTTCCAAAATTCATCTAGGACGTATTATACTACAGTGTGCGACAGCGGTCCCCAGTCAACGGTCCGTAGAGCGGCGTCTCGCTCGCACGCATCGCCGCGTCCCCTTCGCACTTTCAATTATCTCACCGTGCGGTGCGCATCATTTCGACAACTTATTGCGGAACAAATTACTATATTTTATTAACGGCTCCGCAGCGGACAAAGAGACAGGCGCCGAGAGAAAGGAAGAGTGCTTTTGCACAGACCATTTAGTGGGGAATTCTTTGTTGGAGCGATTGGCTCGGTTGAGATTCTCGAGCTGTTGTGAATAAGACTAACCACTTGTTTGTCTTTGTGAGCAAAACTAGATAGGGGATAAGATATCTTGCAGTTAGGCAGATATATTGGCAGTATGATGTTAGCGGTAATTCAGTTCGAATGTATCGCGGACCGTGGAGCTATTCGCCCGTCATGGTCACCCGGGATCGGGTGTCAAACGGATCGTTTCAAGACAGATGACGTCAGGTCGACAACTACACCCGCTCTCTAGGAAACATACGTCTCCAGACCCCGTCGGTTATTCGCCGGAAAGCGTAAGCTTGACTGACACAGCCTGGTACGCAAACCGTCCAGTTCCGCTTGAGGTGTTCCCATTAATCCATATACTTCTGATCCAACCGCATCCGACTGCAGTTTATAGCCGTGGCAGAAGCTCACAAGCGGCCCTGACAAGTCCCTCTACGAGGATGCTACCGGATATGAGTTGAACCGTGAGTTGGGCAAGCCAAGATGACATAAAAAACTGCATGGCGACTGCATGGGCTATAAATGACAACCAATCAACCAATCTGGTTCTCAGAAAATTAAGAAATTAAAAAGCCAGGTCCAAAGTTCAAATAAATGACGACGCTACCAGTTTCTTGGCATTAGAATCGTAAACAAGCGACACAAAACTACTAATCAGCAAATTAATTACTATAACACATTGACAGCTCCTATTCCGATACGTAATTTAATTAAATAACATAGATAACACAAGATAACAGCGCCAGAGAGCTATTTTTATGTCTATAAGAGCAAATAGATACTCACGTTCGCATAAAAACATATTAACGGACGGAAAACATTATAGAATCTTCTCGTCTCCTCGAAGATAGGGTTATTCACCTGAAACGAAAGAGAAAAAGTATGGTTATATTCGTTGTAATGTAAATGTGAGAATCGGCGAGTGTTTCAGTGTCGCGTTTATATAGTTGGGGAGCCAGCGACAAAAACGTGCAAGAGTTTAGAAAAAGCTGATACTTTCAGATCAGACAGTAAAGTCAGAAGACCAGATCCCGGGACATCTGGCGCTGGCGTACCAGGAAAGGTGTAAGTTTAACTAGTAACCCCGAAGTGTTTTGGAAACGCCGAAAATTCATCAGTGTAATAAAAAACATGAAACAATGGAATAATTAACAATAGAATGCGTGGCGTCAGCATTGCTCCATACATGTTTGTTTGTTTGTTTGAAAGCTTTATTGCACACACATAAGAGTACAATGTGGTGGGCCTATTGCCAAGTGGCAATATCTTACGGCCATAACGCCAGGGTTATTGTGACTAAAGGTTTATGTGGGCAAATTGATTCACAAGTAATAAATGAATACACTTACATAATAGTCATCATAGGATAAAATATAAAACAGTGATTAGTAACATATGCCAACTCGATATTGAAGGGAGGAGTGGAATATAAGGACAAGCAAAGGAGACGGAAGGGAAAGGGGGTATTCATGAGTTGAGTAAATGTCTCTTTACCGGTTTTTTAAACCCGCTCAGGTTTTCAAGTTGTCTTATCGGTAAAGGCACGGAATTGGCGAAAGACCTAGACATGAAAGTTGATGAACATGTCACACTAACTAACTCCCTGCAAATACGCCAGTACGTTTATGTCGGTAATTATGAAGCATCATTCTAATGTGCCGCGCAATATAATGGACTTTATTTTTGTGACATCTATAGAGTAATGTTGACGCCACGCATGGTTTAGCTAAGCAGTCTGACCATTTGTTTCGAGTTCTGTATTGCATCCACTGTCTACTGATAAATTTTCAGCTTTTTTAAAACTCTTTAGGGGTACTAATTAAAATTACACCTTTCCTAGTACGACAACGCCAGGTGTCCCGGAGTTAGCATGCTGACTCTACTCCAGCATTATATGGCCAAAATACTGTCTGAAAGTATCAGCTTTTACAAAACTCTTATCCTAGGAATTCAAATCATTTGGAAATCCCAGAACGATTTATCGTATAAGAGAAACACTTGTGTAGAATTTTGTAAACATGTGGTATGGGCCATCCACATATTACGTAATCACGTTTTTGGGATTTTCGACCCCCCCCCCCCCCTTCCCTATGTCAACTACAAGAGCTGTCGACTACAACGGGCGAACCCGTCACCTCAGGAAGTTTTACCGAAATTTGATCGTTCTGTCTCCCGTGAGGTGAGCGCAGAAGACTTAGGACAAAACAGTCCACCGTCAAGCTCCGCCACATGCCCGTAAAAGGCCAACGCCTTAACAGCGAGATAGCCAGGTATGTTACTCAGCGGGCTGATACTCGCGCCCTTACTTCCAGTTCCGACCAGATTACTCCGGTCTCTCGACTGGTTACGAGTTCGAGGTCGCTTGCGCGGTCCTCTCCCTTACGAAGCGGCGAAACGGTGTAAACCAAATCTATCGCGGACCACTGCATCCTTTGCCCGGCTGTTCACCCGGAATCGGGTAGTCGATGGTCGTTTCAAAAGCAGTCGCCGTAAGGTGAATAACTACCCCCGCTCTATAGGAGACAGTACTGTTTCCATACTCCCCCGACTGTTAGTCAGAATGCACAATCGATTGGCTAACGCCGCACGGTGCGCAAAACGTCCAGGAGCGCCAGAAGATTGACTCCTGGGGAAAACTAGCCCTCAGGCCTGAGTTCTGCCCGGGCTCGCACTTCATGCGTGGAGTCTGCCGGATGGGTGTTGACCCGTGAGCATGACCGACCCTAAACAAATAGGTTTTCGTGGCCAACTCGAACAGAGCCCATTGGCTCCCCCCTCCCCCATATCAACAGACGTAATCAGCGGCCGGACCCCCTTCTCCCTCCCCCCAATATTACGTAATCAATCGAATTTGCGAAAAATTTGAAGAATCGTGAACCCAGCATTTGTAAAGTGTTTGAAGACTCTTCCACAATGATGCGTGACTCCGGAATAAATGTAAAAAAAGTTAGCCTACTAGCGTGGCTACCAGCATCATTGATTTATAACGTATTAGATTAATAATTCCGCACGACGATTTGGCACCTAGGATTTTACTACGAAACGCAAGGTGTAGATGTCACTTATAGTTCCAAAACAATCTTAATATTCTCTATGTTCAAAATAGCGGCTTTCGTGGTATAACAATATGGCGGCGCACTTTAGATAGCACGCTAAACTATCATATACAGTATCCTATCTCGAACTAAAATAATAATGTAATAGCAAACTAATCATTTTTATTTTTTATTTTTTTTTTTAAGAATTAGTTACTATAAAAAATTGATTAGCTTACAAAAATAACAGGAAAGGAATGGCAAAACCTTAACCTTTTGCTTATTTGTTTCTGTCACCCAACTGGGACTAGCCCATTCTAGGATGGACAACACTCCAATATTACAATCAAGTTTGCTTGATTGCTTGGTTGCTTACAAATTTACAAGTTTTAGTAAAAAGCTAACACTAAATTGCCCTAAAATGTGGTCTTCAGAATAAAATAATAATAATAATAATAATAAATATTAAATATATAATAAAAATAATAATAATAAATATTAAAAGATAATATAATAAATAAAATGCAATTCCATTATATAACCGGCAATAAATATAACATAAAATTCGATTAAATAATATTAATAAAGTTATATGTGAGAAAAGAAAGAAACAGTCATTAATATTTAATATATGTTAAGTAATATAGGATTTAATATAAAAATACCTAGTCAAAAAAGTATTTATAATTCATTGTCAAAGTCAAATAATTTTTGGTAGTTAGTTCAATGTCAAAATATACTCAACATACATGTTTAAAAATATGTTAAGAATTTGTGCACCTAAGTTTTATTATACTATTATTTCTAACATTATATATATGGTTAGTCTGTCATGATTCGATAACCATTTCTTTAATTTATTTTTGAATTCCCTAAATGTCAAATTCATGTTTATTTCCATATTGATCAGATTGTAAAATCTCGATCATATTTCTGATATAAAATCATATTTCTTATCATTTTCATACTTTTTAAATAAATATGTCAATTCTTTATACGGTAAACAGGTCTCACTTAATACGTAATTATTACGCACTTTAATGTTCGGAAAGACTAATATACGGGTAATATATTCGTATGATATTCTATGTCTCCGATTATTATTATTATTATATTATTCAATGTCCAGATATATGGTATTCTCTTCGTATTTTTTATGTGGTGTAATCAATATGCGATAGATGGCAGTAATAACCGAATGTTATTATTGTTATCATTGTTATCATTGAATGTACCTAGGATGAAGACGACTTTCGGACAGCGACACTACTTTTTCATAGCTACAAGAGTTTATAATAAATTAAGCAGTGACATAAAAACCAGTCCCAATTGTCATTTGTTTAAAAGCAAAATAAATAAATGGCTGTTGCAGGAAGAGCGTTTATCCATCCATGCCATGCTTTGCTTGCCCTGGAACGGGTATATCAAAGTTGAGCAGCACTTGCCAGTAAATGAGAGAGGAAAGTTTTTGCCATTTGTTTTAATATTATAATTATTGTAAATGGATAATTTGATAATTCCAATAAAAAAATTAAAAAATTAAAAAAATGCTGGGTTTTTATAATCAATCTTAGTCCATATTTAAAGAAAACATTATTAATGTTATTATAGATGGCCAAATAAATTGCCATTAGTTTCGCCGTCAATGCTACCAGCTCTACCTGCATTTCGCCGGCGTAGAAGAGCAATCGGCGTAGAAGGCGTGAAATCGAAGCAAGTGACGTCAGGAACCTTAAGGGCTACCAGAAATCGTAATATTATTACTCGTGTTCTCTAAGCATCGTCCCGGCCACATTTACGGTGCCCGGCGACGCAGATGCTATTATGTTACCGATTTGTTCCGAGAATACCATATGGCGTCGACTCGTAAATATAAACAAAAAAGTAATAGTAAGAGCGGACACAAACTGCGCCCACAGCGCGTCACAGACCACAGCGCCGTAACTATGGGCTTAAGGACGCGACCGCCTTGTAGATCACCCTCTTACCGCATTGCCTTGTAGCTCTTGAGTGAACTTACTGGGTGTTATTTATTATACTGTGAGCCATCATTTAGGCTCTGGACGGATAGTACGGCCCTTTCGAGGACTGTTTATGAATAGATCATGAGAAAGGGAGCACCTGTTTCAAAGCTAACGGACGATAATAATTTTAATAACCCATGTGCGATGCGATGATTACGCACACACCGCCACGAGCACATGTCCACTAATCCAGGCGCACGTGTCGCCGCGTACGGAGCGTCTGCGGCCGCGGCCTCATTGTGCGGTGCGGCCGACGCCGACAGACTGCTAATGCGATATCGAAAGGCCCGCCACGTGCACGCGACTTTGGTCCCTGCGAGCGGAGCAATTAGGGCGGCTACTCGGATAACGACCCGAGTGGCGCTTGCGGCTCGTCGCCCGGCCCCGAGTAGGGTGACCGCGCCCGAATGCCGGGCCGATTAATTTGTTGATACGCCTGTTTTATTGGCTGTCATTTCCCTGGCGATAATGCCGCCCTGATTCTCCCGATTACCGAAGAGGCTGTGGAATTAAATAGATAATCTACACGCAATGATATTAGGCTCTTACCCAAGGAAGTTGCGTTCTATAAAATAAAATCTACGAACAAAAAAAATGTATGAACAATATACCACGGCTTTCCATAAAAAGCATTTTTTCTCTTTATTTGAAAAAACAACAGATTTACATCAGTCTTAAGTACTAGAGATACTATTTCATGGAGTTATTTGATGTAAATCTAAAAACGTTTTCTACTTATACACCTACATTTATACACCTACACTTATGCACCTACATTTATACACATTTATTTATTTTTATTTATTTATTTATTTAGTAACACATCTAGTAAACAATTAATGTCATATTTGTAAGTAGCATGTTAGCAAGAAATTGATGCGACATTATTTTTAATGTTTGACACAGTCGCCTAACTAGGCCTAGACCTGTTCTAAGGCAGACTTTTAATGACTAGATATTAAGTGTGCACTTTCAACTTAAACTATAGTTGCTACAAATATTTACGCATATACAAATATAAATACTCATATCCATCTATAGATAATGCACATACACATACATATTTGTGTATACGAAAATAATAATAAAACTATTTGAAGTATAGCATTCCTCATATGTATTATAACCGGAAAAGTTATAGCCCACCGTGTTTTGAAGAAACACGGCAGAATCGCCAAAACCAAAAAAAGAATTTATTAAATGGACGCCACCTGCCTTTTATAGGAAAAGACGGAAACTAATTTAAAAGAAAAATAATACCAAAAAAAAAATTACAACAAAAAAAAGTATATCAGATACCCTAAAAAAAATATCAATCTCAGAGTGTGGGCTACGTTGGTTTTCATTGGATTTGGCCCACAGAAAATCCTTTTTCCCCCAGAAAAACCCAAAAAGAAACACGCATATATAAAAAGATCATTTTTAATACGCCCGAAGACACATTTCAACTCCAACTCTCCGAACGCTAACGTGTTCCGCCACAGATTGGGGGGTTAATTTCCTTCCAATGTAGGCAAAAATCCAGGTGAAATTGAAGGTTGAGGTTAAGCACTCACATTCCGTGATAATTTACTTCACCTCAGCAGCAATTACAAGCAAAAACATAGGTCAAACAAAGGTGCCACTAGCTGAAGCAAACGAAAGAAATCTGTGAAAATCACGCCCATCTGCTTCCGAAAATATCCCAAAATGAACGAAAAATGCTTCCCAGAATTCAAACAAACAGCCTATATTAATAAAAAAAAAATCCTTCAATTCGGCATTAAAACATTTTAAAAAAACGGCTGGCTAAACGCCGCCTTCACTGCCTCCCACCTTGAAATTTTGACAGCTCCTGTGTCGCCCATAAAGGGTAGGGTTAGACCAGTTAGACCGCTATTAAACCAAAGAGCGACTCCTGGCAATATCGAATCATAAACGGCGCAGCTCTATCTGTCAAAATTTGACATTTACGAAAATTCGCGAAGATGGTATAAACAATTGTCAAAATATGGGAGGGATGCCCGAAAAACATCGAAAAACCACAAGGAACGTAAAAAAACACCGGGAAACCATGAAAAACAGGTTCGGCGGACATAATCTGCACACAGGCGCGAAAACAAAATAACAAAATATGCGGTTTTTGTTACAGTATATAAGATTATTTCAAGGATTTATCAATTAATATCATGAATTTTTGCGAGGACAACCTTGCCAATGGCCGCCGACCAACCTAGCCAATACGTGCAAGGGCTTATCTTAGTTTTTTTTTTTCAGCAATGCCGACAGACCGTTTTTCCTCGCCGCTTATGGTTCACAGCAATGAATATTCAATGAGTAGAGTGGCTAGAAGCGCACGATAGAGTGTCCTCATTAAACGCTAACCAATCAGAATGACAAATGAACTCCCACGGTCGCAGACGCTATCAGACGCTTGATTGAAGACAAATAATAGACTCGACTATTGACAGACGTCGTCACGATCGAATCGACATCCACTTCCACAGCGCCGCGACCGCCGCAATCAGGCAGTCATCGATAATAATACCTAATATTATTGACAAAAACATTACGCCGACGCATAATGGGACGAGAGGTTCCTTTTTGGGACCAAAAATCTGTAGCTTTTTAAAAACGAAAGTTTCATGAAACTTTCTAATAGTTTATAATAGTTAAAGCATATGAGATCTAAGCGTGTTGTTTCCAGGAAAAAAATCCAGATTTTTTTTCTCAACGGTTTTATATGTATTTTTATAGGCGTCCGATCCGAATCGGAGGCTTTGAATCCGATTTTTAACTTTACGACGTCGCCAGAGGCGAGCTAACTTCAGGAATCGCGAAAAACCACAAAAAAATGCATTACATTTAATTTTTCGCTTATAATTCACGAATAGGGCATTTTTTGACAACGGCTATTGATAATATAATTTAAATCAAAATTAAATTAGATAAAATTTCCTACAATTCATATCTACATACTTAATTCCTCCGATGTCCTCGCAGACCGATTTCAAATACAATCTTTTCAACTTCTGCCATGACCAAATGATGCCTGCGTACCAGTGTTGCGTCAATCGATTGAATATTTCAATCGACTAATTAATCACGATTGATTTAGTCGCGACTAACGTTGCGCAACAACTAACGATTGAAGTAATCGCGACTAAATCATTTAGTCGTTAATCGTCAATCGTCAATCGCGACTAACTTGCTCTTTAGATACAACCCGATAATTCATTCTCGTCGGTCGGTCCAAAAAACGCAAAACTAAAGTTGACCGCTGTCGAGAATATCAATCGCAAACGTTTAATCGTCAATCGTGACTAACGATTGAAACTAATCAACCGTTGGACGCCAATTGACGATTAAACGAATAAATCGTTAGTCGTCAATCGCGATTAACGTATTCAATCGTCAATCCTTAGTCGAGTAAATTTTGACCAACACTGCTGCATACCGAATTTCAGATTAATCAAATAAAGCGTTTGGGCACTATCGTGAAGGAATACATATACACAGACACGCGTTTTACTCGTCTCGGGGGGGGGGGGGGGGGGGTCTCAAAAGAGATATTTCCATCTTCATTTAGATTTTTTTTTACAACGCGTTCACAATACTTTCCCGTCTCGACCTGGATAGTAATATTTTAAAAAATATTTAATATATTATTCAACATATTTTCTAGATGAAAAAATATATCTTTCCTTGGTTATAAGCAGTTTAAGAAAATAATAAATATAAGAAATTAATAAGAGAATCAAAACAGATTTCAAAAAATAATAAAAATCACTCTGATTTGTCACCTTTTAACTTGTTATTCTTCCCAAAAATTAAGAACCAATTACGCGGTCAACGATTTTCATCGTCAGAAGACGCTGTAGAAGAAGATGAAAAAAATGTCCACCACTAAGGAGTGGCATAAATGTTTCATATTTATTATTTATTTCATTCGGTCACCGTGCAAAAAGTGTTTAATAACTACCAGTTACTTAAAGTAGGTTGTTTCTATACTACCTATATCCATAGTATATTATCTACACCCATAGTATATTGTGACACGTCCAAGAGCGGTATATTCGCCAATTGGATAGGAATGTAATGTAATGGGTTGTTAAGTGGAAATTCCATATTTGAAAGAATCTTGGCTACCAGGTCGTTGCTTAACGCGTTCTAGATCATTCATTTCATTGGGTTTAGGCTCCATTCTCGCAGCAAACAGCGTTCGACGTGGTATTTATTTAATATCGCTGTGACATTTAACGCGATACGTGTGCGATTCGTTTGCGATGATTGGTGCTGTGGTTATTGTGGAGCAAGGAACTTCAAAGGAGTTATATTTCTGTTAAGTAAACCAAGCGTACAACCGAGTCGAACCGAATTACGGAGACGAGAATATATTTTAAATAGTCAGAGCATGTCAGAAGGTGCAAAACCGCTGCCTTAGATTCTGATATATCTTGGATTACATATGTTATCAGATCGATTAATGCCGTAGTGCGTTTTGGCAACCTTTCTAGACCGGCAAAATGCAGATTGTCCCGCGAAAATAATAGCTATCGACATAAATAAGTTATTTGGCCGTCAATATAACATTGATAATTACATTCAATTATTGAACGATCTGAACAATAAAGTACGTAATTATAACGTATTAAAACCTGTATACCAAATTTAAAATTGTAATCATTATGTATAAATAATATTATTGTTTTATTTCAAGATATGATATCGTGTAGGCGTGTTTACAGCGCCATATATAATGTTCCGCCTTACTGCCACACCACGAACGCCGCCATATTGAGCGTAAGAGAAGATTATAAAAATTTTGGAACTTTAGTGACATTTACGCGTTGTGTTTCATAGTAAAATCCAAGTTGCCAAATCGTGGCAGACCATGTTAGTCCAGGTTATTGTCAAATAAAATTGCTCTAATTAAATCCGGTGGCATATAATAGCGGTTAGGTCGCCTGATCTTACATTGTAAGGTCCCGGGTTCGATTCCCGGAGGGTTCGATTTTCCGTTGGGATCAAATTAACGGAATTGCATTTTCAATTCTGTCGATCGAATGCAATAACAAGACACACACTTACAGACATGTTACACGCACACATACATATAACACGTCATAGTAGAGTTGGTTGTAAGACATTGTGATATGACAATAAACCCGCCCATTGTGACATTTTCACAATAAAGAGTATAAACAAAACAAACAAATAATAGGGAACTGCATATATGGTGGTTTTCTGGTAAACAGTATTCGACTATGGAAAAGACTTCCCAGTAGAATAAAAAATCAGTAGTGTCACCCCAGACTTTCCCGTCAAGCAGATAATCCCTCCCCCCCGCGCGGAAAACCGCTAACATCCTAATTCCCCCATCCTCCCTCCCCCTCAACCCCCCTTTAAACCCAACTCCCCACCAAACAAACCCCCCCCCCCCCCAAATACCACACCCCCAAAACCCCTTTGGCATCCTAGGCATTTATGTAAGTAACTATTAAAGCATTCTAGATAAGGCGGGATGGGAACCCACGGAAGAAGAATATTTTCGACACCCTCCCCCCGCCGATAGTGGGTGATCTAGTACATATATAGATTTTTTGTAGTATTTCCGTGGTATTTATTTAGGAAATTCACAATAAAAGATTAAGCATAAAATAGACAAGACATACATCGCAAAATTAAACCATAGCAAGATTTAAATTTAAAAATATCTCATGTAACTCCACTAAGCTACGCTTGTGCTAGAGCAGACATTACACTGCATTCTATCTGTAATTCAATTAAAATAATAAATATTTTATATTAAATATTAGGTATAGGATACATACTGGATATTTAAATAGATATACATATATAGATATATGGATATAAACATATAAAAAATATTTTCCATCAATTTTCCGATAAGGTTTGTTTCTCGGCTAACCTCGGGCCGGACGGCTCGAATTATTCGATTAAACTGTAGGTCGTTTTTTTGTGTCTCTTGCCACGATTAAATGATGCAGGCCTGCATATAAAATTTCAGCTCAATCAGATTAAGAGTTTGGGTACTATCGTGAAGACACAAACAGACAGACTTGAGCCTGGAAATGGTCTTAATAGTCTCTGTGGGGCTCTAAATGTATAATGATGTCTTCATCTCGAGAAAAAATTTGGCGCGTTGGCGGGAGAGTAAGAATCATTGAAATTTCTGCCAAAAATAAAATAAAATGAAACATTTAATAATAGCGTTTTCGAAAGTCATTTTTTTATTTTTATTTCCTCCGTATTGCTTAGTGGCCTGTTCTCAGAAATCAGGAATGTTTTCAGTCGATACTGTCGTACGCGATCCTTGTTTCGGGGAATGCCACGGGCAGTAATCGAGCATTCGTTCTAAAAGCAGGCGACGAGAGCGAAGGCCGCTGTACGGAGGGACACACATTGCGCGCCTCTTCGTGAAATAAATACAAACATACTCACTATGGCATCAGCGTATATTCTCAGTTGTTTAGTGTATGCTAAAAACAACACACACGAGTGTACACTTGACATGCACGTACATGATCATGACACTCGAAGCAAAGCTAAAATAAAACTTAGGTGCACAAATTTAAACATATTTTTAAACATGTATGTTGAATATATTTTAACATTGAACTAACTACCAAAAATTATTTAACTTTGTGTTATATATTATTTTGACAATGAATTGTACTTTTTTTGACTAGATATTTTCATATTAAATCCTTTATTACTTAACATATTAAATATTAATGACTGTTTCTTTCTTCTCTCACATATAATTTTATTTATATTATTTTATCGAATTTTACATTATTGTCGATTATAAATGGAATTGCACTTTATTTATTATATTATCTTTTAATATGTATTATTATTATTATTATTTTTACTTCTTTTTTTTTTGAAGACCACCGTTTAGGGCAATTTAGTGTTATTAGCTTTTTACTAAAACTTGTACATATGTAAGCAATCAAGCAATCAAGCAAACTCGATTGTAATATTAGAGTCCTGTCCACCCTAGAACGGGCTATTCCCAGTTGGGTGATAGAATCAAATAAGCAAAAGGTTAAGGTTTTGCCATTCGGTTCCTGTTATTTTTGTAAGCAAATCAATGTTTTATAGTAATTAATTCTTAAATAAATAAATAAAATAAATAATAAAAATAGCCCTCCCTAGAGTCCGATAATTATTTATAATCCAACTGTCATTTGTGTATTTGGCCTTTAAACTCTTCAATAAACTCCTAAAGTCAATACGAGATTTAGAACCAAAAATGTTCGAATATAGGAGTTAAACACTGGCTCATCGCACATGCTATTTATAAGGTAGACGAAAAATATTATCAGCTATATCTGCTTGCGGAATAGCTAATAAAAATTGTAATAAACATCAAAGGCGGGATATTCTCTTCCTGTCAACCGGTTATAATCCGTCATTAGTAATGAGGTGCCATTTATTCGTTTTTTTTCACAAAATGCATTGATCTGCCAAATACACCGAAGGACCTCGTTTTTCATTGCGATGTTTAGTGTTTCTCAGAAGGAGCAGGTAAACTTTCCGTCCGGGCACCTCCGTCCTTCCCAAGGCATAACATTATTTAAATCTCGCCAACCGCAAAGCATCGCGTCATCCGAAGCCCATGCAGGTAGGAAACCGATACCTAAAAGACCGTGCAGGAATTCAAGCCGACCGAACTAATTCCCCTCTGAAATAGATTCGTGAGAATAATAATATCGCTAATGTTAAAGATATATAGATATACTAGGAGTCGTTATTTATAATGTATATAGATATACATTATAAATAACGTATTATGAAACAAATTGATAATTTACCGTATGTTTTTATTATTTTATTCCAGACATTATTCGATCTATTTTTTTTACCATTTAATTGTTTAACTGTTTTTCAGAATTCACTATAAACTTATTTCTAAAATTTTTAATTTTTGTTTTGATAATTTTTATGTTTTTATTATTTTATTCCAGACAATATTTGATCTATTTTTTACCATTTCATTGTTTAATTGTTTTTCAGAATTCACTGTAAACTTATTTCTAAAATTTTTAATTTTTGTTTTGATAATTTTTAAGGATATTAATTTTTGTACTGATATTTTTTGATAATTTTGATAATTTTGTAAATCATGCGATTCGGCACATACGCAATTATAAATTAAGCATGCGGAGTACGCATATAATATTATACCCTAATTAGAAACAAAGTAAAAATGTTAGCGATAGCCATGTAATATTAGAGTATTGTTTGTGTACCTTTTATAATAAATAAATAAATAAATAATTAAGTTCTGGAAAAAAGTTGTAGAGCTTGATAATGCCTACAAAAAAGTCAGCGACAGAATATGTCTAACTTTTATATTTAAGTCATAAAAAGTAGTTTTTCTAATTAAAAAAATAATTTAAATCGTCAGGTCATGTTTATTTTTCATATTATCAACAATTATGAATTATTATCAAAATAAATAAATTTATCGTCACAAGTGTTTAAAACAAAAGATTTTTCCCTTTTACTGCATAAATAGTTAAAGGATAATACGACATATGTATGGAACCGCGAACGTGTCGTCTATCTATACTTCTATACTAATATTATAAAGAGGTAAAGTTTGTGATGTTGTAGGAAGTACTCTCTGGATCTACTGAACCGATTTAGAAAATTCTTTTACCAATAGAAAGCCACGTTATTTAAGTGTCATAGGCTATATATTAATCCGGAAAATGAAAAGACTTTTTCGTGGTAGTCGGATTTCCAAAGTAAGTCGGAAAAAACGGTCGAACGAAAATGTTTCTAACTAACGCTGCCTTAACGATGAGAGATATATGATTAAGTTCTGGAAAAAAGTTGTAGAGCTTGATAATGCCTACAAAAAAGTCAGCAACAGAATATGTCTAACTTTTATATTTAAGTCATAAAAAGTAGTTTTTCTAATTAAAAAAATAATTTAAATCGTTAGGTCATGTGTATTGGTCATATTATCAACAATTATGAATTATTATCAAAATAAGTAAATTTATCGTCCAAAGTGTTTAAAACAAAATACTTTTCCCTTTTACTGCATAAGTAGTTAAAGGATAATACGACATAGGTATGGAACCGCGACCGTGTCGTCTATCTATACTATCTATACTAGTATTATAAAGAGGTAAAGTTTGTGACGTTGTAGGAAGTAATCTCTGGATCTACTGTACCGATTTTGTTTTTTTTTTACCAATAGAAAGCCACGTTATTTGTGTCATAGGCTATATAAAAATCCGAAAAATGAAAAGACTTTTCCGTGGTAGTCGGATTTCCAAATTAAGTCGGAAAAAACGGTCGAAAGAAAACGTTTCAAACTAACGCTGCCTTAACGATGAGAGATTATGATTAAATTCTAGAGAAAGTTGTAGAGATTGATAATGCCTACAAAAAAGTCAGCGACAGCATATGTTTAACTTTTATATTTAAGTCACAAAAAGTAGTATTTCAAATTAAAAAAATAATTTAAATCGTTAGGTCATGTTTATTGGTCATATTATCAACGATTACGAATTATTATCAAAATAAGGAAATTTATCCTCTAAAGTGTTTATAACACAACACTTTTCCCCTTTACTGTATATAATTTCACTTTTACTGCATAAATGGTTGAAGAGATAAGACACTCACAAATAAGACACTCACAAGAAGACACTCACAAATAACGGTAATATAGTCAAATTGGCATGCAAATACATACATACATTGCAGTAAAAATATAACCCTTCATTTGGCAGTCAGGAAATAAATCATAGCACTCAGTACTAACCAAACCACACTCATTATTTCATCACAAGTAAAACGTTTTACCGCCCAACGAAGTGGGCACGGGTCAGCTAGTTTACTGATATAGCTATTAGCGAGACCGACCCTCAGCCCCCCCCCCAAACATAAATCCTGGATCCGCCACTGGCCATAACTGTAGATATTTTCTGTCAGTCTAATTGATTTTGCGGCACGCGTGTAAAATTTAATGTGCGCAGTTTTGTTACAAAAGAATAATAAAAAAATGGCTGCGCAAAGGTTATGTCTCGCCGATTAAATATGATTACTCTAAATTCTTTGTTTGTAATTGGATTCTGTAATTTTCACTTTCAGGCGCGTAATTTGGCTTATCACGGTACAATATTGAATACGAGCAAATATATGTATTATTTTTTAATTCCTAACTTTGGCAGTGGAAATAATTTAGTTATAATTACTTATTTAGATGTAAGTGTGTTTATGCCTGAGTTTATCTTATCTCTTCGCTTCTAGAGTAAATAATTGGATATTACGTTGTACGAAGCACTTGTAGTAGAGGTCTTCAATCATAAAGCCATCGTTTAAAAGAACGCCCGAGAGACTTAGACCCACTTAGCCTGTCTATTATAAACCCTCATATAAACGTACAGTGCTGAGTGAACGCAGCGGAATTTTCCCATAATCATATACAAGTACGTAAATTGTGGAAACACACGACGGCTGCTGAACAATAACACACAGTGGGCCCGATTGCGTTTTTTTGTAAACTAAAACTAAAATTAGTCCAAGCGAACGGGACAGAGCAATACGTTAGAGCGGAATATGAAACGAACGATCGTCGATAAATACTACCTGCCAAACTTATACTCGTACGAATAAATTCGAGCATATTTCGTGCGGTGTAAGATTTGACCTTGATGGGCAGATTTAATGCGAAAAAGTGACAACCGGTCATCTCACACTCCGCTCTAGCGTATTGCCCTGTCTCGTTCACGCGGACTAATTTCCGATTTTAGTTCACGAAGAAAAGGAATCAAGCCCAGTATCTGCTTTTAACCACGAGTTACAGGATTTTACTTTGTTCGTCACTAGAAAACAGCAAATACTGGTCGAGCCAGAATCCTCGGTCCCTTGCCCACATGCTTAAATCACACGTATTGTATTTATTACACATCAATGCACCGAAGCAAAGAAGGGATAGAAATCCTAATCCTTTAAAGGATATCTATCCCTTTTTGGTTTGAGTGCATTGGTGTCCAATAAATGCAATACGTGTGATCCGAGCACGTGGGTGAGAGACCAAGAAATTTCGCACGGCCTATACTGGCCGCGCCAGATTTCTTGGTCCCTCGTTCAAAAAAACCTCCCGCCCTTAGCCGAGAAACGAACCGCGCCGCCTGAGGCGTCGAAATGGAACCGGACCGACTTCATCCGCTGGCTGAGTTTATCGATTTTATTTATGAAATTATTATGCAGATGAAATCAGTCCTTGGTTACTTGCCGGGAAAGTCTTGGGATGACACAACCGATTTTTTTTACAACACGTTGGCGTTTTTTGGTCGATTATACGACTGCTTATAATTATTTGAAAACTGTACACGTAGAGCGTGGTGTTTTCCGCGTTAGAAACACGAATTGCTCTGCTCGGCGCGTATCATGCTGCCGCTTGCGTTTTCAAAATTAAATATACCCGGTTAGCCGGTTTATCACGCAAACTGCTTGGAAAATGCGCCACGTCGTTTCTGCACTTACTTGCAATAAGTCAAGACAATTCATATTTTTATTACTACGATGATTATTGTAACTGTTTTAACCCCTCAAGACAGTAACGTCCCGAATCGGGTATGATGTATTGTAGTCAATGCTCAGTAACGTCCCAAAAAGGGTACGAGCGCGGCGCGACGAAACGCGCCCTCAACGAACTAAATTTACACCAAAATCACAGTGCAACCCCCTGTTAGATATGTGTGAGAAAAACGGATAAATTCTGTATTGTACAATTATTCAGTCGTGCTTCTCGCAGTCTAAAATCCCTAATATAATTGTTTGTATTCTGGGGGCACTCAGTCGAGTGCTGCCATTGCTCGGATCTGTGATTCTCTTTGATATTATGTAGCTTCTCTTCGGATATATGTATGAAAATAAATAAAACGAATTAATAGAGTTGGTAAAGCATGTAATAAGGTACAAAAATGTGTTTACAATTTCTAGATAGGGTTTCGTATTTTGATATTAAACGTCTATATCGCTGAATAAGTGAGTTTTTTCAGTTCTCCAACTTTATTCATAATTATCTGATTGTTTTACAAAAAGAAGTTTTATATTTCAAATTTCAATGCAATCATTCGACAATTCTTCTTTTCATGATCCATCAAGTAGTTTCGTTCTTATGATCGTTTTTCTAAAGTCCTATATTTTTGACCTTTAAATTTGACCATCAATATTTAGTCATCATCTCATGACCAAATAAATTGCAATTAGTTTCGCTGGACAATGCTATTAGCTCTACCTGCGTGTCGCCGGCGCAGAAATGTTGCCAAAACGTACTGTGGCATTGAGCAATGTAATACCCTATATAATCAATGGTCATAGGAACAGTAACAATAAGACCTACAAAGCAGACACTGAATGCAGTGATATTGAGGCTCCGACCTTTCATGAACAGATGGCGGTCATGGACAATGGTCAGGCCTCTATGCACCAAACACTGTGCTTTGTGAATCAACGTGTCAAACGAATAGTCGTGCAAAACAGTGTGTTACACGAAATCGAAGACTATAGCGATTGTTAGACGTTATAAATAAAACAAAATAGGATTTCACCACGATAATTTTGAAATACCGGACGTTTCGGCGATGTTGCAACCGCCGCTGTTCAGAGTTACAGAGCACTTTTTTGACTAAATTGCTGTAAGTTGTCCTCTGTTGGCGTTGGACTCCACGGGTAAGTTGGCGTAGCTAGATGGTGGACTGTATAGCCCCCTAGTATCTACGTTCACTCCAGATTGAAAGAACAATTAATATCGTTATACCTTCCTGGGGTGATGGGTTCGCCCGTTGTAGATGACAACTCTCCAGTGTCAGATGTGGATGTTGCTGTGGCTGAAGCCATGCACATCTGGGCTAGCGTTTTTTTTAAATTTGAATTCCTTGTAAATCGTGGACAATGGCACGTTAAAAAAGGTAAGCTACATACCTCATTGGAAGCCTAGGAATGAACGGAAACCGACACCTGCGCATCTCAGGCTTTATTTTGCCTCCTTCTGTTATCTCCTTGCAATCCATCTCCAGCCATCGACAATTTTCATTAAAATTCGCTTTAGAAAATAGTACTTAAAACGGAATTCGTCTTTCGGCAAGTCGGCGAATGGGTCGTAACGCTTTTAAAACGCTTTTATTAGGTCGACCTGTATGTAACTATGTAATGGAATCTAAGGTAACTAATTTAACCATCTTCCAAGGATCGTAGCGACATGAAAATTGGCATCTGTATGTAGTTCTGATGACAATACAATAATATGGTACTGTCGAACTGATCTGATGATGGAGTCGGAAGATATGAACTAGAACTTCATGATGGAACATCGTATCATAGCTGTGTTTGGACTTGTTAGAAAAGTCTCGGAATGAACTTTGACCACGATTAGGTTTCAAGGTCTGATGATGAAGCCGGAAGATAGGCACTGGCATTCCATGATGGAATATCGTATTCATAGTCGTGTGTATGTGAATATCGTATCATGTATCATCAAAAGCGTGTTTTTAGTGTTTTTTTTAAAACTATTAACTTATTTATAGGTTTTGGTAAATCGCATTCGTTCTAACATCAGCAGATCATCAGATAACTCCGACAAAAACAATAATTGAAATAAAGAATTTCCGGTACAACTTTTGTATCTATTATTATAACAAACATTTTTTTCGCGCAGAAAAGCACACTTTTAGGGAATAAAGTTCTTCATTGAAACGATATTAGTTAAATCAAAACCTAATTTACGGATGTAATTAACCTAAAATACGGTCACTAAAACATTGTTAAAATTTGGTGGAGTGTAAAAATGAAACATTTTGTATAATTTATTTAGCTTAATTAATAATAAAAAGCTTTTAATCGTTATATTGGCGCTACAGGTTTTATTCCTGGCGGCCGCAAAGAAGGACAAAAAAAAACAAACTGTCAAATTGTGACTCGGCGGTTTATATCGAAGACGCTGCTTTCTACTTATATGGAAGCAAGGGGTCGCGGTCATCGATATATTAGCTAGATATGCCCTCACATACAAATAAGTTGGCTCCACTGCCCTTTGCTCGTGAATCATGTGACAGAGAGAGGAATATATTGAACAGTATGCGAGAGAATAGCGCGCCGATACTCGTCGCGGCAGCTCTCATACCGGAAACGGTCGGCTGTCTGCCAGCGGACTGCGACCAAACTACTACTGGCCGGCTTTCAGTAGTGGTTTCAAAGAAGTCTATTGAGGAATTTATAAATTTTACAAAATGACTTTTTTTTACAGCCCCTTTATTTTAATGTAATGCGTATACTGATTATTTCATTTGTTGATTGTTTTAACTTGAATTAATAATTTTATTGATTGTTTTAGTTATATGGTATCTTATATTTAAATGTAATTACAATGTATTTAGATTCTTCTTGGACAAAACATTATAAAAATTAGTTTGATTGATTATGTGATTATTGATGATTATTGCTTGTGTTTGATCATTTCTGATATTGATTATTTTAATTGTTGATAGTTTTAGTTTTACTGATTGCGCCTTATATAGCTTCTTCTTTATGAAGTTTCTTCTGAAACAAAATGTTGTATGCTCTCTGGGCAGTTTGTTAATTAAACATTGTATGTTTTTTAATAATTCCCACAATAAAGAACTATTATTATTATTATTATTATAGTCATTTTCGAGCGTATAAGGCCCAAATCGACGGTTGCGGCACGTACCCTATGCCACTCGGGATGACATAGAGATTCTAACAATATCACACACTTCTAAATCGGTTCAAGCGTTTAGAAGTTATGGTGGAATAAAGAGATAGAAAATATACATAGATGAACCCAGAACACATAGCACTCCTTTTTGTTGGGCAGTAGTGTAAAAATAACGATAATTCGTCCAATCTATCGACAACCAGCGGCAACGCAACCTGTACTTAAGGCGACGATGTAGGTAAATTTCGAAAATTACATTTTTTGGCAATTTTTGAACAGTCATACTGAAATAACTGATGATGTTAGCCAACAAAAAAAAATTATCGTAACTCACAGTACCTTTCTTAAGTAGATAGCTATTTCAGATTTTTTTTTAAGTATTGGAAAATTGAGGAAAATAATTAAATCTGGGAGCTATACAGGAAATTTTCATTTTAGAGCATTTTTTGAAACGTGCCTCACACTAAACTGCACGATCAAGAAACTCAAAAAAAATACTACGGCATTTTAACAATAGTTGTAAAGAGGAATGCTTTCGCATAAATTTAAAAAAATAAGTTTTTCTTGTTAAAAAAAATTATATAAAAAGTGTAACTTTCATCCATATTCACTGTTAAATATTACTTATTACTGTGTGTTTTTTTCAAGTTTGTTTTTTTTTACATAAACTATGTACAATAAACTTGTAGTACTGACGATTATTTTTTTCAAATAAAATATCAGTATATTTTAAAAATAATATTTTGCAGAGCCCGTTTATATTATTTTTGTCATACAATGAGATGAGCGCGCTCTTCTCGCGACGACGCGCTGGCATTCAAAATGCCGCAAGCGACATTGGGTCAATATGGTTCTTATGTGGGGATCAATTACTGATTCAAATGGCATAACAGCCAACCTTTTATAATGAAATGTTATTGGCTCTTAGAAACGTGGTTCATTTCGGCTTCGAAGGCCGACATATGCGGTTGCGTTCGCGACGCTCTGTTTCATGACTTATTATTACCAAATTGACATTTCGATGGATCGGAGATGTGAAGTAAAAAAATATCGGTTTTAGATGGCTATTTCACCGTGTAAATGAAAGAGGTTTAAAAACATGATAAATCATATGTTGAAAAATAGAAACAATAATAAGTAAAATAATATTTAATATTTATTTATTTTTTTTTAAAATTTACAATATTACTTTTTTTTAATAAAAAATGTTTATTTATTTGATAACAATGTTTCTTTATGTATAAAAACAAAAAAAAAATATACATATCGGTAGGTTTTGAACCTACGACCGGTGTGATCTTATGCGAGTTTAAAACAAGTGCGCCACTTCAGCTTGCTTCCCGCGAGTCAAAATGTGTCATATATAAGGGGACAGTAAATAATGCCAATACATTTGCGTTAGAGCCATATGACAGAGCTATACACCATGTATAAATATAATATACTATTAGGCTACGATTCTGACCGTTCTAATATAGAAAACCGTCAGATAGGCAGAATTGTAATTTAAAAAACAAAACGTAGGTATCTACTTTTTAAAAGCTTTTATTCAACTTGTAATGTCTGTGAAAAAAAAAACTAAAAATGCGAAGAAATATTACATCAGCAGTAGCTTATAATAAATGTCAAAACTTTTCAATTGATGAGAAAATTGATTGCCTGTATAATGACATTTTGAACGCCCCGATAGATGCATTTGGAAACCATGATAAATGTAGAAGTTTTTAAAATTGTTTGTCGGAAAATGAAACACTGGATGCAATGAGTTGTTTGATGGGTGACATTATTTGGGAAAGAATACGTTACATAACTTAAAACGTAGGTAGCAATACATGCAAGAAGCCTAATTCATGATGTAGATAGTAATGTTCTCGAAAGGTTTAACGGCATCATTGCAAAATTTATTGGTGGTAAGAGGACAAATTACATCCAAAAGCAGTCTTACCAAGCGCGATGTAATGCGGCAGTTATATCATTTAATACAAAACAGCCACTCTCAAGATTACATAAAAAATATATAGGCAAAAGTCCCTCTGGCAGGATATCAAAAGTGGAATAAAGAAGACAGAGGCATTTAAGTAAATCCATTCTTTATAAAAGAAATAAAAGCAGAAAGTTTTTTTTAAAAAAAAAAAACAATAATTCGCATTATGGAGAACATTGCAACCAACCCGATGTTCCATCAGAAATATTCGAAAAAAGCAAAGCTCTGTTATTTCAAGAATTGGAAAATAGAAAAATGATCGATTGCGAATTGAAAAACTTACGGTTATTCAAGGTGAAAGCAGCGAGTGGTTGGAATTACGAAGAAAAATGGTAACTGCGTCTAACTTTGGCAAAATTGTCAATAGTTAACAACACACAAAATGCGCCAATTTAGTTAAATCCATGACTGAAAATGGGATTTGAGCAACGTAGCATCAATTTGCCATGGAAAAGAAAATGAAACAACTGCACTAGAATGAAAAATATGTCTAGAAAAAGTGGAAATTCAGCAATGTGGATTATTCATTGACCCTAAATTTCCATTTTTGGGAGCTTCTCCAGATGGAATATCTGATGATTATATTTTTGAAGTCAAATTTCCCATTACAGCACATAGAATCTGGTTAACGGAAGCGACAAGAAAAAGAAAAGTGACATTTTGGAAACAGAAAGATGGAAAACTTGAAATCAGCATCAAACATCACTGGTACGTTCAAGTTCAAGGACAGGTCCATATATAATTTCTTTTTATTTATTTATTTTTTATTTTATTTCTGGAAAAATACAGCGCATACAATATACATACGTGTGCATAAATGTAGAAAAAAAAGAAAAACATTACGCCTATAATCGTTTATTACACATTTGGATTTCAGCATATTACACTTAAAAATTAATTATAAAATAAACAAAGTTCATATTAAATATAAAAAATATATAGAAAACCGATGGGAGAGGTAGGGAATTGGAAGTGATTAGGAAGAAGGAGTTAGACGATGGTATGTGTATATGTATATAGATATAAATAAAGATATAGATAGGTCGTATAGTGGATATATAAATACAGATATTTATTGATGTTTATAGGTATTTATAGATATATAATAAATATTTATAGATATTTATAAATATTTGTGGTAGCTACTGATATGTTGTATATATATCCTTCTAGCCATGTTCGGCCACAGCGACTGCATTGTAGATTCTAGTGACTTCTTTAGTCTTCTCAGAGTCCACTGTTCGGAAGCAGTCAAGTGCGCAGGCTATATTATAGTGCACAGGTGGGCGCGCGACCACGGGTGCACTCTCTCTTCCTCCCTCTTCTGAACCCGATGGAACGGAGACCGTTACGACCAGAGAAAAGTTTGGATGCAGATAAAATAAAATAAATCAATTAATCGCTAACGCAGCAATGACTGTCATTGTTAAATTTTTACTCAATATTGCAGAGCTATTTTTTCGGATTTAGTTCGTTTTTCACACTGTCATTTATGAAATTGGTAGTTATGGCTTGTGGTGATGTTTGAGTTTTTTCTGGAGCTATTGTAGAGATGACCGGTGACTTATTGGTAGTTGTTGTAGTAGGCGGTGATATAGAAGATGCATTATTGGATTTATCCTGGTTTTCTGATGATCTCGTGTTGTTGCTCATGGGGCTGTGTTGAATACAGCATACAGTCTCTTGTTCCGACATTATACAAAATTGTGATAGTTTCCCTTTTGGCAAATCCCCCTCAGTTTTTGGACAATTTTTCGCCGGTAGACATACTCCTAAAACGCCATTTATTTCACATGACTCTTCACGGCAGTGTATATGCCAGGTCCCTTGGCACTTCCGCAAGGGCTCTTTCCAATACTGGTAACGGTGATTATGTTGAAAAGGCATTGGTTGTCAGCTATCGCCACTTGCAGAGGTCCACCACTATCGCCTCCACAAGAGTCTCGTAATCCTTCTAAGCTGCCAGCGCACAATTGATCGTCCTTATACCTTGCGGTAACCTCCTTCTGAGAGTCTTTGCATATAGTCTTCGAAAGGTGGCTGGTCAATCAAATCCACCACCACCTTCAGTAAGTCCTCCGATGTATCTTCAGCAAAGTCGATCTGCCTTCAGCCAGTAACTACAGCTCGCTTGTTTTCGATGGTCGACTTTTCCATAGACACGCTGGTCGAATATTTAAAGTGAACAGCTCAGACCGATCAGATCCTTCGGGACGCGTCCCGTGTTAACCGCGAGTTAATCCAGACTATAGAATTGCACTATAATCACTAAAATTTATTATTTAATTATTATTTAGAGGGGAGAAAATTTTAAAATATGTTGACACTTAGAATTTAAATTTCGAATTTTATTTTGTTGTATAGAAAGTATATAACTAATTACTATAGGTATTAACAAGCTCGTTAGGTGCAATTGATTTGAATAATTCTTTAACGAACGTCGGTTGGTTGAGGTTGAAAATGTCGATGGTGGAGAAACAAGAGTCGTACGTGCATATCAGCCCATAAGCGATGGAATGTTTCCCGTAGTTGGTATTGGCACGAGATACCTCAAACGTGCGTGAATTGCGAATTAATCGCTGAGGAACGAAAAAACGTAAGTTTTCAACAAGGTATGAACTATCTGTGGTATTGTGGATAACTTTAAAGAAAGTGTGCTGGAAAGAAACTGTAACTGGAACGATACATATAACTGGAAAGGAAGTGTGCCTATTTACATTTTGGTCTGGTAAAAACGATCTCCTCAAAACCGAATATATACAGACGAATGATTTGATTTGGACAAATGTCATGGAAAAAACTTGTTTGTTTTTATATGGACTGTGTATTACCTGAAATTATCGATCCAGGAGTATGAAGGAATATGGATTTAAGGGAGCCTGAATACACTTTGAAAGAAGCAAATAAAAGAAACGACACGATAAAACGAAAGAAATCGGTTCCTCTCCCTTGTCCAACGCTTAAGCGGTAGTTAGTTTTCAGTGATTCCATCACAAAGTGAGCAAAGAACTCACAGAGAATGTACTTGCCAATAACACTCCAAAGCAAAGCACAAGCAATATAGAACCACCGAAAAGTACACGATATTCCAAATCTGTGCTGAGTACAGATCTAATTAATAATGATGAACAGGCTTTTGAAAATGTATTATCATTTGATGAATTTTAATTACAAAAGTCGGCGCACCACTACAAAGCGACACTGTCAAGGCTACAAAAAGGAAGTCTCAAATGTACTGCGCAATTTTAAATGTATTTATTCGTCTCTTTACATTTAATATGTATGTATCTACTCAGAAATAACAGACTACTTTGCCAACCAGAAATGTCTTCATGATTTTTTGTCTTAATGATTTTATATTTTAATTAATAATTATTTATTTTTAATGATGTGTATTTCTTTAAAGTTTACAATGATGTGCTTACAGTATCTAAAAATAAATTATATTACTTTTTAATTAAATAATTTTTTAATGATAATGTACAAGGCGATGGGTGTCGTTATGTCCTCCTCAAAGAACTATTATACCGCGAATAAATAGTTCGATACACAATGTTGTTTTTTAATTCGATTCTAAATGTTTTTTCTGCCAAAAAATACTATCAAAACTGTCACTACAACTATCAAAAAAATACTAAAGCTGTATCTCACGGAACATGAATTGCGATTTATGTCATTTAAAAGCCCTTGGAAAACTGTATCCAAAACAGTTAACGGCATTTCTCCAATTGTCATCTATCACCATTTAAAATAATTTTAAAATGTCGAAAATTAATTAGTGACAGGTGACTCTTCTTAATACAGTTTTTCAGGGGATTTCAAATGACATATCGCAAATGAAATTCTGTAAGATATGGCTTCTGTCAATTTTTGACAGTGATAGTTTGGTTTAACAGTTGACAGCCAAAATCTAATGGGCGCATTCCAGGGTGATACTATCCCTATGTTCCAAATTTCAACTCAATCGGTTCAACGGCTCGGCAGTTATCGTGAGAGATTACATACAGGCAAACAGACATACATTTCTCTGAAAATGGTCTTAATCATCTTGGTGGACCTCAAAATGGACATCTCTATCGTTATCTAAACATTTTTTCCGCACGATCACAACACCTTCCCTACCAGTGGCAGCCGGGAAAGTAATATAATGTTCAAGTTTAGATGATGATAAAGCGTAGCCTTCTTCACCAGCGTAGGTACATGACACTTGCATAATCCCAAAATATAAATCCCATTGCAATAGTGTATACCTAGTGTGTTTAGTCCAGACATCGATAGCGAGTGAATATCGCTGCGAGATGAGTCAACATAATAAACACCTGCCCCGTCGCGAGGGGAGGGGGTAAGTAGGCGGGGCTTAAAAACTCAGATACGGTTTATTTTTTAAGTAGTACGTCGCCTTAACTCGCTAAACAAGCCTGATCGGTCCGCAAACTGACGTTTGAGATAAGACGCGTCTGAGCGATGTCGCTCAGACGCGTACTAGCTTCAAGGTACCATTTAATTTTATGAATAATGATTTTCGTTCGACCGTGTCTGAGACGCATCACAAAAGAGAATGGATATTTTTGTATGGAAGAGGTACTCAGAGTATAACCACTAGGGACTTACAACACAACAATTAATTGTGCTTGTGAAAAGAAGTATTAATATGAAAGTTCAATTCATTAATGCATGTTGTATTCGAATTATACAGATCCGAAGTTTTGTATATCTGGATGAATTTGTGAAATAAACTAGTTAAACATTGTCAAATATGATTTATTATGTAGAATTAGGTATGTATATATTTAAAGCTATATTTTAAGCTAAGCTATGTATATATTTAAAGCTCGTCATTTGAATCATATTCATATTATATTCATATTCATTTTATTAGTATACTGGTATACAAGTCAGATACAGATTAGCAAACAAACATTTTTTTTTTTATCGTAATGAAAAGATAAAATAAACAAAACAAAACGAAGAAAAAGACACAAGAATAATGTAAAAAGAAGAAATACAAGACAAAATGCAAAGAGAGCATTAAATACTTTAGCCACCAAAGCATTTTAGACTTCACTCGAGTAATATTCCTTCAGTGAGTAAAACGCCTTATCTGTAAGGTATCTCTTAAGGCGTCTCTTAAACACGTCAAGAGATTGCGCCTGCCTAATGTGCTCGCTGAGTTTGTTGTAAACCGCTGGTCCGGCGATATAGGCTCAACGAAATCCAATCAATAGTTCAATAAAATCCAATCAAAACAAATAATCAACAGTTCAAATAAAATCCAATCGTAAAGCAAAAATCAATCAAGTCCAGTATAGCAGCCAGAAAGTGAAAACGAAATCACATGAAAACAGTAAACACTCAAAACACCCCAACGTAAAACGAAGGAATGACAACGGCCCAGGCGCAAAATCTTGTCTGCCCCCTATACACTGAGTATCTATCTGAGCCGACGGCTCAGGTGCAAAATCTTACCTGACACCCGCACACTGATCGTCTATCTCTGTCTTACTAATTGGCCGCTTGTCTTTCTTCCATAAACTTATTTACCGCTTTAGCTTTCGGGATAAGATAAAAGTACTCATTCGGTACTAAGCAGTTATTTTCACTAATAATAATTGATACTGATATAGGTTGTGATATTTTATGTATACATATATTTTATGTATATGCCTTGAATTTAATAATATAAACAACTGTATTTATTGTTTACATATTACAAACTAAGTAAATAGGGATTTTTAATAAAAAAAATATGATTACCTATTGAATGAAATATTTTGCAATGTCACAACTGTACAACTTTTTTCATCCGCGTATTTCATTCAGCATGGCTGCCATATAATGAAATTATTATGTAATAACCTTTCGTTTGGTATTTGTGACAAAGAGTTACAGCCAACTTCGCAAATGGGCACGAAATTGCCCATTCTCTTTTTAGGAAACATAAAAATAAGACAATTTTCACCTAAGTTGTGAGATATATAGACTTCCATCTATGTTTATGATTTTATGAAAGTAATACAATGAATACAAAATAAAAATTAAGTTTACTACTTTATTAAGATAATAAAACAAAAATAAATATAAAACTTTAAAAAAAATGTATATCAATCGCGTGTCAGCAAGACATGATTGAATTAAACTATTTGCATATTGTGCAGCATGGGATGCACTCGGTTTAATTCTCTTCATTGAAGCACCTTGTGATATACGACATTTCTTGTTTTTTTATCAGGCGCAAGAACAAATAAAGCGGATGATTTTCCGACACGTGAACATGCCACGTACAACTGACCATGAGAAAAACACGGATTTACATTTTGTATGGGATTTTTTTTGTTTTATTTTTTTTTTTCGTCAATTTTCCAATTTTTGTTTTTAATAGTTATTCTGCTATTCGGGACGGAGACAAATACAACAAATCAAAAACCATGAAAACCGGTCCAGCCGTTCTCGAGTTATAAGTGTTCGAACAAAACCGACTTTGTTTTATATATATACAGATTTCCGTACATTCGAGTGTCGCAAATTTAACTGAATCGATAAGGCTATGGTAAAGAAGAGAGTTTTTTTTAATTTCTTAGGCACACTACGTAAGTCGTCTGCAATGCAATGCCTATCTTCATCCATTATACTTCATCGACGATAACGTCATTCGTCCCAGATAAGTGGTTATAAAAATAATTCAGATAAAATGTACATATAACAAAACAAGCAGATAAGCCACCATAATCGATATACAGAGTTAGTGGGTGAAGATAGGCAATAATAGCATAGGGGTTACTCTGTACCCATAAGCAACCAAAAAAAATATTTTTGAAATAATTCTGGACCGTTAAGAATTATTTTTTTAATACATTTATTTAATTAATTGAAATATAATTTACGAAATCTCTAATTCTAAGCTTACTGATTAAACTTACTGATTTTGATATTTAATAAATAATATATAATAATAATAAATATATTATGTATTCTGCAATGTCTTGTTTAGTCTTCAATGTAATATGTATCGAAGTCCCTATCGTATATCTATTTTCTTATCAATAAAATTCGTATTATTCCTTTTTGATGTATCGTAGATCTATGTATTTTCACATCAACAAAATTTGTATGATTTCTTTTGTGTCTGTTTTTGTATAATTCCAATGTCTCTTTACGAGTTGCTGTTGCATTATCAAGTTTTTTCTTTAGATAATGATTACATGTAAATGTAAAACGAAGTCTGTAATTATCATAGTTTTTGAAAAATTCGGGGCATTATATTTATGTTTTTTTTTTCAAATAAGTCAGTTGGTAGGAATCTCTACTCTTGGTATAGTCAAATTGAATAACTGGTATTATACCTTATGTGGTATAATTATTTTTTAAATATCGACTATTTTTTAAATTGTAAAACAATTACTATTTAAATTTAAAATAAAGATTTAAATCTTTTTAAAATAATTGGAGCTGCTAAAATACTGCAGATAGTCAAAATATAAAAACGACGAGTAGGTTATAAAACAGTAAAATTAAAATTATTAAAAATATAAAATTACATCATTAACAATGTCACAATAGAAATAGTCAATATATTTTTTATAAATATTATATTCCATCTTCGATAATTAATGATTGTATTTAGTAATGTAAATAAACAAAATTAGAAATTTAAAAAAAAATAAGAAAAGATTGTAATATGAATAATTATGGGAGATTAGGAAAATTAATAATCTCAAAGTCCTTAACGTAATACATTGCGTTCTTAATAAGCATATCCTGGACCTTGCTCTAAAATTGAACGTCTCCAAGACCCCTGAGGTTGGAAATGAGGTTGGAAACCCTCGGAGCGCAAGTGAAACATCAAAATCTAAAATCTAGCGAAACACCTAATTCGATTGAATAATTTTAACACTATATTTAATAACTGATTTAATAACCGTTTTAATAACTCGTTAATGCTCGTAATACATTATTCGTGTGCTAGAACTATCGCGCTTGAAGGCCAACTGTTGGCAGACGTCGATTATATCGTCAATAAATATTGGAAAATTGATTATCTGTCGGACAATGTTTTCATTAATAATTACTGCAATGACAGCACTGTGCGCACTGAGTGCCTACATAAATAGTTTTATACACGACAGTCTAAATAATCCTTTGTTCTCAGTCATACGGTCCATACAACATTATAATTATAATTAAAACTGAAATGTGCGCACCGTGTATTAACGCACTAAGAATGCACGGAGACAAATGGTAGTCTTTTACAAGGCAAAAACAATGCGTTTAAATGTTTATAAGACATCGAGGCAGGGTTTGAATATATTATTAAATGTTAATTTATGATGTATATTTGTTTGTTTATACTGTCGGCTCAACTCACGATTCAGCTCCTATTCAGAAGCCTCCTCGCGCGGAAGGTGTAAAGCTAGATTTTTACTTACCTATTATAATATACTACTACTATTTCTTTATGTCTATTTTATGAATCAATCTTCAAACAGCCCCACTAGTTGGGACGCCATATGTAGCGTTGATTTTTACTACTTCTTTATCTTTATTTCTATCTGTGAGTTATGATTTTATAATCTATTTCTCGATATGTTATGTTACGATGCTTTCAATGTCTATTGGCCCACCACATTGGGACGGCATATGTCAGAGAAGATTTTACTATATCTATTTCAATATGTTACCACCATACAACGACAGTGATAATATTACCTTCAAGAGGGATAGGCTTCCAATACCTTGCCTAATAATTTCCCTCCTTGTATTTACTTCCTCAATGAAACAAATCTTCTCCAATTAATAATCCATATATTAAACCAAAATGCATATTTAAACAATTAAAATTATAACTTTTTCTATTTTAGTTTAAGTACTATTATTGTGAATTATATTTATAATAATGAGCGCCTAATTCACCACAAAATATTTACAATTTATTCTTTGAGTTATTTTCGATCGATTATTTGTCGATGACAACAATGGCTGCGTTCAGTCGATTGTTAATAAAATAATATTAATAATGATAATGCATGAGTTTAAATCTCCGTCGTGAAATTCGACAATTAGATTCTAATCCTTTATTTATTTAAATGTGTTCAATGTCAATTTATATTGAAACATGAATCGTAATGTTTACATACAACAATAAAATTACTTATAAACTAACACACTGTTAACTAGTCGATGGCGTTCCAGTGATATAATGAATTTAAATGACCGCAGTCGCTAATGCCCGATATAAACTACGACCTGGTTACCATTCAGTCCACTGAATGTCCATATGGTTTTCGTTCTATTATTTCTATTAATACTATTCCCTCCCCGTTATCTTTGAAACCCCATCGATCAGTCAAAACAAAAAAACCTTAATATAATCTACAATTTTCCTTATCTTTAATTTTATTCTAACATTCAGTATAATTCGAATGTTTCCTTAACTAGTTTCCAAATTCAAAGCACATTATATAATGGCTGGTGTCTGAATCAACGGAGTTAGCAAAGGCTAACTCTCTTCCAAATTAAATAATAGTCTGACTAGAGGTTTACCTCGTAGAACTATCAACGACTATTCATACCAATCGATGTTAAATGCCTCATTTTTAGTTAACGTGCAAATATGTAGAAATCACGCATTTACGTTACTACTACTTATCATTTCTAATAATTTCCAACAAACCCCCCAAAACTCTAATATTTATAACCCCAAAAAATATACAACAATGACAATATTTGTTTGCTAGCTTCGGCCCAAATAATTAAATAACGCCAGCTTCGGCAAAATAAACTTACATATTTTTAGTACATCTTTGCCGACAATGACTCTCGGCTATAATTCCCGTATTTACAGCTGCATTCACATTATGCACTTATAACTAATGTCAATTTCTTCGATGCGTGTCGCCTTTCTAGAAATCTGCCATCACCAAGAAGAATGTCTCTTTAGAAACCTCAACCGCTTCGCTATCGTACTGCAATTTTCAAGCCGTTACTGCATTCTCATCAATGTTTTTCCCTTATTTCGACGCTAATTTATACACCTCCGAAGGACGTTCGCAATGTTGTGATCTCAATCTGACGTTTCAGTTTGATTCGTTCGCCATCTTGGATATAATTTTCGTATTGCCCCCGACGAAATCTCGTACTTCTATTTTATATGAAATGTTGGATTTTTTTACATGCCAACCCGCGTAGCTCTCTCGATTCACATTTTTAGCACTGGATTTCTATTATTTGTTCGTTTTTTAGTGTCCTTGTAAAAAGCGCATCAATGGCGATTGCGATAAAGCGTTTCTGTGATGTACGATCTGCACACTTTATACGAATTTAAATGAACTGGGCACTAAAATGCTTCACAGCATCTCAGTGCCCTTATTTTAAACTGTTTATTCTTACATCTGAGCACCAAAATATACTTTTCTTTCCCAAACTTTCGCAGCTTTAGAGCGTGCAACTAAAATTTCTTAATGGATGCCGGAAGCAACACGTCCATCCCTTTTATAACACCCTTATCGATATGACCTTTTTTTGATAATTTAACCCACAACTATTGACTAATCAATCATAAAACGATCTGATTTATCTATTTTTTCGTTAAATAACGCTCTGCCACATTGCTAACAAACGAATTTCTTAACGATAATTCGTGCTTCTAATTCTACAAATGATTTTAAGTATTTATTTTACGTATTATGAGAAATTGATGTTTCATATTCGGCGGGAAATCATCATACTTTGACTTAACCTTGCCGCCTTTCTTGCGCGTCGTTTCCGCTTTCACATTTGAAAGCGAAATAATATAACTATTTTATTTCAATTTTATTTATTGATAGTATTTTTATCTAGTAATTCCTCTATTTTAATTACGTGTTTCTAAATTTCCTCATTTTAACTATTAAATTTTATTTTGACTGGCAATTATCTGGTGATAATTTCTTTGGACATCATCGATTCGGCTTTCTTCCATCGATGTCGATTATGTTTTCCAATTTCTCCTAATAATAAATTAAATGTTCTTCAAATAACTTTATCTATATTGCTATTGATTCTCCCATAATTCCTACTATTTAATGAACCCCTTTTTATATTTCTTTGAAAAACCAATCGGTCGACTTTTTTTAAGACCATAAACATGCTTCTATTGTCTATTTGTCAATTATTGATATTTACGTCGATTTTTCGTAAAAATCTCAAAATATGCTAATTTCTTGCCAAATATTCCTGATTGTCTATATTTAAAACCCCTAATAATGTCCTTAACTCTCAAAAATTACTCAAACCCTTTTATTTATGTGACGCTGGCACTGCGCTCTATAGTTTAGCAACGGCCCTTCTTCCATCTGTCAGTTTTTAGTTCCTAATTAAATCGCTAGATGTCACTATGATCTTTTTCAAGTACAATTTAATTTTAAAATTTGATTAATCTATTTTCGGTTAGCTTAGAGCTGCTAAGCGATCATGTGATGATTTTCAGATCATTACAAAGGCTACTTCGGGTAAGACTCTAGCGTCTCAGGCCTCACGGCTGGTGGACCGGTTTCTCCTGACGGGATTGCATTCCGGCGCTACTGGACGATTTGCGCACCGTTCGGCGACGCCAATCGGTGGTGCACTCTGACTAATTGCTGAAGGAGCCTGGAGACTATGGAAATATACTGTCTCCTAAGCAGCGGGAGTGGATGTTGACCTATTGTCATGCCACTCTTGAAATGACCTTGGGCCACCCGATCCCCTGTGGTACTACAGGCAAAGGACGACCAGGTCCGCGATAAATTCAAATTGAATTACCGCTGTAATACAACAGGCAGAGGCCGCGTAAGCGACTTCGGACCCTTAACCAGTAGAGGGGACGGAGGTATCCTGAAGGTTAGCTCCAGACGGAGATATCCTACCAAAACTGGTAGTTAGGGGGCGAGGCTGCCCGCTGGTTACCTTTCCCGGTGCCTCGCCGTAAGGCATTGGCCTCTAACGGGCTTATTGGCGGAGTCTAAGTCTTCTACGTTCATCCTACAGCTGAAAGAACGATCACACATCGTTATACCAGCCTGGGGTGACGGATTTTCCCGTTGTAGTCGACATCGTCCAAGTGTATACTGTATATATGTAAACTGTATATTTATAAAAATATACAGCGTGTTACTAAACATTGAATAAATGGCAGAAAATGAATACATTGCAAAGTCCAGTGACAACGCCACCTAACTAGGCCGGGACCTGTTCTAAGGTGAACGTTTAATTTTGTGCGTGCTTGTTCAATATTGTGATTATTACAAAAACAAAATATTTTTGTAACAAAAAAATTAAAATTAAAAATAAATTGTCGTAATAAAATTATTATTTGATCACAAAAGAATAAACATGCAGCAACTACCTTAAAAACTATTAAATACTTAAAATTAGGAGTAGAAAATAAGAGTAGAAAAGGAGTAGAAATTACTAGCATGCGGGCATTGTTTTCAAGGGCTGATTTTGATCCAAACTAAAAAAGAAAATAGATTTTTTCCTTTTTTATACAGATAAACATGTTGTTGGAAAAAAGGATTTTTTGTGCAGAAGCATCTACAGCTATTTTTGATTTATATGTTTATATATCGTCGCCTTGGTGGTGGTGGGATAAGCACCACTTTTAGCCATTTCGAGTAATATTTAACCAGAATTAAACGTAGATTCTGGCAGTGAAAAGATTTAAGTGTAGAAATTGGACATTTGGTTGAGTGTGAAATGTATCTAAGTGAACGTTAATACTAATTTTTAATTGGTAAATAGTCAAAGTGGTATGTTTTTTTTCACTACTGAAAGTTTTTTTAGTAATACATGGAAGTGATATAACGCATGCCACACATACGCGCTAATTTGGTTGGTAAACTGCAGAAGTAAAGGGACGTAAGCCACACGGGCAAACCATTAATTTACATCCGAATTTATAGTCGAGTATTGCCCAATTTTTCAGTACTGACCGATACTTAAGTACCAGTTTTTTTTATAGTCGAATCCAAGATAGTAATTGATACTTAAGTAGTGGTTCGGTGACAAGTATCGGACAACCTCTACTTGAGTGTTACTTCAAAAGTCAGACGTCATTTTCGCTCGTGCTGCGTTGTTGTGTCTTGGCTTTTTTGTGATTTCACCTAATAATAGACCTCTTGGCTTGTTTTTTGATTTTTCTTCTATTGAACTGAAAACTTCCATTTCGACATTTTAACGACCCAGATTGATCAACGGCGATTTGAATTTTGCCTATTTTGCCCGAGACGCTTGTGCGTCTAACGCGCAAAAACAAGAAGAAATCACAATCACAGCAATGACGAAAACCACGGGGAGTATGTCAGTGAAAGCGAACATCAAAACATCGAACATCACGGCAGGTTTTTTTTCAGATACTGGCAATGAGATGAACATTACGAAAAGTACGAATATTTCGAGTAAACAGATGTTAAAATTAATAAGCATAAATGGGCGATGGCAAGTTAAACGTTGCTTTTTGTAAGGAATAAAAGATTGCTAATTTATTTGCAAGCGGTCTATGAAATAAAAATATTCCGCATTTAATGGGCAATACGATTAACAGTGTTGCCACTCGATATGAATAAATTCCCGAATATTTGAGCCGTACTTAACGGTTAGCTGGCATTTCTCGTCTATTCTTAGCAATACTTAAGTACCGCACGGTACTCAGCATTGCTTAAGTACTGAACCAACAATAGATTATAAATTCGTTGTTACTCGTTGCAACAATAGATTAAAAATCGACATTCTATCGCAACCTTATTCTGTTTTTAAATTAATTTTTAAAAAAGCACGTGATCTAATAACCATCTAACATATTTTATATATTTATATTTATTGTACACTAGATGACCCGGTGAACTTCGTACCACCTAAAATTTATTTGATTGTAACTTTCCATAAGCATTTATTAATCCTAATGAACTTTCCAAATCTAATTCGTGGTTATGTCATTAAAAAAACGGTTGTGTCATTTATTTATTTATTTGATTGTAACTTTTCATAAGCATTTATTAATCCTAATGAACCTTCCAATCAAATTCGTGGTTATGTACCACCTAAAATTTATTGATTGTAACTTTTCATAAGAATTTATTAATCCTAATTATGTTATGTATTAAAAAATAATAAATAATATAATAATAATAATAAATAATAATATTAAAAAAATAATAAAATAACGACTTTTCCGACTTTTTTAACTTTTTTGACTTTTTTTGACTTTTTCTACTTATTAGACTTTACGACATTTTCGACTTTCTCTACTTTTTAGACTTTTAAGACTTTTTTGACTTTTGCGACTTTTTCTACATTTTCGACTTTTTCGACTTTCTCTACTTTTTCGACATTGTTGACTATTTCGACTTTTTTTACCTTTTTGACTTGCCTTTTCCTACTTTTTCGCCTTGTACGACTTTTTCGGCTTTTTCGACTATTTAGACTTTTTCGACCCTTTTCGACTTTTTCGACTTTATTTACTTTTTTTACTTTTTTGACTTCATTGGCTTTTTCGACTTTTTTTACTTTTTCGACTTTTTTGACCTTTTTGACTTTATCGACTTTTCCGACTTTTCGAATTTACGACTTTTCGACTTTTTCGACTTTTTGACTTTTTCGACTTTTGCTACTTTTCCGACTTTTTCCACTTTTGCATTTTTTGAGTTTTCGACTTTCTGAAATTTTACACATTGTACGGAATGAATAACAGTTATGGATACAAACAATATGGATGGATGGAGCTGTACAATACGATCGCCGCGGTAGCCATCTAGAAAGTGGACAATGTTCCCAAAATGACCAATTTCGATTTTTTTCGATTTTCAGTTGTTTCTTTGAGTTTTTCGTAAATATTTTTTTTTTGTAAACCACCCCTGAATCAAGCCAAACAAAATAAAAGAAAAATAATTCAAATCGGTCCAGTCATTTCCGAGATCCTGCGAGACTAACGCACGGCGATTCATTTTTATATATAAGATAGGCATTATTATTAAGTATAACTATATATACTGCAAGGCAATAAAATGACTTTTTGGATAGCGTAGGTATAACTTTTTTATAGTATTAATGAAAAAATGCCAACAGTTCTAGGTATAAAAAACCCCTGCAGTAATGGTGAAATCATTGATTATATAAGGAATTAGATTGCTCAATGCCGTACTACGTTTTGGCAGCTAGGATTTTACTATAAAGCGCATTTATTTTATTTATTTATTTAAGAATTAATAACTATAAAACATTCATTTTGCTTACAAAAATAACAGGAACCGAATGGCAAAACAATAACCTTATGCTTATTTGATTCTGTCACCCAACTGGGACTAGCCCGTTCTAGGTTGGAAACATCGTTCCAAACATTGATTAATCGTCTCTTATGTTCAGTAGCCCGATATGGCGTTTTAAAAATGCATATACGGTATCTTATCTCACAATAAAACAATAATATAATAACAAACGAATGTTTAAAACATAATATATCTTATTATTTAACAATACTTAATAATTAGGCTCATTATTGTATCTATAATGTGACATAATAGCGATAGTCTTCGATTTCATAGTGCTGAGGTATTGCTAAGAAAAGGTTTTTCTGTGATCTGAGATGGTATCCCGCGAGAGGTCAGCTGTGAAAAGGATCAAAAAGTAAGCGATGCAGTGGCATTTAGCCGGCATCGGAACTCGCTTTGCTGACCGGGACAGACGCCAAATTTTAATTGTTGGCAAAGTATCAAAACAAGATATCCCCGACTCCCGACGGAAATGTCGGATTACATACATACTCCCGTGGCTGCCGAAAAATCGTTCAAGTGGAATAAAGCGACTGCAGTATTTTCTTTGTGTATTAAGTAGGCGTGCAGCCAGAGAAAAACAATAGAAAAAAGTTATGTAAAATGGTGTAAAAAAAATATTACAAATCAAAATGACCGTTCCTATGTGATTCATGTTTAGGGTTCCGCGAAACCCTCACAAATACTCTCAAATAGAACCCTATTGGTTAGAATAGGAGCCAATTCACACTGGTCACGTGTCGGGCCGGACAAAATGTCGGGTGCTCTAGTGGCACTTGAAAGTTTTAACGATATATTTATTTATTTTATTTTATTTTTATTTTTCGAAAAACTTACAGCGTTTTATACTTTGCTAACACATTATTCGAATCTAAGGCCAATTAAAAGTTTTCACAATTAAACTAAATTTTTTGTTACAGCGCAAAGACCTATGAAAAAAATGCATAAGTAAGGGGAAAGGGATAGGGAAGCCACATTTTGAGTCATGTAGATGTATTTAAGATATAGGATAATATATAACATACATACATATATACATACATACACGTGCACAAATAATAAATTAATATAAATAATACGATAAGGTAATAATAAAATGTAAAAGTATAGTTTATATAAATATATATAATATACATATGAACTTTTATAGAAAATATTATACTGGCTAGGCATTGTTATAGTGTGTAACCATTACCACAGCCTACGTACCTAACGGACGAAGAAATACCAATCAAACCCGAAGGCTGTTTATCGTATTCCTAATTTCTTCGAAGCAAGTAATTGAAGATAAATTACAAATAACCAAACATTGAAAGTTTAAGTTATATGATCAAAGTGTTCTATAAAAATACATATTTTGACCATAATTGGTATTGACTCTCGGTAGATAAAATAAATCGCGAGCCCTGGTCTTATTATTTGGGATTCGGTAGGAGATTCTGCCAACAGAATAGAGACTGTCTATTTTATTATTAATAATATTGTACAGAAAACGTATATCATGTTGGAAGCGCCTATCCTCGAGTGAGACCATGTTATGACGGTTAAGAGTAACTTTCGGAGGTTTGAAACGATTTGAAATGGAGATGTCTCATGAAGTACTTCTGGAGTCTCTCAACTCTATTTTTATTGACTGTATACTGAGACGACCAAATGATAGACCCGTATTTAATCGTTCTGTCGCTCCGTGAGTGGGACGAAACAGTCCAATGTCTAGTTACTCCACTCGCCCGTAAGAAGCCAACGCCTTACCGCGAGAAGCTGGGTGTGCACACAGCGGGCCGACACTCGCGCCCTTACTCCCAGTTACGGGCAGATTTCCCCGGCCTTCCGACTTGTTATGGGTTCGAGGTCGCTTGCGCGGTCCTCTTCCTTACGTAGCGGTGATTCAATGTGTCACACCGAATCTATCACGGGCCACGGCATCCTTCGCTCACCTCATCACCCGGTATCGGGTAGCCGATTGGTCGTTTCAAGATTAGTTGACATAAGGTTAACAACCATTGCACCCCGCTGTATAGGAAACAAAGCCATTTCCAGACTCCCACGGTTGTCTGTCGGAATGTAGTCGATTGGCTGGCGCCGCACGGTGCGCTAACTGTCCAGGAGCGCCGAATTGTGCTCTCCGACTAACAATCGGGGGAGTCTGGAAACTGTATTGTTTCCTATAGAGCGGGGGTAGTTGTCTACCTTACGGCGACTGCTCTTGAAATGACCATTGGCCATCCGATCCCGGTTCAGAGTCGGGCAAAGGACGCCTTGGTCCGCGATAGATTCGGTACACTCCGTTTCACCGCTTCGTAAGGGAGAGGACCGCGCAAGCGACCTCGAACTCGGAACCAATCGAGAGACCGGAGAAATCTGGTCACAATTGGTAGTTAGGGCGCGAGTGCCGCCCGCCAGGTAACATACCTGGCTACTCGCGGTAAGGCGTTGGACTCTAACGGGTTGTGGCGTAGCTAGACGTTGGATTGTTATGTCCCAAGTCTCCTACGCTCACTGCACGGTCGATAGAACGAACAATCGTTAAAACGTCCTGCGGTGACGGGTTCGCCCGTTGTGGTTGACAACTCAATATGTCCAGGAGCGCCCTAAGGACGATTCCCGGGAGAACTGAACCGCAGGCGCAGCGCAGTATTTTGTGATTTATAATGATGAATAAGCCAAATGTCCGATGTGGTTCTCCCCGACAAATTGGAGCAGGTCACATCCAACATGATTAGAATGTCATATTTTTAATACTTGCTTGTGTAAATTAAGAAGTAAGAACTTGAAAGGCATATAAGTTAGGAGCGATTTTTTGAGAATAAAACAAGACCAATATATTAACCAAATATGGGACTAAACGACCATTTTTTGGTCGAATATTCCGCCAAATCGTACGAACAAGGCGATGGCGCCGTTTTTAATAATAATAGTAATGAACTCTTTATATGCACTTATAAAATAAAATATAACAAGGCAAAATATTGCAACTAACTCAATCACACTTTGCAGTTGTATATACATGCGCGCGTTGTGTAAATAAAGATTCTCAAACAAGTATATATATATATATATAAAAGATAAAAAAACACGACTGCCTTTACAGAAAGGGAATTATTATATTTCTCATTATTTTTATTACGGTTTTTTTCATGAAATATTTGTGGTTTATATATTTATACGTATAGATAGATGTACATTTCCGGAATGTAAGTACTCAATCAGACCTTTCATTTAACATCTTGAATTTGCGTCTCCCATTTGGTCTCCGCAATATAGCGTGCACAAAGCCCAACTGGAGGGGATTCAAAGACGTTTCGTCCGGTGCATAGCCCGACGCGAACATCTCGCATTTGACTCTTACCGTGATAGGCTACAGCATTTTAATATGCTGTCGCTTGAGGACCGGCGAACTGCTGCGGATATGACTGCGCAACATGACATCGTCAATAGGACGCTGGATAGCCCATACATAGTTTCGAGCATCGCTCTGAAGGTGCCGCAACGTAAAACCCGATCGACACAGTTATTCGAGCCCCCGAGACGACATTCTAACTACACGCGCAATTCAATGCTTAACCGATTGCCACGTACGTATAATGATAAATTTACAGGGCTTCACATTTATAGTAGAAACAAAATTAGCTTCAAATCGGCAGTACGTACCGCCCTTGAAGCTGCAGCGACAACTGCCTGTAATTATTGATTTGTAAATGTATGTATAAATATAATATAACTTATATAATATGTATTCCCATGTACCTATTTATTTTAAATTTATGTTGTAAAAGTATGATTTATGTTTGCGGTTAACTAAATATTTACGGATGTATTGTATTTTTTGTTTCATAATTTAGTTTGAAAAATGTTTTTCAAATAATTTCGAACGGCGTAAGTTATAATCGGCATAAGAACATGTTTTTTTCAAGAATTATGTATCTAATTATAAGTTCATGCTGTTACTTGAATAAATAAATAAAATAAAATAAAAAATAAAATAAATAAAAATAAAACACTGAAAACGATAAATGTATGTTAATAATTTATTGACATTTCGACAACTACTTACATACTTGATATTTGAACAGTTAAGGTACCTTATGACACTCTAGGTGATGTAACCCAGAGTGACGATTCTAACAATATAGCACACTTTTCTGAATAGGTTCAAGCGTTTAAAAGTTACGATGGAATAAAGAAACGGAAAACATGCATAGATGAACCCTGAACAGATTACACTCCTTTTTTCGTCGAACAGCCGTGCAATAAATAAATTAAACTACTAAATTTAAAACTAAGAATTCCCGAGCAGAGGAAATTGGAAGAGCAAGGAAAGAAATGGTTACTTCTCAGAAAAGTATTACTTTTCGAGGTGAGTACTGAATGATTAATTCTAAAGAAGGAGCGTTTCTTATATTTGCTGGGAGATCGTTCCAGAGTCTTGCACCTGGGACACAGAAAGAGTAGGAGCAGAAATCAGCAATTGGTTTTTTTCTCCTTACCAGGCGAACATAGCATAAACCCCGATTAGAGTGCCATGGCCCATTGTGTAATCCGCCTCAGTCCGCTCTACAAATTTATAATCCGCATTTAAATAAATAAATAACGAGGAGATATCACCGGCGAACATGCAAATGAAGGGTGAGTCTCGCGAAGAGGGGATGGCGTGCGCTGTCTCGCTCCCGCACCCGCCGAGGCACGACGGAGCGAGGGAGAAGGGGTAATGTCGCGATTTTCACCCCTTTAAGCTTTATGGTATCCGGGTAGCTTATTTCGTAAATGAATCTGAAACGGGGGCAGTTTGCGAACGATTGGCGATTACTTTGCGGTGTGGTTTGTCATATAAGACGACAAGATGACAAAAACGATCAAGATAATGTGTCCAGAAAGAGTGCATGCATTACGACGCCTAGGTGGAGGCATGCATTACGACGGCCTCAAGCGAAATTGCAAGAAATCCACGGAAACGTAATGGTGAAACTTGAAATTGCTAGACTATTGTGTTATTGAACTCGTAAATCTGCATATATATATTAGACCACTTTTACATAAGAAACCAAAATATTGTTAGATTTTCGATTATATGCAGTTGACTACTCGAAAACACTTACTGTTTTTGCTAACAATGAAAGCAAACCTTCCAGACCTGTAGAAACATCATCATGTCAATTTATTAGTGAAGAAGCGGGCCTAAGTTTCTTTGCAAAAGAAATTGGGGTCGATAAATTATGCATTTTGGATTGGTCGATAAAGGTCGCGATATGGTAGATAAAGTAAGCATTTTGGATTGATTTTAGTTTAACTTTTAGGTACGCTTACAAAAAAGATTCTAATAAATAAATTATTATTAACAACGTATTTTTCTTTCATGTCAACTATTGCATCACAAATATGTCAACTATTGAAACAAACCATTTTTTCCTATGTCAACTTTTGGTGCATTTGCTACTTTCCACTAAAATGACCTTATTTCTGGTACTTACACTATTACGAGTTAATTAAATCACATACTAAAATCTATAAAATAACAGCTTTTATTTGGTATAAATACCATTACCACAAAATGATTTTTGGCCAACTTACATTATTCTAAAGTCGCCAATTACGACCTATGTGTCAACTACTCCCACACTTACCTTAATGTTATAGTTAAGGGGCCAGCGACAAAAAAGTGCAAGAGTTTTGTAAAAGCTTATACTTTCAGATCAGACAGTATGTTGGTCATAGAATGCCGGGGCAGAGACCAGATTCCGGGACACCTGGCTCTGACGTACTAGGAAAGGTGCAATTTTAATTGGTACCCCCAAAGTGTTTTGGAAACGATTTTCAGCTTTTCCAAAACACTTTGGGGGTAGCCCGCGCCGTCGTACACCAGCGCCAGGTGTCCCGGAGTCTACCCCAGCATTCTATGGCCAAAATACTGTCTGATCTGAAAGTATCGGCTTTCAAAAAACTACAATTTCGCTGGATCGCAACGCATTGCAATTATCCCAACGCAATATTAATGATGTCACTGCAGACCGATAAGACTGTTGCCCAGACGGTGCATACTTATATAATGGTCGATAAAGACGCCTCATACAACCGATAAGGAAACGGCTTCATTCCAGCAAGGCAACTGACAAATCGGCATTTTGGCAGTCAGGCAGCTCTAGACGCGTAATACGTACACCACTACCAAAATCACAAATTCGGCAACGAATTTGACAGACCGGCAATGGTATTACACCATTATGCTGCATACATTATCAATTATGTACATACTTCAAGTAAATTCATACTTCCTTAAATATAACTTCCCGGATCATTCGAGGAAAATAATTGTTCTTTTGGATTTTGGGTCATGACTATGTATTCGGCGTTCATATACCAGTGTTTAATGTATGCTAGACAGCACCTCGCAGAAACTGCAATTAATTCAGACATTCACTCGCATCATACCCGCGGTAGCTCCCTTTTATGCGTACCCCGAATACGACTGGCAAAAGTACAGAAAAGCTACTTGTATCTTAGCATTAAATTTTATAATCTACTCCCTACAAAATTTAAACAGCTGGAGGACATAAAATTCAAAAAAAACATCAAGGAGATGCTGATAGGCCACCCTTTCTATAATCTGGCCGAATTTGAGGGCCATGATTTTTCAAATGTTGTGCCCATTTGAATTACTTAAAAAAGTAGAGCCTTATTGTCTGATTATTTTATATGGTCTTATACATGTACTTTTGGTTTAAAATGCATAACGTAGATTTGATTTGATTATTTAACATTTTACTGACAATTTGAATATTACGATGAATAATCTTACTACGTATCTTTTCAAATTACTAACTACTTCAAATATTAGGCTTCTATTTTGATTATTTATATTTATAGTTTGACAATCTAGTAGTTAATTCTTGACTACCTATGTATGTTCAGTAAAGAGTAGTAACGAGACTTACTACCTAGCACAATTATTTTGACACGTCCAAGAGCGGTCTTTAGCCGTCAAGACACGACGAAAATGTAATGTAATGTATGGGATTTGAAACCACCCAGTGGTTCGTTCCGCTATCCAATATATGTTAGCCGATCGCCGGTTTTTTACCTTTTACACGTTTTCAACAGTCTTAATGTCTTCCATCAGTTGTGCCACTTTGTTTGTCCAAAAGCCAACCCAAACCTGGACTGGATCTTATACACATCCGGCTTTTGCAGTGGTATTACATCGTTTACGAGTCTCAAATACCTTTGTATAAGTAACCCGATCTTATAAAACAGCATAAGTATGTTACGAGTCTGAATATAAGGAAATGAGGAAGTTAATATATTTCCGAAATTTTAACTACTATCACAGTGTATGTAAAATTACTACATTGTGGTACGGTATTCAAACTACGTGATATCTATACTAATATTATAAAGAGGTAAAGTTTGTGAGGTTGTAGGAAGTAATCTCTGGATCTAATGAACCGATTTTGAAAATTCTTTTACCAATAGAAAGCCACGTTATTTGTGAGTGTCATAGGGCTATATATTAATCCGAAAAATGAAACGACTTTTTCGTGGTAGTTGGATTTGCAAAGTAAGTCGGAGAAATAACGGTCGAATGAAAACGTTTCTTACGAACGCTGCTTTAACGATGAGAGATATATGATTAAGTTCTAGAGAAAAGTTGTAGAGCTTGGTAATGCCTACAAAAAAGTCAGCAACAGCATATGTCTAAATTTTATATTTCAGTCACAAAATGTAGTTTTTTATATTAAAAAAATAATTTAAATCGTTAGGTCATGTTTATTGGTCATATTATCAACAATTATGAATTCATATCAAAATAAGTAAATGTATCGTCTCAAGTGTTCAAAAAAAAGAGTTTTCCCTTTTAATGCATAAATGGTTAAAGAGATAAAGCACTCACAAATAAGACACTCACAAGAAGACACTCACAAATAACGGTAATATAGTCAAATTGGCATGCAAATACATACATACATATGCAGTAAAAATATAACCCTTCTTTTGGCAGTCAGGAAATAAATCATAGCACTCAGTATTAACCGAACCACACTCATAATTTCATCACAAGTAAAAAGTTTTACCGACAAACGAAGTGGGCACGGGTCAGCTAGTTGAACATATAATGTAATCGTTGAACAAGATAGGTGCTTTACATATGTTACGCTGGTCAAGGTGTTCAAAACTGTAGATCAACAAGGGTAAATATCTATACATATGCATTAATTTAAAACATCGTTGTGAGTGTAAGAAAATCAATCCTTATTAAATAAAATACAGGGTTATTCATTTATTGAAAGTGTGATCGTTTCGATCACTTGCATTACAAACTTTACAAGGTAAACCCGCCGACCGGTATTTAACTCCCGCTGGTGTGCGCTGTTATCAAGGCAGCGGGTTCTCTGCATGCCTAAGGGTACTTATTATTCCCCAGCATAATTAATTAGCGCAAGGCAGTATCCAGTATTACTATACGATACGTGTGCACAAGTCGATTAACTATTTAATGATCCGCAAAATGCCAGAGTTGACTCGTTCGGTGTCAAAACTGTCAAATTAGATGCATTCGAGCCGTTTCTCATATCCATCTACAGATACATTATCTAGCGAGCGCGTTCTCTTTCCAATAGTTCGGCTGTAAACAGAGAGGTAATTGCCTTGGACAGGCAGCAGGGGAAGGATTATTATAAAAAGTAACACATACATATCTTAATACTCTTTTCTTCTCGAAGTTTCTATCGTAACAAATAACAACTTAAAGAATATGAGAATGTAATAAAATTAATGGACACTTTTAAGCAAGTCCAATTCCGTCGCTAGTATTTTGGCTGTAATGGATGATGTCTCTTTCTCTCCGTCTCCTTTCGTTTCTACTGGAGAGTTTGACAAGCACGAACTGTGTCACTGGCGAATCCACCGGCATACGATAAAAGTATTAAAAACCGTTTTAAAATTATTAAATACATTATTAATAATGGTTTCCTCGGTCGATAAAAATTGTCGGAGTAATCGTTTTGCCGCCCAAAAACGAGGGCTTATTTCCATATCACTATCTGTGGATATTTTAGATATATTTTTATCGTACAGCGCGTACAGCGGACGTCCGCTCTTGTGAATTGCCATTGCGACAACGAAAGCGATTGTCGCGGCGGTGTTGATGTGCGACATGCATTATCAAAATGTTTCCGACCAGTCCAAGACTGCGTGCGATCCCTTCCATTTACATTTTAGTACATCATCGATATTTTGGATAGAGTATCATTTTCGTATCATTTTTATACTATAGGTATAAAGGAACAGCGGCATATAAATGTAAAGTATGGATGTTACTTCAGGGGGTGACCCCTGAAGCGGACAACATATACCAGGTGTGGCAGTTAATAATGTTATTTTTTTAAGAGATGGCTCTGGAAACAAGGGTTGGTTCACAGTCTACCCTTATATCATTTGGTTGCTATGACAGTCAGGGTTGGCAAAAACCCGGGTTTTATCAAAAAATATCTGTCCACTGGGTTATTTCGGTTTTTTTTCGGGGATTTTCGGGCTTTTTCGGGGAATTTCGGGTTTTTTCGGAGTTAATGAGAATTTTAAATTAATATATTTTAATTTTACATTTCATTTTATTTTATTACCGTTTTATTGAGTTCTTTTTTTGATCCTCGGCTCGGTCTAGTTATACAAACCACCAAATAGAAAACAGCTTGACGGAAAGCTTTTGGATGAAGCTTCGAAGAACATAGAATCCCGAAAGAAAGAAGAGTTAAAAAATTCTGCTATTACTTTGGTTCAAGATGGTTGGTCTAGCATCACAAACGATTCAATCTTGCATCAGGCTCGACCCTCGGGTCGAAGGTCTACCTTGTCGATGCAATAGATACAGGCTCAAACAAGAAAACATCCGCCTACTGTGCATCAATTGCTGAAAACGCCATTCGTAAAATTGACGAGCAATACGATAAAAAGGTATTTGCACTATGTACTGACAACGAAAATAAAATGGTAAAGATGAGATAGATTCTCAACCAACCAGATAAATTCCCCAAGCTATTTACATATGGCTGTAATGCTCATTACCTCAATGTGTTGGAGAAAGATGTGGCACCTACCTCAATAGTGAAACATATCGTCGTCGTACACAAATACTTCCGCAACCATCATCAACCTCATGCCTGGTTAAAAGAAAAAGGAGGCCGAATGCCACAACTGCCCAATGACACGCGCTGGAACTCACAGGAAGATTGCCTCAACATGTTTATCTCGAATTATCACAAATATGTTGAAATTCGCATAGATATCGAAGCTAATCCTGACCGGCAAATACAGTTCGATGTAGGGGCAGCTCGAGTGCTTGACAATTGATTTGCGGCACAATCTACTCTTCTTGTTCAATTAAAAGGAAAACGCGAGTGTCTTACAATAGGTCTATTTGCCTGGCTTTTTTTTTATCTCTACCTGTCGTTCACCAATTTTCTCGTCCTTTCTAGTATAAGGTCAGGTCCGATTGCGGTTTTCGCCGTGTCTGATTTCCACTATGTCCGCCATGTCCTCTTACCCATATCAGAACAACTATTGATTTGAGAGATGCGTTCTAGTGCTGTGTGGCATTCTTTGGCCAGTTCTGAGGATAGATTTTGATTTTTAGTGCAGTTAATAACTATTATTTTTTTAAAGACATGGTACTGGAAACAAGGGTTCGTTCATAGTCCAACTTTTTGTATAATTTTGTTGCTATGATTAGCACCTTTCAAAACGCAATTGATGTTTAAACGATTTCCGGTTAGCGTCATATTTTTTTGTGTGGTAAACACGTTGACTTTCAATCCAAATAAAAAGCATTTGCGGCAGCAAAAGCATCTACTTTTCTTGTTCAATCAAAAGAAAAACGCGAGTGAAAGCCGTCTTATATACGTGGAAACTTACGGTGACATTGTCCTAACGCAAGACGCTTGTGCGCGTTGATTTAGTAGATGATTCAAAAGTAGTGATTTCGACGTGAGACAAAGAACGCCCCGGTCTACCGAAAAAATCAAGATGTCGAATGGCAAAGCATTGTTGGATGAAGACGATACGCAAACTAAACAACAAATGGCAGACAGAGATTAAATGTTGGTCGCCGAACGATTTGTCTTCTTCTGCATGCCATGGGAAAGATCCAGAAAGGAGGAAAATGGGTCGCATCAGATAAGCGACAGACAGAGAAGTCTGAGAAAAGAGAGTCTTACCCGGGGAAGCCTGCCGCAAGTGGAGGATTCTGAATAAAAGCTGAATCGTGAGTTGAGCCGATCCGAGAACAAAATGGATCTTATGGCCCAAGCTGCACGAAACCATTCGCTACCATGACTTGAGAGTCAAAACAAATCTACCGTCTAGCTAAGCCAACATGACTGTCTGAAACCAACAGTGCTAGCCTCGCCCCCTGACTACCATGTTTCCTAAGCAACGGAGGTGTTCGCTGACCCGATGTCAAATACTCTTGAAACCCGTGTGAAAGTCGGACAACGGGCGCCGCGGTCCGCGATAAAGTCGAACTGAATTACCGCTAACAACAAGTAGGTTCACTTCCGAAGTCTGCGTGTACTCCACGGTTGTAAGAATGATCTAATATCGTTATGACTTCCTGGGGTGGCGCGTTCGCCCGTAGTAGTTGACAACTTCAAAGTGGATTATCATCATCACCCAGGGGCTTTAACAGTTTCATACAACGTATGACAAGATAGCCAGTTTGTCTTGTTAGCCAGCCCAACTCGTGGATTAGCTTCCATCTAGTCGTCTCCTAGAAGAGACGAATTACTCCGGAAGGCCTCAGTGAACTCTGTTTGTACTTCAATCATGCGTGTGTAAGCAGTAGTGTATCTGCATTGCGCTAAAGGAATTCCCTGGGCGGATATAACTGCCAGCACTTGCAACGGTATCATTGAATCCGGCGAATGACCGGGTGAGTCTGGAAACATATGCTTCCTAGGAAAACGAGGTAAATGTTTACCTCATTGTCCTAGTGATTAAAGCGGGCAAAGGGTGCCGCGGGTCTATGGCGAAACTAACGCTAACATCAGGTAAAGCTCCGCGCAAGGGTTTTCGAACTCCAGCCACTTTAGTGGATCTAGTAATCCATTCACTCACTGGTCTGCCAGTGCCCTCGCATTTTAAGGAAGGCCTCTAAGGTCTAAGGTCTTTAAGTCTTTACGTCTCAGCTCGAAAAGCACTTTAACACGCGCTCATAAAGTGTTCTCGTCCAATCCCCTCCCATCAGGGTGACAATATGACAAGATCGTTATAACATCCAGTGATGGCCGGCTCGCCCGCAGCAATATACGAACTTTGACAGTGGATGATATTCCATAATATAACTTCTGACCTCAACCAAAATTGGCTAACCTGTCACCATACAAGTGTTCGTGATTCGTGGATATTTCGTGATAAGGTATGTACAGTAAGTGAGTTCTGCGTCGACGCTTCGATAAGATCGATGTTTAACCGCGACGCTAAGCCACTGTTCACCGACCGCAGTTAAAGAAATAGGCAGACAGGGCCGTTCACGAATGAAACTATGCTGCTACAACTATGTCACCTGCAAACTATGCTGCTACAACTATGTTTGTTCTAACAGTAGGTTTTAGCATTGATTATATATGGTATTAGATTGCTCAACTCCATACTTGGGTTGTCGACTACAACGGGCGAGCCCGTCACCTCAGGAAGTTTTAACGATTGGTCGTTCTATCTCCTTGGAGTGAACGTAGAAGACTTGGGACAAAAACAGTCCACCATCTAGCTACGTCACAAGCTCGTAAGAGGCCAACGCCTTAACCGCGAGATAGCCAGGAATGTTACCCGGCGGGCCGACACACACGCCCTTACTTCCAATTGTGACCAGATTACTCCGGTATCTCGATTGGTTCCGATTGCTCAACTCCATAGTACATTTTGGCAACTATTCTGCGCTGGTGAAATGCAAGTGTCGCTGATAGCATTGACAGCGAAACTAATAGTAATTTATTTGGCCATCATCAATAACGTTGACAATGAATGTTTTTTATAAAGGTCTGAATGATTACAAAAAAAAACAATAATTTAACCTATGACAACAATAATAACATTCAATTATTAGTGTAATTTATTGCATTTTACTTTCCCAGCAGAGGAAAGTATTGTGAACGCACTTCTGTGTGTCTGTGTGTATTCCTTCGAGATAGCGCCCAGACGATTCATCCGGTTGACCTGAAAATTGGCAAGCATGCATCATTCGACCATGACAAGAGTTGAAAAGTTGTAGTTGATATCGGTCCACCAGAGGGCGCGCTAGTCATACTTCAATCTCGAAATATTTCGGTTAGACTTGAAATTCGGTAGACAGATGCCTTGTTGGACCGTGCCGGACCTCGTATACAAGCGACGCAAAAATACTATTTAAGAAAATACTAGATAATTTTTTGAAACATACCATTTTAATGCCCCGGAAATACTACAAAATACTAAAAAAATAATACTTTTGCTATCATATTCAATTGACACAATCACTATCGGGTGGGGAGGGGGGTGATTCGGAAGGGTGGGAGTTGAGGGTTGAAGGGGGTTGAGGAGGTTTTGCGCTCGGGGGAAAGGGGAGTTGTCTGCTTGGCTAAAAACTCTTAGGGTGACACAACCTATTTTTAACACGCTTTTATTAGGTCGACCTGTATGTAACTAACTATGTAATGAAATCTAAGGTAACTAATTTAACCATCTTCCAAGGATCGTAGCGTCATGAAAATTGGCAGCTGTATGTAGTTCTGATGACAATACAATAATATGGTACTGTCCAACTGATCTGATGATGGAGTCGGAAGATATGAACAGGAACTTCATGATGGAACTTCGTATCATAGCTGTGTTTGGACTTGTTAGAAAAGTCTCGGAATGAACTTTGACCACGATTAGGTTTCAAGGTCTGATGATGAAGCCGGAAGATAGGCACTGGCATTCCATGATGGAATATCGTATCATAGCCGTGTGTATGTGAATATCGTAGCATAGCCCAAAAGCGTGTTTTTAGTGGTTTTTTTTAAACTATTAATTTATTTATATAGGCTGGTGATTGCATGGCTAGAATGACGTCTAATAGACTATCTGACAACCAAAGTGCGTAATTGTTACGTATTGAAATCTGTATCCCAAATTAAATATTGTCATTTTTATGTAAATAATAAAAACGATGATTAAAAAAATCGTTTAATATTATAGTAATATTTTATTTCGAGATAAGATCGTTATCCTGTACGGTGTATAGGCGTGTTTAGAGCGCCAGGTAAAGTGCACCGCCATACTGTTATACAACGAAGGCAGCCATATTGAACATACACGTTCGTAGTAAAATCATAGTTTTTATTAAATCATTATTATTATTATTGCAACATTATTATTTAAAAACTATACACTAAGGTCATAAAAACGTTTTTTTATTATTGAAGTATAATACTTTGACTTTTATATCGTATCTTCGGAAAATAGTATTTTTTTATTTTAGCATACTAGATTTTATTTACTTCATACTTTTTATTACATTACATAATCGTCGTGTCCAATTGACGGCTAAAGACCGCTCTTGAACGTGTCAAAATAATTGGGTTAGGTAGTAAGTCTCGTTACTACTCTTTACTGAACATACATAGGTAGTCAAGAATTAACTACTAGATTGTTAAACTATAAATATAAATAATCAAAATGGAAGCCTAATGTTTGAAGTAGTAAGTAATTCGAAAAGATACGTAGTAAAATTATTCATCGTAATATTCAAATTGTCAGTAAAATGTTAAATAATCAAATTAAATCTACGTTATGCATTTTAAACTAAAAGTACAGATATAAGACCATATAAATTAATCAGACAATAAGGCTCTACTTTTTTAAGTAATTTAAATGGGCACAATATTTGAAAAATCATGGCCCTCAAATTCGGCCAGATTATAGAAAGGGTGGCCTATCAGCATCTCCTTGATGTTTTTTTTAAATTTTATTTCCTCCAGGTGTTTAAATTTTGTAGGGAGTAAATTATAGAATTTAATACTAAGGTACAAGTAGCTTTTCTGCACTTTTGCCAGTCGTATTCGGGGTACACATAAAAGGGAGCTACCGCGGGTATGATGCGAGTCTGCATTAGTCTGCATTAATTGCAGTTTCTGCGAGGTGCTGTCTAGCATACATTAAACACTGGTATTATTTATTCTTTCTGCCTAAGTAACCGGCATTGCCGATTTTACCCTAGTATAATATCTACAGTTTTACTTGACAGTGATATTCGTCGGTCGGTCGGTTCGTTCGATCGCGTGACTCCCATATCATTAGGCAGCCCGGTTTCGCGCGTTCATTTCCATTTTACGATGGCTCCATTTTTATGGCCACAAAACGGGCTCGCAACTCTTAAAATAAACCACAAAGCCACCGTTGCTCGTTTTGACAAATCGCTTCAATATTTTATTACTCTTAATTAACGCTTTACGTATGTAGTAACTAGGTAAGACGTTGCGTTGCATGGTACATGCTACAGAGATCATTAATACATCGAGAACAAAACAAAGACGTGAGCTCCTTAAATAACTTTCTTCCTGAATAAAACAAAGGCCAAACTGTTCCGACCAGACGTGTCACCTTGCTCGATAATTGTGTTTGACAATTTCTTGCATGCAAAACGTCGTTGCCAACGTTACAAGTCTGGCAGTATATTATACACGCTGCATCTTTATATTAAACGGACTTACTTTACAGTCTTGGTAATATTATTTGACAAAAGTGTCGTTAAAATGTCATAAAATATACAGTGATTCCCAACAAGTTGTAACCGGTTATTTTACTATGGAGATCGATTCTACCTGCGTCGAACACTTTAACAAACGCTAGGCACAAACTGACCGCTGCACCGGGTTCGATCATAACATCTTGAACTTTATACCACCAACGATCGGAGTAAATATTGCAGTATAGATACCTAACAATAATAATTGTAAAATATGTATTTCAGACAGATATATTAAAATACGCACTAAATACTGATGATTTCGAAATGGAACTGTCACTGTAAGATATCGCTATAGCGATAAGTCCGCCATTTGTGCATAAATTGTCTTTTTATAAAACCAGCGTAATATTCATTATGTTATGTTTTTATAGCACAATAAAGTTATTCTATTCTATTCTATACTGTTAGCCTAATGAATAGTCTTAATCGGTTAGCTACTTACCATGTTAAATTCGGTGATTACCGATTTCGATTTCAGAATTACAACAATAATTGTAAAATGTGTACTTCATACAAATATATTAAAATACACATTAATTACTAATGATTTCGAAATCGAACTGTTAGGGTTTCACTAATTAATAGTCCTAATTGTTTTACTACTTACCAAGTTAATGATCATTGCGTATAAAATTGATAAAGTAATAATAATCATTGTAGAAGACATAACCAGTAAATCGTTTTAATATTTTTTATAAGTAAATTTTGTCAAATAATATTGTTACTTTTTACTACAATAAAGATTTTTCCTAAATTAATTATATTGCTTATTCAGCTGTCATTGAAAGATTCGGAAGAAAATGTTATTCACTAGTGTTTTTGCTTGAAAGTTGATACGTATAAATAGTTAATATTATTGAGTGATCAAGGCGATTTAGTCTGACCATACAAGCCATTTTTACTTCATTTTTAAATGCCCAAAGGCATTTTTACTTCCTTGCCCCGAGATTTTATAATAATTTAAATGAGAGTTATAAGAATGCAAACAACTTAAATTCATTCAAAATACTTATAAAGAAGTACCTTCTTGAAAGGGGTCCAATGTATGCGGAGTCTCAATTGCTCTCGCTAATAATTTAAGTTGTTTTATTAAATTATATATTACTAACTAATATCAAATCTCGTGTATTATTTGCTATGTATAAATATGTGTAGGTATGTATATATATATATATATTTATGTATGTGTGTATGTATGCGTATGTATATATTCTTATGTATTATGCAATGCAACTTAAGTTCATAATCTTTTGATATTATGAACTTAATCTTTTGATATTATCAAAAGCTCGTCGATACAATTAAACAAAAATCAGCATCCCTAGATACGGGTCTCTGATCTAGTTAGGAATGCGGATAAACATTTTCACCATAGGATGTGCTCAATCTCTCCCAACTCAACCATATTATGTAAATGGTGTTTAAATGACATATTATATGAAGTTATTGTAAATTAATAAAATAAAAAATAAAAATAAATTAGAGTTAGACATTCGACGATAAGTGTGAAAAAGGTACCAATGTGCTAACGACACTTTTGTCAAATAGTATTTCGTCGACTATACGTAGAATTATTGTAGCGTCACCGTGGTGCAGCGTGAAGCGTTCTACCCGTACTTTCGAATGCCATGATGCCATTCATTACCCAATATCGTATCACCTTTAAAACCGTGGAAGAAGGGTTTAGCAGCATTGTGATAACTTAATACTGCAAGGCAATTAACAAGCTACGATGTATGCCGTTATGTAGTATAAGTACTCTAATACCGTGTTACCATGCAACCCGTGAAATGACCCCTCCAGTACCAGCCATTCCAAGGGCAATCACCTCCATTGAACCAACCATCTAACTAAGATGTAATACTTGCAACAACGATACTAAAATGACTATACTGTCGGCGTTCGATCGACCGACATTACGCTTTAAATAGACGAGCTCGCCATCTATTAAAGCACGTCCAAACTACCCTCGTAATCTTTTCGTTATGGGCTGGGAATAAGCGCATGCGGATTAGTCTCAAGGCTTAGTCCCTTCAAATTATGTTTTTTAGACTATAATGTTCTTTTTCCATTTTAGTCTTTTTAGTTTTTAAACTATAATTTTATTTATAAACAAGGACAATATTTACTGTCATTATATGGCCAGTTATATGTCTAACCTGTAAAAGCAGTCATTTTTTTCTTTTAATCCTGATGTACCTGGTAAAGACATTAGGTCAAAATAATGAAATTATTGCATTGTCATCGGACCTTAATACATGTACGAAATTTTAAGTTATTCAGACGTCAGGAAGTTCGTGAAAATTAAATTGAAATACTCCGTTACATTAATACATAGATAGATACATAGATACATACATGTCAAGATAATAATCGCGTTATAACAAGCAATATCACATCTAATAGTGTAGAAATAGTGGAGTAGAAAAAATAGAAAATTGAGGTACATAAAAGAAAAATGTAATATACATCATCTTTGCCTAGTTGTTGTTTTCCAAGCGGTTGCTGTTTCGCCGGTAAGGTTGTCATAAACAATTATTACTAGACACGCTCGAGTGCTCGCCCAGTGTTGTTATGGTTCGATGACAACGGCCGACAGATAGCTACGACACTGGAGCACGAACATGTCACGCTGGTAAACTACTTAGTTATACTATCGAATGATTGCAGACCAAAGTGACGGCGAGCAGCGCGGCGGTGCGAAACCGAGCAGCGAGGCGACTAGGAAGGCTAATCAAGCGGACGAACCATTCCAATAACTCCACGGCCCAGATGTAAAGTTACTTTGTAAAAAAATCATTTTACCAATTGTAATGTGAAACGTATTCGTCCGATTCCCACAAAATTCTACTAAGTACAGGCATATTTTAACAATGTTTGATCGTTCTGTCTCCCGTGAGGTGCGCGTAGAAGACTTGGGACGAAACTTGGGAGGCACTCGCGCCTTACCACCCTCGCTCTATCTATAGGAAACAAAGCCGTTTCCAGACGCTCCCAGTGATCAGTCGGATAACACAGTCGATTAACTGGCTGTCCTACCCGGGCTCGCACATCTGCTAATGGAAGCTACTGGATGGGTGTTGACCTGTGAGTTGGGCCGACCCTAACACATGGGTCTTAGTGTGACACTGTAGTGTGACACTGCACTGGGCTCATTAGCTCCCTATAAGGTATTTATTCATTAGCGGCCCACAGGTACATACAGCACGGATTACAGATACAGCACGGCTCAGTAGAATAGTGGTTAGATCGTCTGATCTTACATTTTAAAGTTCCGTAGTGGATTCCCGACTGGCTCACCATTTTCCGTTATGCCCGGGCCATACTGCCGGGAAATGTGACTGCAGCAAAGACGCCCATCATCGCCGTTATTAACGGCATTTCCCGGCAGTGTGACCCGGGCATTAGGATAAAAATAAACGAATTGTAATTCATTACTGTCGATCTAATGCAATAACAAGACACACATTTACACACATTTTATACGCACACATACCTACATATAAACAGTTCATAGTAGGGTTGGTTGTAGGAGATTGTCGTTCGATAATAAGAAGTAAGAAAAAATTATTTTCAAAAACCCGATCTGGGTATAGAAATTACATATCTAATGGTATTTCTACAAATAAAATCACATTTCCAATTACAAATAAAATTATAAAAAAGTCTATAAAAAACTAACCATTGAAAAAAACATAGAAATTCAGAAATTCAATAACAAACATATAAAACAAGAAAAAAAAAAACAGAAATAATGAGAAATCAGCGAGAATCCTAGAAAATCATAGAGAATCAGCAATTGAATAACAAAAATATATAAAAACTAGAAAAATAGAAAGCATCCAAAGAGTTCTACAGAAACTACATTTAATAAGGATCAAACTAACATTTAAAAAAATAATAAACCCGCCCATTGTGAAATTTCACAATAAAGAGCAGAAACAAACACAATAGATGCTACCAAAAGCGACGCACCTATGCGCCTTGTTTAAAGAATGAACAAGCAAAGATCATACGCTCAAGTTAAAACAGCCGTTATAACTTGTCCGCCTGAATATATATGACGAGAGTTTCTTTTCCATACAGTCGTACAAAAGAGGCACAATGCGAACAATGCGTCTTTCGCAATGAATACAGACACGGCCGGACAAACTAATCGGTGGTTTCTCTCCAAATAGCTGCGTACGTAGCCATTAAAAAGCATCCTTTGCTGTATTTAGCAAGTAGGTACGTCTTTTTATGGCTATGTGGCAAGAAGAGTGATCGGTTTTGTCTGGTTAAAAATGACAAATCTAGCCTGAGATAGGAAATATTAGAAATTCATGAAAATCCGCGCAATAACCCAAAAAACAACATTAGATAGGTACTTAATAATATAAGATTGTAATTTAATTACTAGCTAATTATCTACCCAATATGTAATTTACCCATGGGAGTTAATAGGTCCAGTTCAATTAGACCACTAAGACCCATGTGTTAGGGTCGACTTAACTCACAGGTCAACACCCATCCGGTAGCCTCCAAGCAGAAGTGCGAGTCCGGGTATGACTATGTGATTGTGGGCCAAGTTCTCCCGAGAATCGTACTTCGGGCGCTCATGGACGGTTGGCGCACTGTGCGGCGTCAGCCAATCGACTGTGCTTTCTGAGTGATAACCGGGGGCGTCTGGAAACGGTTTTGGAAACGGGGGTGGTTGTTAACCTTGCAGCAGCCGCGCTTGAAACGACCATTCGGCTACCCGATACCGGGTGAACAGTCGGGCATAGGACGCCGTGGTCCGCGATGGATTCGGTAGACACCGAAACACCGCTACACAAGGGAGAGGACCGCGCAGCCGACCTCGAACCCTTAACCAGTCGGGAGGCCGGAGAAATCTGGCTGTAGTTCCTAAATAAGGGCGCGAGTGTCGGCCCGCTGTTGCGTACCCGGTTTCTTGCGGCAAGGCGTTGGATTCTTACGGGCGAGTGGCGTAACTAGACAGTGGATTGTCTTCGTCCCAAGTCTTCTACACTCACCTCACGGGAGACAGAACGATCTAATATCGTTGAAACTTCCTCAGGTGAAGGGTTCGCCCGTTGCAGTTGACAGCTCAAGTTGCCACATGTTGTAACTTATCAAATGTTGATGGAAACACTATCTTAGCAGCTAAAGTATGCGAACCGTTGAAAAAGCAATAGGTTTGAGGGAGTTATAAAAAATATGTGGTGGCAAGAAAATACCACCTCACATAATACACGATAAATTGATTAAAATTTAACTAAATACAAATTGTATTTTTTTTTAATAAAAGCAGCAATATGTCCAAGGAACACATGGAAAACGGATATGACGATTTAAAAGAGCACATATACATTTTATTTGAGAGAAAATGTGATCTTTTAATAACTTTTTAAAAGTGATACCCGACACTATCAAAAGCTTGTACCAATTATAAGAAAAAAAGCTTGAACCAAATCTAATAAAATCGAAGAATGTTGTTAGTATTTGGAATGAACCCAAAACAAATGATCGGTGTAATCTCAATATCAAAAATATTAAGGCCGGTCTTACACGGGCAGCTCGAGCATTTAGTCATTGAACAACTCACACGAACCGTTCGAACAGTCGGTCAACTGCTTGCCCAGACTCTACCAACTTCTCAAGCAGTCGTTTTCAACCGCTGGAACAGTTGATAATGCAATTGCCGTTGCAATATGGATTTTGAGCAGCACTACTATTGCTGCTTTTGCTCAGGCTCAGACACGGCGTAGAAAGCTAAGAAAATTTTGGGTTCATTAAATTCTGGAATTAAGACTACAACATGGACAATTTCAACAACTGTTTATGAAACTGGGGGAGTTAATGGGCCCTTGCTGAGTTGGCCACGAAGACCCATTCTGTTCAGGGTTGGTCACACTCACGGGTCAACACCTATCCGACGGCCTCCACGCATGAAGTGCGAGCCTGGGTAGGACTCTGGCCTTATGGTCAGTTTCCCCTGGGAATCAACCTTCTGGCGCTCCTGGACGGTCTGCGCACCGTGCGGCGTAAGCCAATCGACTGTGCACTCTGACTAACAATCGAGGGAGTCTGCATGGAAGCAGTACTGTTACCTATTGAGCGGGGGTGGTTGCGGACCTTACGGCGACTGCTCTTGAAATGACCATCGGCCATCCGATCCTGGGTGAACAGCCGGGCAAAGGACGCTGTGGTCCGCGATAGATTCGGTAAACACCGTTTCGTAAGGGAGAGGACCGCGCAAGCGACCTCGAACTCGTAACCAATCGAGAGACCGTAGTAATCTGGTCACAATTGGAAGTAAGGGCGCGAGTGTCGGTCCGCCGGGTAACATTCCTGGCTATCTCGCGGTTAAGGCGTTGGTCTCTTACGGGCTCGTGGCGTAGCTAGACGGTGGATTGTTTTGTCCCCAGACTTCTGCGCTCACTTCCAGGGAGATAGAACGACTAATCGTTAAAACTTCCGGGTGACGGGCTCGCCCGCTGTAGTAGACAACTTAAGTTGTTTATGAAACTATGAAGTAATGTTTTTTATATATATTAGAATATCTCAGACGTGACGCCGGGCAAAGGGTGAAGGACGCAGGGGATAACTGCGCTAGATCAGTCGACAGCTCGAGAAGTCAGTGTATGTCTTGCAACTGCTTGACTCCACGACGAAATTTCGTCATGCTGCTGACCGCCCGGAGCGGTCGCGACTGCTCAAGCGGTCTCGTGTATTCAATGAATAGAAGATTGTAATTCGCTATGCAGTCGCAGCTTGGAATGGTCGATCCTGAATGCTTCAAGCTGCCCATGTAAGGTCGGATAACTCTTTAGCATAGCCGATTACCGTTTAATATCTAATACTTAATCGATTAAGTGAGTACATGAGTATCAAAATTAAGTCGTAATATGCGTAATTGCCATGTTAATAATGTAATTAGATACCCGCCAGTTAATTGCCTTTCAACAATACCAAGAACTGGTTTCTAGAGAACACGTCAGATAAAATTTTATGTACCTAATGGCGTATTTACGTCATTTTTTAAAATGAGAATCATAGTAGTTTGTATTTTACGCCGAAAACATATTTTTTAAATCTTAATTTCCAGAACGCGCGTGTGTACTATTGCACTTAATGATTAGGTTCATTGCAAAATATTGCCATGTGGCAATAAGCACGCCTTTTTGAATTTTAATTTTTAAGTGCAATTCAATCAATCCATCAATCAATATAATAGGCCAGTCAATTTGTACACGAAAAAGACATCGACCTTGCAAAAGGTCACGTAATACTAATTTCAGCCCATAGTATGAAACTTAGCAGCTTCAAAAGACCTGGCAAGCTGCGCAATGGTCACAAGGAGCGATTTCTATGCACTTTTTTTGCTCGATACCTCATAAGGTAAGCGTCCTACAGAAGAAGTTATCCTTTTGTTTTAGACTAGCTGACCCGTGCCCACTTCGTTGGGAGGTAAAACTTTTTACCTGTGATGAAATTATGAGTGTGGTTCGGTTAGTACTGAGTGCTATGATTTATTTCCTGACTGCCAAAAGAAGGGTTATATTTTTACTGCATATGTATGTATGTATTTACATGCCAATTTGACTATAATAACGTTATTTGTGTCTTCTTGTGAGTGTCTTTTGTGAGCGTATTATCTCTTTAACTATTTATGCAGTAAAAGGGAAATTATATGCAGTAAAAGGGAAAAGTCTTTTGTTTTAAACACTTGAGACGATAAATTTACTTATTTTGATAAGAATTCATAATTGTTGATAATATGACCAATAAACATGACCTAACGATTTAAATTATTTTTTTAATACAAAATACTAATTTTTGTGACTTAATATAAAAGTTGGACATATGCTGTCGCTGACTTTTTTGTAGGCATTATCAAGCTCTACAACTTTTCTCTAGAACTTAATCATATATCTCTCATCGTTAAGGCAGCGTTAGTTAGAAACGTTTTCGTTCGACCGCTTATTCTCCGACTTACTTTGCAAATCCGACTACCACGAAAAAGTCTTTTCATTTTTCGGATTAATATATAGCCGATGACACTCACAAATAGCGTGACTTTCTCTCGGTAAAAGAATTTTCAAAATCGGTTCAGTAGATCCAGAGATTACTTCCTACAACGTCAGAAACTTTACCTCTTTATAATATTATTATAGATTAACTTTTGTTTGTCGATTAACTTTGGATATACGTCTACACCAAGTACCGTTTGTGCAGAAGTTCCGAGATATGTTTGAAAGTTTGAAATGTTTGGCAATCGTTTAAACTCGCCATCCCTATTTCGATAATATAATACGGCAATCGTATAATATCGCAGCTCGGAGCTGCAAACGGTCTTTCAAAGCTGCAAACTTGGCCTCTATTTACATATAAAAAAATTAGAACTATACGATAAACAAAAATCGATTTCCCGATTTCATTACATTTGGCATGTTTTGAGGTCTTTCAATTGAGTCTACTTCGTTCAAGTTCGACTCTGTCATTTGCCATAATGGCCAATGTTTCCGTCAGCCGTCTATTTCGTTAATTTATAATAAACATTTCTATAATACTAATGTTAATTCATTGATAGCCGATGATAGTTTGCATAGTATAGCAGTAGTGGGCGAGTCGTTTGAAACATTTTGGTATTTTAGCCGACAAGTTTGAGCAGTAATGATAGTCGTAACGTAAAAAAGTATGGCTGACTGCCAAGTCGTAAAAACCGAATCGGCCCCGACTCTGCCCGATTGCACACAGCAGCGATTTTAAAAACGAAGAAAAAAAAACGATTTACATATTTTTTTATTGATTGATCTGTAAAGGTAGGTGCAGGATCTAATGGTTCCGTGCAGCTTGGGGCTGTAGCCTTTGTGATTCCTTGTCTCGACCCAACTTACGGTTCAATTTTTATTCGGTACACTCCTCGAAGAGAGAGGAACCTGGAAGGGCCACTGTGAACTCTGCCTGCGGCTGTGACCTACAGTCGTAGATAGTAGTGATTGAAGGTTCCGGTCCGGGAAACATCTCAGGCAGAACTGGGCGGTTTGCGTGCCGTGCGGCGTCAGCCAATCGTTAGTGCAATCCGGCGAATAACCGGGAGAGTCTGGAAACGTAGGTTTCATAAGAAGCGGGGGTAGTTGTTGACCTGGCGTCCCCTATCCTTAGAAACGATCCGTTGAGCTAGACGGGCAAAAATTCGACCTTGAATTACCGCTAACGTCAGTCAGAGGAGGCGCAAACGACCTCGAATCTGTGACCAAGCTGGATGAAGGAGAAGCCCGCCCAATTCTGACAGTAAGGGCGCGAGGATTGCCATCTGGTTTGCACTTCACAGTGCCTCGCGGTAATGCATCGGACTCTTACTGGCCGTTGGCGTAGTTTGACTGTGGATTGTGTTGTCCATCAAGTATTTACGTTCACTCATTTGGGGAGAGAATGGCGATCGATCGTTATAACTTCCTGGGGTGTCGGGCTCACCCGTAGCTATTGACACCCACTATTCAGATTGACTCGCTACATAGATAATTGAAGGATTTCTTTTGTTTATTACCTATCTTCTCTTTTTATTTTATTTTATTAGGCAAACAAAAAACGTTACCAGAAATGTATTCACATAAAGATAAAAAATAAAACTATGACTAATTAAATGTTTACACTATCGATCGTTAACTATACGTGCACAGTGGGCTCGATTGCGTTTCTTCGTGAACTAAAATCGGAAATTAGTTCGTATGAACGAGACAGGGCAATACGCTAGAGCGGAATGTGAAATGAACGGTTGTCATTTTTTCGCATTAAAACTACCCACCAAAGATAACGCATCTGAATTTAACACCGCACGAAACGTGTTCAAATTTATTCGGACGAGCATAAGTTCGACAGGTAGTTTTTATCGACGATCGTTCGTTTTATATTCCGCTTTCATGTATTGCTATCTCGTTCGTTTGAACTAATTTTAGTTTCAGTTCACAAAGAAACGCAATTGGGCCCAGTATCCCCGTTATTATACATTTCTTTAGCAGTGGTTTGAGATAAGAGAAAGCACCTTGGATGTTTCTTTCCTGGGGGAAAACTCATACAACAGTCGGGGAAATAAATGTACTAATATTGTATATTGACGCTAATTTATATGTTTAAATGAAAACCATTTCATTTAACCAATTTAACGTAAGTATCTCTAAACTCAAACAAAAACTCTCACGTGAGTATATCTATTTCGGGTGAGTATCTCTAAACCAATCGCCAAATCGCAACGATTATCTCACACCAGATCTTCCCCGCAAGCGATGATTGCATAAAAGATAACCACGCGTCTCGGATCTCTTCGGCAAGAGAGATAATGCTATTCAAATCGGCGTAAAAATTCGCTTGTAGCAGACAGCTCAGCCTCTCCGAAATGATGCATTCACCTTTACTTGCCTGTGTAATCACGTCCATTAACGATTTGAGCACGATTCGCCCGACCGAAAACAATGCTGTTAACAAGATTAATATTATAATTAAATCTCTAGAAATGTTTATTTTAATTACGCTATTGTGGAATATTGTAAAATCTTGCAATAAGTGCCGTATCGTGGTTTTATTCTGCCTCATTATGCTAAAGGCCTGCGTTGAAAATATGTTTCTTCTCAGTAAAAAAAGGACTGTAAAGCTTTATATAGCGCCTTAATGTTCATAATGATCGCGGGTACACGCGAGTTTTGAGCCACGAACAAAACGGTTCACTATGAACGCGTTCAGGGAGTCGTTACACTGCAAGTGCGATTATAACATTACGTGACATTAGAAGGCCGGCTTTTTATAACATTACGTGGCAGTACTCAGGAGTTTACCCATCCCAGTACCTACTGAAAACGCCAAACGCTGCTTAGCTTCGGTAATGTGACGAGAAAAAGTGTTTCGATGCGCCATTTTTACGTAACACCATTTTTCTCGCAAATTTATATTATAAACATTAAAAAAACAAACAACAACACATATTAACGGTCATTAGCAATAACATAGGTAATAAACGAATATTATCAATGATCTTTTTACTATTATTTCAGTGATTAGTAATCTCATCATTATTTGTTTTGTTTTCTATTTTTTATAATTAGAATTTAAAAAAGTTTCGTCTTGTATTATTAATTTTTAAGTGTATTCTATTTGTGTGTGTATATGTGTATTTAATTTAATGTAGATAAACTCTCTTGTGTATTAATTAAAATAATTCCTAGTTTTATCTTGTCTTTTAACCATTGTTTTAATAGAAGTATTTTATTGCTCACGTTTATGAATTGTCGTCGTTATGAAATCGAAGACTATGGCGGTTGTTTGACATTATAAATAAGATAATAGAAATTTTCCGCGTGAAGTTTGTAGTTCACGTTTTAGTGATGTTGAAACTGCCGTTGCCTAGGGTAGACTAAAGTGCTGTCAATCGTCATCCGTTTTTCTGCGGTTAGGCGGCAAACTGCTGCTGTTACTGCGCATATTATAACGGTGGTGGAATGGCGGATTCGGCGCGCGCGAATTTTGAAAATCCGCCGTGCACACAACAACTGTATTTTCTGTTACGTCCTTGCGCTCGGCGATGGGCATTGATTTAGAATATTTTAAAAGAGGGTTCCACGTAGTAGAGAGTTTGAAACCGTCATCTCTATTTAAGTTCGGGGTTGTTCTTATTTCAATGGCTTCCTGGATCACGCGGGGAAATTCAAAGTGTTCTTTGGATAGCACGATGGGATGTTGAAACTGGACCCAGTGGTTAGTTTTGTTATCCAATATGTGTTCGCAGACCGCCGATTTTTCTCACTGAACGTGTTTAACAGCTTTGATGTATTCCATCAGTCGAGTGGCTACGGATTGTTTCGTGTTTCCAACGTAGGCTAATCCGCATCTTCTTTCGAGCTTATACACATCCGGGGTTTGCAGAGGGGTATCACATCCTTCACAGGCCTGAGATCGACCTATATTTTGGGTCGATTTGAATGAATATCGTTTTTATATCGAATTTGTTTAGCATCTTACTTATTCGATCTATCACGTTCATGATATATGGTAAGAATGCTCGTGATCTGCTCGGTTTCCGAGTTTCGTCTGTGTGTGTATACATTTTTCCTTATGCATTCTACAGATTGGCCAGTGTTTGGCCGCATCGCTAAGGTGGAAGCGAATCGGCAATCGGCATCACTAGTTACATGTGAAAAATGTATGGAAAAGAGCGAGGGAGGCATGCCCGCTCTACACGTAGGCCAATGTTGGGACTTGGGACACATCGCTGAGTTGAAAGAGAGTCGGCACCATTGTGGCGTGTGAAAAATGTATAGGAAAGAGCGGGAGAGATATTGGCAATAGCACATGTTGGCCAAAGCGTAGAGTGGGCAATATGCAATGCGACCAACGCGTAGAGGGGCATGTTCCATCTCCATAACATCGTGGGCATAACACCTTTGACATGTTCCATCTCCCGCGAAAAATGCTTAGCGTCGCATAGATCGCATGCTCGATTCACGAGCGACGTTTACACAGAACGTAAATGGTAGGGATGATGGCGTGAGCTGGCATGCAGATATCTGTCGGTATGTGAGAGCTTCCGATATACTATTAAATCGAAGACTATCGCGGTTGTTTGACATTATAAATAAGATAAAAACGAATTTACCGCGTGAAGTTTGTAACACCCGACGTTTCGGCGATGTTGTAACCGCCGTTGTCCTACGGACAAAGGCACCGAAACGTCGGGTGTTACAAACTTCACGAGGTAAATTCGTTTTTATCTTATTTATAATTCCGATATACTGTATGTTAGAGAGTGTTGTCGCTTCTTGTCGTCACTTTGACAATTTAAAACTGAACAACGGCGGTTGCAACATCGCCGAATGCCCGCTCTACACGATGGGCAATGTTGGGACACATCGTTAGGATGGGACACATCGTCACAGTGGTACCGACGTACCACTGTGACATCTGAAAATATATGGGAAAGAGTGAGACAGACATAGGCAATGGCACATAACGTTAGCGAACATGTAGAGCGGGCAAAAACGTCGGGTGCTACAAACTTCACGCGGTTAATTTGTTTAATTTATAATTATCGCAATTAGTTTCTAAACCAGTGAATGTTGGGCCATTATAATGGAAATTGATAATAAATAAATAAAATTTTGACATGCTTATTTTGAGGGGCCGTAATTACCTGCCAACTAACTTCATACAAATAGCCAACCAAACAAATACAGCCAAAGCAGTGTGATTTATGTTTGCATAATATACGGAATTCATGTTATATAAAGAGGTTCTCCTCCTGATCTTCTATAACGCTATCAAATGTTTGAGGCAGCTCTTATGTTTGTAAATTTGGATCATACTTCACTGTCTCTTTTGTTTTTTTTAATTAGCCTGTCTCTCTCGCACGCGTAGGAGTGGCATCGCCCGAACATCGCTGCAGTCTGCACCCCTTGGTGCCTCATGTACTCCTAATAACATGAAATCTCAGGCCCAATACTGACACTTATTTCGAGCGGGGTTTCTTTCTTCCTTTGGCCGCTGTGGCTGATGGGGACACACTACAAAATTACTATCTTTTGATTTTGAGTGAGTATTATTTTGAGTGAGTTGACAAGTACATAAGAACCGACTAAGAAGATTACTAATATAAGGGCTCAAAAAGGGCCGCTATGTCCAAACAGGTCGTCAGTACGTCCATAGGAGTAAACTCGGAATTCTGCCCGGCTTTCTAACTTTCGAGTCTTTCGATTTGATAGTACGATTGTGCGTTTAATATCGTACGCTCTACAGCGTTGTTACCCGATCTGTCACGCGTGCGATAATATCGCTCTGTATTTTACAGCCGTTTTACATCGGCGATATTAAAAACGTAAAATTGTTCTAACCTGTCGCTTATGGCCGGGATTTCTGGTATGCTGGCGAGAAAAAAACGTGCTTGCAGCTCCTTGGCGGCAGCACGAGGCGAACGCTCCCGACAAAGGCATCCACACACAAGAGAACTTGGCAGGCACCACACTCGCGGGCGGTCGCACACGCCGAATCCGCACAGGAATCACACACAGCACACTCAAAACACACTGCACGCGCGATAAATCCGGGAAAGTGAACGAATTTCTGGGTGTAGTACAACGAACAACAATGAAAATGATGAATTTTTGTGAGGACGCGGCGCGGCGATCGCGTCGACGGGCGAAGCGGCACTGATCGGCGCCGGGGCGCGGAGGGAGGGGAACGCAACGGCGTTGCCATAATACGGCAACAATTTAACCGTATAAAACAGCTGTTTAATCAATTTTATAAATAAATCGGTCATTTTTTAAAACAACAATAATAATAAAACGTTTATGGCTTAGAATTTGGCCGCACGAATTATGTTTTTTTTTGGTGGCCTAGTATATTTTAAAGACTCTAAAACACAATGAAATAAAAATTAATTTGTGGAAACTGCGTTTTATAAATTTAAAAAAAATAGGAATACCTAGAGTATAGCTAGCTCTGCCATATCAAAAAAAAACTAACAATCTACCGCCAGATAGGTGTTTGTGGGGGTTTTAAAACTAAAACTAAAATTAAAACTAATAACCTACCGCTATATAAGACCCAAGTTATAAGGCTGCAAGTGAATCGGAGGCATCGATATAATATATCGATGATCGGAGGGCCATGAAAAGGGATATTTATCGACATTGGATATTTATCCGATTAAATGGTTAATTAAATTATATACATTGCACTAATAATTTTTATCAAAAATCAATAACATTACATGTGTGAAAAATAAATGTGGAGTAAATAATATAGCTAATAAAGAAAAGCGATTTGACAACAACTATTTTGCTGCTGTGGGGATGGATTAATGAGGAGAACCGTCTATAATTTGGGTGATTTCTACAAAATATTCACAGTAAGAAGATAGCGAATACCCGTAATTGTCAAAGTAACAATAATAATTATTGTCTATATATCGGATAATTATCGTTGATATGGTGTATGCAAAAAAATATATCGTTAACATATATGTATGTAAATAATATTAAAATGACAACACTGTGTTGAACAAACTCCTATTTCTAGTATATATCACTGCAAATGCAATCTACAGTACTGCAACCTACAGTATATAATATAAAGACATTTTTTTGTAATAACAATGTGCAAAAAAAAACAGCTAAGTTTCACTTCATTACCTTTTCTCAAAAATAAAACTGCTGCGGATAGTCATTGCTTGCTAATGCGAGTTTATGGTCAACATGCTTTATCTTAACCTACACGCAGAGAGTGGTTTCGACGCTTTAAACACAATGCTTTTGATGTTGGAGACAAAGAGCGCTCTAGTTGGCCGAAAAATCATGATGAAGCATTAATAGCAATATTTGCAGGCATTAATTAAGGAAAATCTATAATTAACCATTGGGATATAATTCAATAACAAGGCAAACGTACACATGTTAGATGCATACAAACATATAAACAGTCCATAGTAGGGTGGGTTGTAAGAGATTGTCTTATGATAATAAACCAGCCCATTGTGAAATTTCATAATAAATAGTAGAAACAAACATATTAGGTACTCGCAAAAGCTATGCACCTATGCGTCTCATTTAAACAATGAACAAGCAAAGATCATACGCTCCAGTTAAAACAGCCGTTATAACTTGTCCGCCTGAACATATAATGACGAGGATTTCTTTTTCGTACAAAAGAGGTACAATGCGAAAAATGCGTTATCAGAAGCATCATACCAAAAATTTACTATTTTGAGACGCATACACGTAATGGGAATGATTCATAAGCTAGTAAATTGGCTGCCACACGATTTGACAGAAACACAGCAATAAAGGGTTTAAACAACAAACAAAAGGCATTAACAAAATCGATGAGCGCCCTCTCTCGGCCGGCGGATGAACCCCCCCCCCCCCCCCCCGTTGGGTTCCGTTACGACCGCCTTGGGTGCCGCGCTAAGTTTTACAGCTAATGGTGGGGTTTGGCCAAGCGCCAACAGATAGCGTTAATTTTGATTAAACATCTAAGCTTATCAGGCACAGCCGGGAGATAGTGACCGAAACAACAAACGTGGGTTGAACAAAAATTGGCTCGTTGACTGATGGCTTCTAAAAAATAATCAATATTTTACATTGACTCTATCTTTTGCAAGAAATATAGAAAAGGTTGTAGCAAAGAATGTACATCACATTAATAAAATTGTTTTGTCATTAAAATGAAGAAAAACTGTTATTTTTATTCTAAAAACGTTGGAAATTTTTGCATATAGGTACTCGATTATATCATGACATATATCGATAGGTAATATATATATTTCTTTCCAGAAATAATGACAAGCAAACAAACCTTAAAGTTTTTTATTAAAATATTATCTAAGAGAAGAAAACTAAAGATTATTACATATTATTGACGTTATTTTGTGTTTTTCACTTGTATTTTTTATTATTAATCACGTAACTCAGCAGACATCGCGAAAGAGTACCTTGTTTTTCCATCGACTTTTATGTCCAAGTCAGTTACAGTGCAGGCGGCACGAATATGGAACGCTGAGCCTTTGCCACTGAGACTACTTGAAAACCTGATTGGATTAAAAAAACTATTAAGAGACATTTGCTTAATATATAAATACCTCCCACCCCAGTCGTCTCCTAGCTTGCCTATATATCCTATTCCTCCCTTTGATATTGAGTTGACGTATATTATTAATTTCTGTCCTATTTTCATTATTATGTATATTATGTAATTGTATTCATTTATTATGACCAATAGGTACTGTACAAAAAAATATGCTTGTCATATATTAATATGCCTACATAAACGTTTAGTCAGAAGAATCCTGGCGGTATGGTCTTAAGATATTGCCACAGCAATAGACCCAATATGTTGTGCTCTAATATGTGTGCACTAAAGTTTTTCAAACAAACAAACTGTTCTGGTTACCAACAGCTATTTTGCTTGATTCAATACTTAAATGGCCGGTGCGGTAAAAAAAAACATTAATACCTACATATATAGTTTGTAGCGAGCTGGTCGGCAACGCCGATGAAACCCCCCTTCGGAGGGGGAGCAAGTCTTCGCGGGTCGGAAGGGGGTCCTCAGCGTACAAAGCCCCGCCGCTAGCGTTCATATCGAACTTGGCTGCCGCTACAAGCAAGCGCCCCCTTCCTATACATCATATGTATACATCGACGCACAAAATGCCTTACCACAAACTGCCGGGGTTGATATAAAAAAATACTTTTTTCGCGGCCACGGCAACCGGGGATTATCAACGGCAATCTTTGCGCGCGGAACGCGCACTATTATTAAAGGGGATGTCATGACATATGTGTTCGAAATTCAAATAGTGTGCATTTTCAGGTGTGGACTGAAACCAACCATCGGGCACAGTATACTTAGTCTTGTGCATCGGCGTCTCCTGCCGTCGCATATGCTCTTGATAGATATTAAAAGAAATGGGATTTTCAGTATTGATGATACTGCATTCCGAAAACTGTTTGGACTGTAGAGATGTATGATGTATATGGAAAATGTACTTACGACCTGTAACACAAAAATGGTTTATCCTGATGCCGAGATTTGAAAAGCTTTGGGTCGCCTCAAATCACGGTTCAACTCCCATCCGGTAGCCTCCTCGAAGAGATTCTAACCTGAACAGGACTCAGCGAACCCTGCCATGGCTGTGTCGTGGACAGGTGATCGGTTGTTTCAATCTGGGGGTACACCTCGAGCGATGCTGGGCTATTTACGGATTGTGTGGCGTTTGCCAATCGACAGAGCACTCTGGCTAATAATCGCGAGGGTCTGGAAATATAGGTTTCCTAAGCAGCGGGGGTGGTTGTTGACCTGATGTTAGCTACCTTTGAAACGATCCCTTGGCCACCCGATCCCGTGAGAGCTTGGCGGGGAAAAGGCGCCACGGTTCGCTATAAATTCGAACCGAATCGCTAAAATCAGGCAGAGGTCGCGCAAGCGACTTCGAATCCGTGACCAGACTGGAGGACGGAGAAATACGGCCGAATCTGGTAGTCAGGGCGTGAGGTCGGGCGCTTGGATCATTTCCTAATGCCACGCGGTAAGAAGGCGTTGGACTCATACGGGTATGTTGACATCGTTAGAAGGTGGACTGTCTTGTCCCTACGTTATTTCTATTCATATAGAAAAATCTGACGTGTATTGCCGGCCAACTGCGTTGACTCCACGGTTGAAAGAATTAATTAATATCGTTATAGCTTTCTGGTGTGGCGGGTTCGCCCGTAGTAAATGACAACTCCAAAGTGTGAATTTAAAATGTTTTTTGAACATATCAATCAATCAATCAATCAATTTATTTTACTGTGATTGTGGTGTAGTAACATAGAGTTTTACAATTTATTCAGTGCTGTACAGCCTGTCTTTTAGGCTCACAATATTTATTTTTTTACAACATGGTTGCATAGACATTGAACAATGCATTAAAAAAAACACATATTATAATAATAGTTCAAAATGAGTTAGGTTACGTATTTACTAATATAATTACAATTTTACGGGAAAATAAACAACAGTAAATATTACCTCAGAGTAAAATGATGATATGCAATAAATTAAAAAAATAGAAATAGTTTAAACAAAGTCAATAATCTAAAGAATCAATAATTAGTTTTCATAAAATAACAAAAAAAAAATACGGTAGATAAACAAAAATGAGGTGTCTTTTAAATCAAATTACCTAATTTAGATATGAAAATCAAAATATAATATGGGAAATAAAAACAGAATATCAAAGAAATAACTTACAATATTAGCAATACAACAATTACATTACATAACATTTACTTTACATTTTCGTCGTGTCCAATTGACGGCTAAAAACCGCTCTTGGACGGGTCAAAATAATTGGGTTATGTAGTAAGTCTCGTTACTACTCTTTACTGAACATACATAGGTAGTCAAGAATTAACTACAAGATTGTCAAACTATAAATATAAATAATCCAAATAGAAGCCTAATATCTGAAGTAGTCAGTAATTCGAAAAGATATGTAGTAAAATTAATGATCGTAATATTCAAATTGTCAGTAAAATGTTAAATAATCAAATTAAAGCTACGAAAGTACAGATATAAAACCAAATGAAATAATCAATGCAGAATAAAACGTTATTTAACTTTATCTTTATTTAACTTCAGTAATTTAAGTTTTCATTGCAAAAGGCACAATTTGAAATGGACTTTAGAAATTGCCCTCCTAATTCTAAAACTTAATTAAAACAGTATTAGAGTTTCGAAGAGTGCTACCTTTCAACTCCCTACTAGCTTCGCTTTATTAAACGCTGTAAAGTTCAAACCGAACCACTTATAATTTTAATAAAATATATTTATAAATTACGTGGTATCGACGGGATGGGAAAGAGTCCATTAATTATGACTGACTGCATTTGATTGTACAGATTCCATTCAAAATAACCAACCGGTCGGAGCGGTTCTACGGCGGCCTTTTGCCTTTACGATCGGTTAAAATAAACAAGCTGCTCTGACCAATGGCTCAATGTAATTACCGAGATAAATTGCAGGTTTAAGAACAGCCAAATTTTGTGAGAAAGCCGAAAGTTGAAAGTGCAGAAACGTGGAACCACAGTGTGCGATATTAAAATGCAATAATCGAGATCCTATTTATTTATTTATAATTTTGACGTGACAACGTCTTATAAATCGATGGAGCCTGCTGCACGAACGAAAAAACATGACTCATGTGGCGTTCCTCGCTCTGAGGCGTTCCATTTATTATATTTATTAATCAATATAAATGCTGCCATCTACCGGTTGCAACAAGAATTATTTACTAACCTCAGTCTAAAATAGTACGAATGAAAATCACTAGATTGATTTAAATTCTTGACATAATTTTATATGTCTTCTTGATATACGGAATGTTATTACTGAACGGACAATTTTCTTGTGGGTACAACGAAGTGCAACAAAGTAAGCAACTTTTAAAAAAAAAAAAAAAAAAAGCTATCATTACGATGCGCTATCTAGCGGTTGGTAAAATGTCGCTGATATTGTTTATTTACGACCTACCGCTAGATGGCGCAGCGTGCTCAAACGCTTCTCAAACCGTTATTTAACAGTTTGAGATTTCAAACTTTCAAATGAAAAAAAAGCAATAAACTTTAAACAATAAACAATTATACAATTATACTGCTATACAATAATACATTTACATGTTGTAGTCAAATAGTTGAGTATAAAAGCATATATTTTTGGGTGTTTGTAATAAACAATATCAGAATCTTAAATGAAACTGCTTCAAATGCAACCATTCCATCAGTATTTTCTTATGACGTTGTCACGTTCAACTATCGTCAGTAAACCGACTTTACAGACAACCGATTTTTTATTACATATTCTGCACATGCAGCTTTGCCGATACGTCCAGATCTTGTAAAGCTAATATTACCGAAGACTATCGCGGTCTTTTGACATTGTAAATAAGAAAAAAATGAATTTACCGCGTTAAGTTTGTGGGACGCGACATTTCGATGATCCATAGTTGTCCAGGGTAGACAGTCTACCCTGGATAATGGCAGTTGCAACATCGCCGAAACGTCGGGCGCTACAAACTTTACGCGGTATAATGGTTTTGATCCTATTTACAATATTAACAAGTTGTAATCTACAAATCGAGTCTGTTTTTAAATTGATTGACAGAGCTTGTATTAATCACTTGAAATAGTAGTTTAGTCCACATGTCCACTACTCTATTTTGCAATTGGACTTTTGCACGGTTGAGGTTTTTTTTTGCGGTGACCTTTAACCGCCTTACCTATAAGAACGTGCGCGATACGAACGTGCGCGATAGGTCCGCTATATTATCCCCCGAACGCAACAAAATGTATCCCGTCACCGATATGGGGATCATATATTACCCTAACAACCTAATATTTACCTGACAAATAAATCTTATCTTTTTATTTGTTGCTACTAGGATAATTATTATCTTTTGATTCTGTTTTATTTATTGACTAGCTACTTGACTATTTTAATTATTGGTTTGTTGTCATTTTTATTTAATTTTTCTGTTATTTTTCTCTACTTACTGATTATCACTGCAATTATAATTTTATTGTATTTTATTACTATTATTATTTTAACAATTTTTTTACTGGATATATTTTGATTTCCTCATTACTTTTTTTATTTTTCAACATGATTATGAATTAGGTATTAGTTATCATTAAAATAACTCTTGAAATTTATGTTATGTATTTATTAGAGTTATTAGATTTACTATATTTCATTAATTTTTTACTTTTTCTTTTTCTCAGTAATAGTACTTTATTAAGTGTGCGCACAATATAAAACGTACAAGTGACCTAGTCGAGTCTACCTTGGTACGGGCTTCGGCCTAGTTAGGCAGACTTTGTGAATAATGTTTTTGGAAAATTACTTAGGAAAATAAATTTATTCTTATTCTTATTCTTATTCTTATATCGATCTATCCCGTACGTTTAAGTACAAAAAAAAACGAAACCCAAAAAGCATATGTGATACGTCAAATTGTTCCTACGATTCTAAATATAAAAAAAGTCACAAATGGGTATATTGTGTATAACAGTTTTCTGGTTTATTGTAAACAAGTATTGTTATTAAGAAATTTAATTTTTAAAAAAACAATGATTTCTTACCTATTTTTTTTATTTGAACCCATAGGTAGGGCGGTTAAGCTTTGTGTTTTCGTTGAATTTGTGAGAAGTGTATATGTCTCCATCAGGACCCCTTTTTGTCTTCTTTGTCTACGAGTAGTCGGTACAAGTAATTTTAAACGATCTTCGTAATTCCTATTCCTATTGCTATTTATGTAATTATATAAATCACAAAGCCGAATTTACAGTATTAGGCGACTGGGTTTGAAATGCCGTGAATAGTAATGGTTTTATTTATAATTCCAAAAAAACCTCGATAATCTTCGATTTAATTTGAGATACAATCCTATAATCTATAAAATCGAAGACTATCGCGGTTGTTTGACATTATAAATAGGATAGAAAACGAATTTACCGCGTGAAATTTGTAGGACCCGACGTTTCGGTGACGTTGCAGCCGCCGTTGTCTAGGGTAGACTAGACAGTGTCTGACAGGATGTTTACCCTAGACAACGGCGGCTGCAACGTCACCGAAACGTCGGGTCCTACAAAATTCACGCGGTAAATTCGTTTTCTATCCTATTTATAATGACACATAATCTAACAATAATTAAATGCTACTATTCTGAAGTTTACGTAAATATGTAATTTATAGTTGATAATTTATATTATTATCTATCGATAGGCAAAATATCACTAATAAACAATATTAGCGATGTTTTACTTACCGCTAGATAGCGCAAAAAAAAATATTTTTCAAAATAATAAATTTTTGTTTTTTTTATATTTTATTTTCCCACAAATACAGCTGTCAACTACAACGGGCGAACCCGTAACTTCAGGAAGTTTTAACGATTGGTCGTTCTATCTCCCGTGAAGTGAGCGCAGAAGACTTGGACAAAACAGTCCACCGTCAATCTCCGCCAGATGCCCGTAAGAGGCCAACGCCTTATCCGCGAGATAACCAGGTATGTTACCAAGCGGGCTTATACTCACGCCCTTACTTCCAATTGCGACCAGATTACTCCGGTCTCTCGACTGGTTACGAGTTCGAGGTCGCTTGCGCGGTCCTCTCCCTTACGAAGCGGTGAAACGGTGTAAACCGAATGTATCGCGGACATAGCATCCTTTGCCCGGCAGTTCACCCAGAATCGGATAGCCGATGGTCGTTTCAAGAGCGGTCGCCGTAAGTTCCGCAACCACCCGCGCTCTATAGGAAACAGTACTACTTCCAGACTCCCTCGACTGTTAGTCAGAGTGCACAATCTTTTGCAATTATTTATTTTCCCACAATTGTTTATCAAAAGTTGCTTATTTGCTCGTACTGATTTACCTCCTTCAAGGATGCCGGTTATTTAAAACTCAGAATGTATATGGATAAATACATAAACCACAAATATTTTATTTAAAAAAAACCGTAATAAAAATAATTAATAATGCTGTAACGGCACTTGCTGTAACGGCAGCCTTGTTTTTTATTCTTTTTAATATATTCTAAAATTTCCTTTATAGAGCATCTATTTCATTGGTAAAAGTTGGAAGGACATGGGGTGATTTTTGAAAAAAAAAATACCATGCAATTTATTTTTAACAATAGGCCCCCAGGAGTAGACTGACTGAACATATTATATAGATTACGTATGGAAGGGCTTATCTTTGTTTCCTCGACTCGCTCGCCCGCCCGCGGCTTCGCTCACGCGCTTGTTGTTCGGTGCGGCACGTGTAGCGTGTGAACGAATGTATTGCTCGAGTATAAACAAGGTATATTTCACTCATAACCGGAGGCATGACTTTGGCTGCAGAATATGCGGAGAAGTCATCGGCAAGAAGACCGTAATGCGGGATTTGGGTACGTTGGGCAGTAAGCTCTTAATCGATAAACACGTTGAACTAGCGGGGAAGGCTTACAGAGCGCTGGGTTTTGTGAAACAATTGCTGATATTAATATGTATATTGGCTGTTTCTAATGTATATGTACGATGTATCATTGAATGTGCATGCCCATGAGCCGAATTTACCCCGTGAAGTGTAACAATCGACGATTCTACGATGTTGTAACCTCTTGTTCAGGGTAGACAACAGTGCTGTCAATCGCCTTCCGTTGTTCTGCGGGTAGGAGGAAAATTTCTGCTGCTACTGCGCAGATTATAACGGTGGTCGGGCGGCGGTTTCAACGCGCGCGAAGGGGTTCTCAAAAACTTCAGCCGGGATTACATAAAGACATTGTTGCGGACAATGTTCGAAATTAATACGACTGTGTTCCTATTTAAGACGTAAGACGTAAGACGTAAGACGCTTTACTGTTACTTTAATTAGTGAATTATATTTTTTCACCTTTGAATATTAGTGAGAAATAAAAAAATATGTTAGTTTTCATTACTTTATTTTTAGTAGAACTACCAACCGCGAAGCTAGCTGGTAAGACTAAAATATACTCACATAATATTATTACAAATGCACATCTACAAATTTCAATTAAATACTTAATATATTATCTAATTTGACTTTGTTCGCGAGTTTCTTATCGCTGCAAATGAGTAAACGCAATCAAGTGGATGGTATTTACACTGACTTCAGCTAAGCATTTGACAAGGTAGACCATATCAATCTTATCTTAAAACTAAGTGCTGTTGGAATTTACGGTGATCGTTGGTTTGCATCGTATATACAAATTCGTTGCCGGCGTGTGCTCATTGAAGGATACAAGTCTGACTGGACAAGTATATCTTCGGGTCAGTGGCGTAACTAAAACAAATGTGCCCCGGTGCAAAATTGAACAAAAGGCCCCTGCCCCTACTTACTTACATTCATTATAGTATATAGGATGTAATTATTGTATACCTAGCTACACTATATTTATATTGTAGCTACATTTTAGGGAAGGTTTAGGGACAACAGACGCTATAGCTGCCTTAACAGAATTTATAGTCGAAACGGTGGATAAAGGAGACAAGTGTCTAGGAGTTTTCATTGACCTTGCAAAGGCTTTTGACTCCGTTCCTCATAATATATTATTATGCAAACTGAGCAGTGTAGGAATTAACTATACAAGTCTTAAATGGTTTGATAGTTACCTAACCAACAGGGTACAAAGTGTCACCATCCAGGGCCTCCAGAGTAAAAGTCAGCATCTCACGTATGGTGTGCCACAGGGTAGCGTTTTGGGACCCATTTTATTCCTCGTCTACATAAATGACCTATGTCAGTTACCAGTAGGTAAATCATCACATATGCCGATGACACTGTTATACTATTCAAGGGTTCAAACTGGGATTACACATTTGAGAAAGCAAACGAGGGCATGGAAATTGTTAAAAATTGGCTAGGAAACTTTATGTTGACGCTTAATGTTGGCAAAACCAAATACATGCCATTTAGTATAACAACCAGAGGTCAACCCACTACTAATAAAACTATTGTAATACACGAATGCGATAGCGTAGAGTCTTGTAACTGTCAGCCTCTACAAAGAGAAATATCTTGGAAATATCTAGGCATCACTCTAGATTGCTTTCTCCGTTATGATTCTCATATACATAACGTGGCTACGAAGGTGCGAATCCTTGGATATGTTTTCAAAGAACTGAGGAATATTCTGGATTCCAAAACACTAAAAACTGTTTATTATGCTTTATGTGAATCGCTTATTACTTACGGCATAATTGGATGGGGTGGATGTGGTAAAACCCTGCTAGAGCCATTGCAAGTTGCGCAGAAATTTATATTAAAAATTATTCTACGTAGACCATACCGCCATCCCACTAATGAACTTTATAAGGAAGCTAAAGTTCTTGATTGTAGGCAACTTTTTCTAAAAACTTCCCTCTTAAGGCTATTTTTGGACAATAACTCAAATTTAGGAATAATTCAGAACCGGCGACCAACGAGACAAGTTTTAGAAAATAGCTTAATAATATCCAGAAGGAAAACATTATTTGGACAAAGACATTACTCTTTCATTGCGCCGAGATTTTACAATCTGATCAATATAGAAATAAAAATAAATTTGACATTTAGGAAATTCAAAAATAAATTAAAGAAATGGTTATCGAATCATGACAGACTAACCATACATCAAATGTTAGAAATAATAGTATAATAAAACTTAGGTGCACAAATTATTAACATATTTTTAAACATATATGTTAAGTATATTTTAACACTCAACTAACTACCAAAAATTATTGACTTTGACAATGAATTATACTTTTTAGACAAGGTATTTTATATTAAATCCTATATTACTTAACATATATTAAATATTAATGACTGTTTCTTTCTTTTCTCATATATAACTTTATTTATATTATTTAATCGAATTTTATATTATATTTATTGCCGATTAAATAATGGAATAGCATTTTATTTATTATATTATCTTTTATATATTTTTTTATTATTATTATTTTTTATTTTTTCTGAAGACCACATTTTAGGGCAATTTTAGTGTCATTAGCTTTTTACTAAAACTTGTACATTTGTAAGCAAACAAGCAATCAAGCAAACTTAATTGTAATATTGGAGTCCTGTCCACCCTAGAACGGGCTAGTCCCAGTTGGGTGACAGAAACAAATAAGCAAAAGGTTAGGGTTTTGCCATTCGGTTCCTGTTATTTTTGTAAGCTAATCAATGTTTTATAGTAATTAATTCTTAAATAAATAATAAATAAATAAATAAATTATAATTCGGAGTATTCATTTGGGGGCATTGCCTCAAACATGGTTCAGAACAATTTTCCAAGAGCTTCAGTGGGACACGCGGGATCAAATAGAAACATTTTTGAGGGAGAACTTTCGAAACAGTTGTTCCTATAATAATACGACGCTTTGTTTTACTGAAATAAACTTGCATGTTAATGAGAAATTTAAAATAAATTAATAGTTTAAAAAAAAACACTAAAAACACGCTTGTATAAATGCACGTAAAATAATATATTTACTTATATTCGTAGTTGTTTTGGACATAACCAGCAACCGACAACTCACGTCAATATACATCGTATATAGATATATCAATATTATTCTATTTACACTCTCCATGTACAGGTCTATATACATTTTATACAGGCACCTATGTCAATATTTACACTATTTACACTCAATATTTACAAGTCAATATATAATAGGTTTGTTATAACCTTGAAACCTGATCGTGTTCAAAGTCCATTACGTGACCTTTCTCACAAGTGCAAACACGACTATGATACGATATTCCATCATGGAATGCCAGTTCCTGTCTTCCGGCTTCATCATCAGATCTTGAAGCTTAATCGTGGTCAAAGTTCATTCCAAGACTTTTCTAACAAGTCCAAACACAGCTATGATACGATGTTCCATCATGAAGTTCCAGTTCATATCTTACGATTCCATCATCAGATCATATTATTGACAGTACCATATTATTGTATTATCATCAGAACTACATCCAGCTGCCAATTTTCATTACGCTAAGATCCTTGGAAGATTGTTAAATTAGTTACCTTAGATTCCATTACATAGTTAGTTACATACAGGTCGACCTAATAAAAGCGTGTTAAAAATACAGTTTTTTTTGTGCGAAGCTGTGTCAAGTGCGAAGCTGGTCAGACTAAAAATACCCACAACATTATTAAAAATGTACCAATTTTTGCATATCTACATATTTAAATTACCTACTAATATGTATTATAAAAAATATGAACAAATACATTTCTAGAATGGTTTTTGTCTTGATTTGCACTATATAAATCATCGATTAGTTTTGAGACATCCATTTTTTCGGCTTCCTTTAGCTTTCCAAAGAGTTGGATTGAACGTCGCGTTGGTCGTAGAGGAACTTCCATTTTGGGACCCTGAACAACCGTGAACCCCGGTGCGCCGCACCGACTGTACGGGCTTAGTTACGCCACTGCTTCTAGGGGAAACTGGCCCGCAGGCCACTGTCCTACCCTGGCTCGCACATTTACGTAGAGGCCGCCGAATGGGGGTTGACCCTTGAGTTTCACCGACCCTGAACACATGTGTCTTAGAGGCCAAACTCCGAACAGGGCCGAACAGGGCCCAAAGAATTTCCTTGTTTTTTTAAATTGCCATGCTTGGGACCGTCACTATCTATCTATCTATATATATATATATATATATATATATATACATATATATATATATATATATATATATATATATATATATATATATATATATATATATATATATATATATATATATATATATATATATATATATATATATATATATATATATATATATATATATATATATATATATATATATATATATATATATATATATATATATATATATATATATATATATATATATATATATATATATATATATAAAATGAATCGCCGTGCGTTAGTCTCGCAAAATCTCGGAAATTACTCGATCGATTTGAATTATTTAATTTTTGTTTTGTTTGTCTTGATTCAGGGGTGGTTTAGAAAAAAAAATATTTAGGAAAAACTCAAAGAAACAAATGAAAATCGAAAAAATCAAAATTGGTCATTTTTGGGAAATATGCCACTTTCAATAGATAGCGTTCGCGGCGATCCTATTGTTTGACAGCTGCGCCATCCATAACTGTTTTTCATTCCGTGCGATTGTGTGAAATGGTCATTAAATTATATTTATTACTTTCCTGATTAAGGAAAGTATTGTGGACGCACTTCTGTGTGGCTGTGTGTTTGTGTGTGTGTGTGTGTGTGTGTGTGTGTGTGTGAGGGTGTGTGTGTGTGTGTATTCCCCGACGATAGCGCCGAAACGCTTCATCCGATTGAGCCGAAATTTGGCATGCAGGCATCATTTGGTCATGGCATGAGCTGAAAAGATTGTGGTTGAAATCCGTCCACCCAGGGTTGGCTCCCGAAAATTACAAAAAGGTTTATTTTAAATGTATTGTTTAGTTTTACAAACAGAATTTTTCATGAAATAAAGGATTTTAAATAATTATAATAGCATTTGTGAATAGTGGTTTTTACACGACTGCCCAACTAAGCATTACAGTGGCTCGTCCAGCACCCTCAAGCCTCGGCTAAGTGTCTCTATCGCAGGGGCGTAGCTACCGCCGTATCTGCCGTATCAATTATACGGCCCCCCGGGCCACGGGGCCCCCAACCTGACCTGACCTAACCTGGCGACCTGAGTAGTATGTTCGAAATATTACAACCGGAGAAACTCCTGTCTTCTTCAAACGAAGAGATATTAAACGCTTCCGGAAAACTGTCGGCTAAATACAGTAAGGACATCTCAGTTATTCATTATGACCAATTAAAGGCTCTAAAAACGTGCTTAAAATCTGAAATTCAAAAAATTCATTCCATTGAATTCTTCTTCTTCTTCATCAGCGCGTATTCGCCCACCGTTGGGCATACGCCTCTCCAATCACTCTCCACCCGGATCGGCTGTCCGTTTCCCTCATCCAGACTGGTCCAGCTGTCTCCTTAATGTCATCGGACCATCGGGCCGGTGGTCTGCCCACACTTCTTCTGCCTAGCCGGGGTCTCCACTCCAAAACGCGCTTGCTCCACCGTTCGTCGTGTTGTCGGGCCACATGGCCGGCCCAAGCCCACTTCAGCTTGGCCACTCTTTGACCCACGTCGACCACCTTCGTGCGCTGTCTGATGAGCTCGTTTCGGACTCGATCGCGCAACGATATGCCAAGCATGACTCGCTCCATGTTACGCTGCACCACCTTAAGCTTGTAGATCATCCCAGCAGTCAGTGTCCATGTCTCACAAGCATATGTCATAGCCGGTAACACACACTGATTATACACCTTTGTCTTGAGCGATTGGGGAATTCTGGACTTCAGCACGAAGCTCAGCTTCCCGAAGGCTGCCCATCCCAATTGTTTTCTTCGCTTTATCTCTGCCATCATCGAGTCCCGGCCGAGCTTTATCACCTGTCCTAGGTATGTGTACTCCTGCACCTGCTCCAGCGGTTGTCCATTCAATGAAATGGGATTCGGTGTGAGATCGGCTTTCGCCATAACCTTTGTATTGACCATGTTCATCTTAAGACCCGTTCGAAGGGACGCGTGATATAGTTGCTCCAGCATGAGTTGTAGGTCTTCGGCACATTCAACGATTATAACTATATCATCCGCGTAGCGCAGATGATTGAGATACACGCCGTCAACGTTGATTCCCTTGCCACTCCAGTCCAATGTCTTGAATATATCCTCCATAGCGTTGGTGAACAGCTTAGGGGATATAACGTCACCTTGTCGGACTCCTCTTTGGATTGGTATAGGGTCTGTTAGTTCTTTCAGCTGTACGGTCATTGTTGCCGCTTTGTACAAGCTCTTCAGGATCTGTATATACCGGTAGTCTATATGACATCGATGTAGCGATTCGGTGACTGCCCAGTGTTCTATGGAGTCGAATGCTTTTTCATAATCGACGAAGGCAAGATAAAGGGGCCTATTGTATTCTTCGGACTTTTGGATAACCTGCCGAAGTGTGAAGATGTGGTCGATCGTTCCAAAACCCTTCCCAAATCCTGCCTGTTCCCTGGGTTGATATTCATCCAGTCTTTGTGTCAAGCGTGTAGTCAGGATTTTGGAGAATACTTTGTACACCTGACTTAAAAGTGAAATAGGACGATAATTTTTCAGAAGGGTCTTATCGCCTTTCTTATGGAAGAGCACAACGATGCTGTTAGTCCAATCCTTGGGTACTTCACCATTGAATTATTGCTGATAAAATTCAATAGTCTTGCATCCAGTTTTCCGGAGGTAATAACAGCATGCTTTTTATTCTTGACCCTTCCAGTTACAACTGCAACTACTGAAAGAAGTTTTTCAAAATTAAAACTGATAAAAAAATACCTAAGAACTTCGATGGCGTATGAACGCCTGTCAGACCTGTCCATAGAGGCAGAAACTTTAGGAAAAATAAAGTCATCATCAGCTATAAATGATTTAATGAATCAGTTTGCCGAAAAAAAGGCAAGGAGAGTGTATATTTAATTGGAATTGTTTGTAAAAAAATTGGAAAAAGTGACAGATAGATAATTATGATGAATAAATATTTCTTTTAATTTTATGCAAACATTTTTTTTTCTTTTGTGAGAAATCTTCACCCTTCCTAAGGGCCCCCAAACAAATTTTTATACGGGGCCCCGCCAAGGCACGCTACGCCACTGCTCTATCGAGAATATTATATGACTCAAATCTCTAAAGGAAGTTAATTTTTAACAGGACCTCATTAAACTCTACTAACTAGCGACAAATCGCTCTCCTTTTACCCACCGCCTTGCGCGAGATTGAAACTACCTCTGGCGATATCCACTCAAGAAATCTCTGTATTTCAATAGCCCCCCTCTCCACCTCCCTCCGCTCCCGTCCTCAGAAGCCCCCTCCGCCGCACCTTCCAGGTGGGGGTTCCTTCCTGCCGCTCGTCGTCAAAGAAGAAATTACTCGTTGCGGGTAGCAACGGCTGAAAAACTTCAAAGGGAGCTGCGAGCAGAAAGACTTTCCCTAAAGGCGATTCTCCCCATTTCATGGCGACATTAACTTCGTGGGTAATGGCATTAAGCATCTAGGTGGGTATCTAGGTTTTATTTTAATAATATTTTTTCAAGCAAATATCTTGTATAAGTTATAATAAATAAGTAATAAGTATGGGTAATAATTATAAATAGGATAGAAAACGAATTTACCGCGTGAAATTTGTAGGACCCGACGTTTCGGTGACGTTGCAGCCGCCGTTGTCTAGGATAGACTGAAGAGCTGTCAGTCCGTTGTTTTGCGGGTAGGCCGCAAACCGCTGCCGCCACTGCGTAGGTTATAACGGTGGTGGGGGTCGGGCTCGGAGCGCGGGAATTTTTAAAATCCGTCTTGCACACAACACTCACTGTATCCTGTTTTACGTCTTTGCGTTCGGCGTTCGGCGGCGGGAACATTTTAAGAAGAGGGTTCCACGTGAAGAGAGTTTGTAGCCGTCATCTCTATTGAAGTTCGGAGTTCTTCTTATTTCAATGGCTTCCCGGATCATGCGAGGAAAGTAGAATTGTTCCTTGGATAGAACAATGGGATTTTGAAACTGCATACGTGGAACCCTCTTCTTAAAAAGTTCCCGCCGCCGAACGCCGAACGCAAAGACGTAAAACAGGATACAGTGAGTGTTGTGTGCAAGACGGATTTTAAAAATTCCCGCGCTCCGAGCCCGGTCCCCCACCACCTTTATAACCTACGCAGTGGCGGCAGCGGTTTGCGGCCTACCCGCAAAACAACGGACTGACAGCTCTTCAGTCTACCCTAGACAACGGCGGCTGCAACGTCACCGAAACGTCGGGTCCTACAAATTTCACGGGGTAAATTCGTTTTCTATCCTATTTATAATGTCAAACAACCGCGATAGTCTTCGATTTTATATGGGTAATAATAGCCAACTTCCGGTTGGATTAGATTTAGACACTAAGGTATATAATTGAGCATTTGAGCAATGTATTAATATTGCTCAATGGTCAAACTGGATAGCCCATACCTAGTTTCGAGCATCGCTCTGAAGGCTCCGCAACGAAAGACCCGATCTATACAGTTATTCGAGCCCCCGAGACGACATTCTAACTACACGCGCATGCCACGTATGTATAATCATCAATTCACAGAGCTTGACATTTATAGTAAAAACACAATTAGTTTCAAATCGGCAGTGCGATCCGCCCTTGAAGCAGCAGCGACAACGGCAAGTAATTCTTGATTTGTAATATGTAGGTATGTATAAATATAATACAATTTATATATGTATTCCCATTTATTTATTTTGAATTTATGTTGTATAAGTATGATTTATATGTCTGCGGTTAACTCTACAACTTTTGCGGTCATTTGACATTTTTTGGTTGGTGTGGATGAGACCTTGCCGCGTGGACTTGGACGATGAGTTCTCCCGGCAGAGTTAATTTTCGGCAAAGTTACACTGGCCGTCTACAAATGCGTCGGAAGAACTCGTCTATTTCCGCGCGGTATAGATCCGTTTTCTCTCAAGCAATAAATATTTACGGATGTATTTTTTGTTTCATAATTTAGTTTGTAAAATGTTTTTCAAATAATTTCGAACGGCGTAAGTTGTAATCGGCATAAGAATATGTTTTTTTTAAGAATTATGTTTTTAATTATAAGTTCATGCTGTTACTTACCTAAATAAATAAATAAATAAATTACAATAATAAGGTGCCTTGAAAATAGTGCTAAAGAACGCGATGGGAGATGGCCGTTATTCATGTATTGGAAATGCGTAGAGGCCTTAATAAACGAAATTAATGAATTTAACTCAAAATAAATTTAATAAAATTAACTCACCCTTTTATCAATTTTTAAAAAATCTGTCAATTCAGATAGTCCATAAGTAATTCTATCTTATAATCAAATAAAGTAACAAAGTGATTTTTAAATGCTTTAAATTGAAGTGACAATTTAAAATTGTAATCTTAATGGTGTACGATTGCTTTTATAATACAATTAACTGTGTTTCTAGGGATAACAATTGACTACAAATTACAATGGGGCCCACAAATTAAGAAAATACCAGGAAAACTTAGCTCGGCGGCATACGCAGTTAAAACAATAAGGCGGCTGACTGATGTAGATACAGCAATAATAGTATACTTTAGTTACTTTCATAATAATAATAGTTACTATTCGTTAACGAACACTTAACGCCTAAGAACAAGGAACTTTTCAAAAATGTGCGATCTTTCGTTAAGGACCGAAATATAAAATATTGTTGGATCCGCTCCGGTCGAATTTATATTAGAAAAAACGACACTTCTCAAGCGCATTGCATAACATCCGAATCGCAACTAAGTAGCAACATTTTTTTATAACATTATTTAGTAAAATCAATCTGTTTGTAATACTAGTACCTCAATTATCAATGAATTTTAATTTTTCTCCACTTTTACAGAAAATTCAATTTTATTTGCTAATCAGTCCGCTTGTCTTTAATTATAACACAGTCCATTTATACATTTTACACACACGCTTAACACATATACGCTTTTTGCATTGCAAAAGTCTAAATTCCTTACACTTACACATTTTAAACACGCCCACAACAATCGCACATACACTACACATACAAAACATAAATATATTTTTTTTATTTATGAACTTTAATGTATTCATTATTGTTTTATCATTTTATCATGAGATCCCAGAAGCAAGAAGAACGCTTTCCTGCACATCTCATTTCGGACGACATACTGACACCCTACACTCAAACGTATCACACACACGCATTGCTTACACTTTACACACTTTTAATACCTCATTATTTTTTATTTTAAATATTTTAATTATTAAGTACTTTATATCGTATATTACCTCCATAAATTACATTTTTTCGTTGTTGATTATCATTATTAACTCAATGTTTTTCAATACTTTTGTAAATATTTTAAATGTTTTACATTTGTTTTTCGTTTGTTGCAATATTATTAATCTGTCAATATTTTTAAGAAACCTGCATTACAAGGCGACTCTAGGTTGAGAATCTACTACCAAAACGTTCGCAGTATAAGAGGAAAGACTGATACCTTTTACCAAAATGTTCTCCTTGAAGATTATGACATAATTTGTCTTTCGGAAACATGGCTCCATAATGGAATTTTCAACGGTGAGATTTTCAATAGTTCCTATCATGTCTATAGGAGGGATCGGGACTACTCATCAATGAAAGAAAACCGAGGGGGTGGAACCCTTATAGCTGTCAAGGCCAGTATCACATCAATGTGCAAATATAACTGGCAAACACCAGCGGAAGACCTCTGGGTAACTATATCTCTTCCCCAAATGCCCAAAATACACATTTGTTGCATTTATTTGCGCAATGATATCAATCAACAACGGCTTCTTAATGGGCATTTAGATATGGCTTTTGACAATATGTCAAATCATCCTAATGACCTATGGTTATTGATAGGTGACTATAACCTTCCAAATATCATTTGGGTAAACACAGATGATAGCACACTGGCTATCCAAAATATATGCACATTAAATTCCTTAGAATCAAGTCTAGCTGATTTTCTATCAATTTCTAACATGCAGCAATACAATAAATTGCGCAATACTAAAGATCGTATCCTGGATTTAATTTTATCTAATACCCTCTTGACGATTAAACCATGTTCTGAACCCTTGGTAACAATTGATAATCATCATCCAGCGGCGCTGATATCTTTCCCTATCTCCACCCCCATCCGATATTGTCCTGAAATTCGAACCATTCGATTATTCAAAAAAGGCAACTACACAGATATAAACGAAATAATTAACAGTCATGATTTTGATGCTCTCTTTATTGACATGGATGTAAATAAATGCGTGGAAATATTTTATTCAATTTTAAATAAAATTATCGCAGATCATATTCCTTCTATAAAAATAAATAGCAATGGCTACCCGGTATGGTATAGTAAACCTCTTATAAACGTAATTAAGGAGAAATCACAGTACCACAGGAAATGGAAAAAATATAAAAACCCATTAGACTATGAATCCTTTTCCATCCTACGCGCTAGACAGAAAATTATTACGAAAAACTGCTTTAATCAGTATATCGATGCGACTCAGCAAAATATAAAAAACGATGCAAAATCTTTTTGTCGTTATGTCAAAACTCAACAGTCAAGTCCCGCTTTCCCACAGACTATGCATTATAATGATCTGTCCGCGAGTAACGTAAATGATATAGCCCAGTTATTTTCTAATTATTTCAACTCCGTCTATGAACATTCCCCAAATCACTGTGACTATGAAGCTGCGCTTTCCTATCATAATGATATGCCCATAACAGATGTGAACATATCGGAAACTATGACGCTAGCTTATCTTTTAAAATTAGATCCCAGCAAAGGAGCAGGGTACGATAATATACCTGCCTTTTTCGTTAAACAGTGTGCTCACTCATTATCTAAACCTCTCAATATTATATATAAAAAATCTCTGCGAACAGGCACTGAACCCTCTTTATGGAAATATGCATTGGTAACACCAATCTTCAAAAGCGGAGACAAGTCAAACGTGTCAAATTACCGGCCTATTTCAAAATTATCCACATTTGCGAAGGTATATGAAAAAATTATATGTGATTCTATCCTTACATACATTAAAAAACATATAAATAATGAACAGCATGGTTTCTTCCCGGGCAGGTCAGTCGATACTAATTTAGCTGTATTTACGGAGTATTTAAATAAGAATATGGACAATCGAATACAAATTGACACGGTGTATACGGATTTTGCCAAAGCATTCGACCGCGTAAATCATGACATATTATTAAAAAAGATTTACTCTATTGGTATAAGAGGTGACCTTTACAGATGGCTAGTATCGTATATAAAAAATAGATCGCATTGCATCTCCATCGGTTCTGTTATGTCACAATGTGAATTGATACCTTCTGGTATCCAACAAGGATCACACTTAGGACCTATACTTTTTATTCTGTACGTTAGCGACATCGGTGCATGCTTCAAGCATTCAAAATTCCTGATGTATGCAGATGACTTAAAGATATATAAAATTATTAAATCTGAAAACGATTGTGTTCTCCTACAGAAGGATCTCGACTCTTTGGAAATATATTGTAACAAAAACATGATAAAAATGAA
>OX155966.1:2207318-2447506 GCA_944548615.1 Micropterix aruncella
GATTTGACAAAAATAAACATTTTTTTTTAGTTTCCTAAGAATTTTCATCGAAAGTTGCTTACTTGCTCATACTGATACACCCTTTGATGCTGATGCACCCAAGAATGCTGGTAACTGAAAACTCATCCCCTGTATATAGTTATGATATATAAAATGTATATTATAAAAGCATAGTACTATAATAAATAAGTAGGTATTTGCATATAATAAGATAATATAATATATGCTTTCATGTACAGAATTTCTTTGATAATAATTTATATTAGAAACATGACAATTTAGAATGATAATTAAGATTAGAATATAATATAAAAGTAAAGTTATGACCCACCACTGCAACCACCGATTGGCATTGTTGGCCACCGAGGGGTTAGTAAATAAAGATAAAATACAAACGGAGCTGCCATGGAATTCACCGACCAGAGTCTCCGGATCAGAGCCTATCATAATACTATTATTACACTTCTGGGGGTGAGCGGTGGATGATCTGATCAATTTTCAACTTTTCCAAAACACTTTGTGGGTATTAATTAAAATTACACCATTTCTAGTACGCCAGCGCCAAGTATCCCGGAGTCTGGTTTGCAGACTCTACTCCAGCATTCTATGGCCGAAATGCTGTCTGATCTGAGAATATCAGCTTTTACAAAACTTGCACTTTTTTGTCACTGTCTTTTGGACTAGAAGGATGAATTATAAATAGGATAGAAAACGAATTTACCGCGTGAAATTTGTAGCACCCGACGTTTCGGTGACGTCGCAGCCGCCGTTGTCCAGGGCACTGATGGTCTAGGGTAGACTGCACGTCACCGAAACATCCGAAACGTCACCGAAACGAAACGTCACCGAAACGTCAACGGCGGCTGCAACGTCACCGAAACGTTGGTGCTGCAAATTTCACGCGGTAAATTCGTTTTCTATCCTATTTATAATGTCAAACAACCGCGATAGTCTTCGATTTTATAGAAGGATGAACATTCGTGTCTCAGGCACACGTCTGAGCGTCGATTCAGCTACCATATCGTCGGTGATACTGCATAACCGCGTAACAAAACCGGCCAAAACCGGTTTTGTTACGCGTTTTGTTTTGTTATTTTTTTGGTCAAAACCGGGTAACTGCATTTTTTCACTAGTTCCGTAATAAGTGTGATTTTTACATAGGGAAATATTCAACGCGTCGTTTGAACTCGATCGTAGCGTTGGCTGACCAATCAGGGCCCTCGCTGCGCACAATTGCAAAATCGCATATCCGAGTCGAGGCAGCGCCCATATGCAAAACGGCGTATTTACCAGATCGCCAAATTTTTGTTTCTACGTTTGCTTCATGTCTCGTTGATTTCATTGTGGAATTATTAGAGAAATATCCAAAAACCGTAATTCTATTCACCGACAGTTCTACAGCACAAAAACGTTGGAACGTTATCGCATCATACCCGCGGTAGCTCCCTTTTATGCGTACCCCGAATACGACTGGCAAAAGTACAGAAAAGCTAATTGTATCTTAGCATAAAATTTTATAATCTACTCCCTACAAAATTTAAACAGCTGGAGGACATAAAATTAAAAAAAAACATCAAGGAGATGCTGATGGGCCACCCTTTCTATAATCTGGCCGAATTTGAGGGCCATGATTTTTCAAATATTGTGCCTATTTAAATTACTTTTGACTACCTATGTATGTTCAGTAAAGAGTAGTAACGAGACTTAATACCTAGCACAATTATTTTGACACGTCCAAGAGCGGTCTTTAGCCGTCAATTGGACACGACGAAAAAGTAATGTAATGTAATGTATGTCCAACGCACTTTTGAGGCTCTATGAAATCAATCGTAGTAGTAACTCAAAAAATTCTTGAAAAGGGGCACACACAAATGGAAGTCGACTCTGTCCATTCGGTTATTAAAAGAAAATTACGCAGTCGTAAAATATTTTTATCAAGTCAGTGTGCTGCAGTAACCAGAGAATCAAGACAAAAACCATTTTCTTATAAACCAAAGGTGGTTGATTACTAATTTTTTAACTGATTTTTCTCAAAAAGAAACTGGTTGATAGCGGGTGATCCTGTTACGGATTTGCGTGTAAGGTATGAATCCTCTGGTGCCATACGGCACAAAAAATCTTACGATGAAGAGTTTCAAGATGTCCAAAATGTACCTATAGACATAGATCTGCCACTAAAACCCCAGCACAATGCACCGCTAAAAATAGCCAGTGTAAAGAACAGGAACTAAACGTAATTATCCCAGCTGATTGCTATTCATTCTACAATTCATTACCCCATGCAAATAATTAGGTTTATAAAGACGAAGGTGAAAAATAATAAAAATATTTTGTAGGTACTGGAAAGGTTTTGCATAATTTATAATTATTCGAATGAATTATATAGTATTATATATAAAAAGTAAAAAACTGCTTAGATAACGACTTGCTAACCCTAAATGTAGGTAAAATAAAATACATAACCTACAACAGCATCACAGACTTAACAGAATAGCAGAGACTCCCGACAGCAACCAGCACCCACCTATTAAATTTGGAAGAAGACAATTATCACCCCAGAACAGATAGTACCTATACAATCTAGTGGGGTGATAAAATCCACACAAATGTAATGTTATCTGCTTCCCAAAAAAATGTTAAATATTATTATTTATACTTTTGTGTTTTTTTTTGCTAAAATCTATTTTCTTGTATTGGATAATTTTATAAAATAAAAATATTAAAAAAATAAAACCTTTCACACGGCGCAGTGAGAAGATTTCGTTTCTCATTTGAGGGCACTGCGAGAAAAACATTAGCATTGATTTTACACTATAAAATCAATGACATTAGTAAACATTAATAATATAAAAATCGGATGTAAATTCCATCGCCAAATAAAGCAATGGGCTCTGAGCTTATCGTTAATTTGTTATCGTTTATAAACAGCAGTCATTGTGTTCGAATTCTTGAAATTCGCATTGCCAAGCCGGCAGTTCCTAGAAACGCCCTAAATTTGCATACATCGGTAATTCCCCTATCTGAAAGGAAATATGAATGTCAATATGTTTCTTTCAAAATGATTTAAAATTATTTGTGAGCAATTATAGCGAGAATTAGTGGTTTATTAAATTCCTATTATGTAAATACTAGGTAAATACCCCGAGTTTGGCACACGTCCCCGATGCAACAAGACAGTTCCTGTGTTACCAGGTAACGGAATATTTCCCGAAAATACGAAATGTCTAATAAGGAGAAATAGCAAATAATGAGCATTTTAGGTTTATTTCGTCTGTATTATAAGTTGAATTAATTCATTATTCTTCGACCACAATAATATTAAGAAATATTATTTTCTTTTATCTTTAATCATCATGGGAAAAATCGGTCCCACCTGGGCAACTCTGGCTGACAAAACGGGGGATCTTGGGAGGAACGATACAGCTCTTTCGCGGGAGTGTGGCCTTGGTCGTTTAAATTTGTTTGGTGTTTGTTTGGGCGTTGGCACTGTGCTTGCTTGTCGTCTCCATTGTTCAGTTTTATTCAGGACATCATGGAAAACTCGGAAGCAATGCTGCAGTTAGTGAAGAATAACGCGCCAGATTTCTGGGTGGATAATGAATATGAGAACAAAGTGTTCATAATGTGAGTAGTGCCAGTATTTGATTTGTAGTCTCTAGTAGTACCTATAGTAGTAGATATACGGTATTATTGCAGTATAGAAACCTCTTCTAGATTGTGGATTTTTAACGTCACCAGGCTATATTCACCTTGATGATTCCGAATCTGCAATAATCTTTATTCGGTCTCAATAAATAAGCGAGATATACCTAGACATTCAAAGAAGCGCCAAACCCATACATTTTAGTAGGTTGTTAGTTTTTTAAAAAAATACATAAACACCGATTTGGCGGTAGGTTAGATTAGTTGTTTTTTAAAACAAACTTAAACTGAGTTTAAAAAAACTTTTTTTTTTGTATGTAAATTTTGTCGCAAAATTTTACGCGTCCGAAGTTTTTTATTTAAATTTAGCATTACAATGGTTGAATCTAGTAGTATTTATTTATTTTTTCGATTGTTGAGAAAGGTTCCTATAGGTAATGCAATAATTCCGTAGATACAAACACAGCTTCCAAGGGATTCACTGACCGGAATCGGGTCCATCATAATATTATTATCCAAAACCGCGATTTCTGAATCTCAAATTCTACGGGGCTCTCTAGACGATCAAGCATGCTTGACAAGCTTTGCGTCGCGGGCAGGAAGGGAATCGTAAACCTTTGGAAATATGCAAATATTTTTTTCTAATATTTACCAAAAATGCCTAATTTTGTAGTTTATAACCAGGCAGTCACGTTAATTAGACGTAATTGATTGATGAATAACGTGACTCCTTGGTATAAAACTACAAAATTAGGCATTTTTCGTAAATATTACAAAAAAATATTTGTATATTTCATGCGGTTTACGATCCCCTCCCAACCCACGACGCGATGATTGACAAGCATGCTTGATCGTCTAGAAATCGCTTTAGGCTTCAAAGGGGGAGTGAATGGATAGTAAGGTGACGCTCACATGTGGCAAGACAGCTGTCCTAAACCTACCACAGCCGGTCGTTAGTCCTGAATCCACCGCTCACCCCTCAGAAGTGTAATAATAGTATTATGATGGACCCGATTCGGGTCGGTAAATTCCATGGCAGCTCCGTTTGTATTTTATTTTTTATTATGGGATGTGGTGGACTCTGGACTAACGGCCTCCCTGTGATATGTGTTTGTGCACCTTACCACCCATTCACTCCCCCTTCGAAGCCATGGAATTTTAGATGCCGATGATAGTTTTAAAAAAAAACTAATCTAACCTACTAACAAATAGGCGTTTTTGAATTGTTTTAAGAAAAAAAACTAACCTTAACCTACCGAAATGTAGGTGTTTAGCACTTCTTTAAATACCTGTATCTATCTTATTTATTGATTCCGACGAAAGATAATTGCAGTTTTGGAATCAGCGTGGTGATTAAAGTCAGTTGGTGTTAAAAAATAAAAAATGTAGAACTGGTAGAAATACCTAATAAATACCTTTTGTTATTGTCTTCTTTTTGTAAGATGTAAAAAGCTACATTCCTGATTCTGATCACCAGGATTATTTAATTATGTATTTATATATTTAAAATTTTACGACATAAAAGAATTCCTATGTATGTATAGTTGAAAAGTACCAACACTTAAATAATGATATTCCTACTTATACAAAAAAAGGTATATATAATAGGTGAATTTTAATTAACCCCTCCTCTCGCGAAGTAAAAATTCAGCTATTACTTTTGCCCGCGACATTTTCGCGCATAAAATCGACGCAAGTCGACGACCTTGATACAAACGACCATAACTTGTAAACCACTACACGGATCATAAAAAAAATTACTGTAAAATGATCGCATTGAAATTTGACATATAAAAAATTATAACCTGGAAATTGGGGGAGGCGGCCGTTGGTCCCGCAAGGGATGTTAGGGAGTTACCGGGTTAACCGGCATCCTCGAAGAAGGTGAATCAATACGATCAAGTAAGCAACTTTAGATTAAAAATTGTGGAAAAAGTATATTTTTTTAATGTATAAAAAGCGTTGAGCATGATGCGCTATCTGGCATCATTCAATCGGTTGTACAGTCCATAATTACTGAAAGAATGTGGAGACTATGGAAATATAGCAGCGGGGGTGGATCAACGTTGACCTGGTGTCATGCCACTCTTGAAACGACCTATAGGCCAACCGATCCCGAGTGGTATGATGGACAAAGGACATTCAGGTCCGCGATAAATTCATACTGAATAACCGCTGTAATACAACAGGTAGAGACCGCGCAAGCAACTTTGGTCTCGCAACCAGTCAGGAGGACGGAAGGTTAATTCCAGACGGAGTTCTGATTCCTTGCCCTCTGACTAACAAAATTGATTAACCGGGTCACCTATCCGATCGGTGCCTGGCTTTGCAGGATGGTAGATTTGTATCGTCCTTAAGTCTTCTACTTCCAAAAAACTTGCCGCAACCTCACCAGATTAAAAAGGGACAAAATCCGTAAAGTCATAGGTACTATGACAGGCCACTGTCCCCTAAACAAACACCTGTTTACCATAGGTGTGACAGACAGCCCTCTATGCAGAGGATGCATGGAGGAAGAAGAAACGCCACAGCATGTGCTCATGGAATGCAGAGCAACGGGCAAGAATACTACAATCTCCAGCATCTATCCCGGAGGCCTGTAGCAACCCAGAAGATTAGCAGCCTGTGAGGCCAAACAGGCTGCTAATCTTCTGGGACAGCCTGGGTTGGCTGGAGTAACATAAATAGAAACATGAGCCACGTACAACGGCCCAATCAAGAGGCCAAGTGCGGGAAAAAGCCCAGACAAACTAACTAACTAAAGTCTTCTACGCTCACCTTACGGTAGACAGAACGACCACTATCGTTGAAACTTCCTGAGGTGACGGGTTCGCTCGTTGTACTTGACACCTCCAAGTGCATCGCTCACTTCAAGCCTTTCAAGAACATGGCTCCTGCGACCAATAACGGGAGATAATAGCAGTGAACATCCCCATTTGGCGATAAATGATTTACTCTCAGCCATTGGCATAAATAGCTTTGTTCTGGAGGGGTTCCGCCACTAAAGCAATCAAAAATATTGTTTTTATTTTTTTTGACATTTTTTTCAGGGCTTTGTGGGGGGGGGGGGGGGGGGATCCAGCAGCCAAAAAACAAAAATTGTGTAGAATTATGTTTTTGACTGTTTCACTACTAGTATCCGACGGGGAGAGATCCAAATCCCTGTCCCCCCTCCCCCTTCTATATCTACTCCATCACTATCAGGTCCCTCTTAGTAGTATAAAGCATCCACTACACTACTCGCAAAGTTGCTTCGATGAAGTACTGTTTGAAATTGACCGTGACTCCGAAGTACATGACTGCACACTCATGCAACCTTGCGAGGAGCTTAGTCGCCCGGCGGTGCCCTCACGCTATGGATAACGTTCAAGTGGCAGCTGCCGTTGTAATGCGCACTCTCGCGTATTATAACTATGTAGGTATTTATCACTGAAGATGGTGGATAACTGCAATCCACCGGAACAGAACACGTAAACTGAAGTGAGCCAAGTAGTGTAGTGTCGCTTCGTACTCGTGTCTCAGGCCCTTTGACTCGGACGCAAAATACCGACATCGATCGGACGTCGCCCGAGGGGGAGCGAGGATGCCCGAAGCGAGTCGAAGTGCGTCTCCACACTCTCGCCCTCGCCCAACTTTAATCGACTTCGCGAGTAGTGTAGTATATTATGCTTAATATTATTATTATACTATATAAGTGTAATTTATTTTTGACTAGGCAAATCGTCCCTGAAGGTAGCGAGTACGACATTTGCTTTACCGCAATGGGGATGAAGAACAAAATGAAGATTTACCGTGTGCAGAATCCGATAAGCTACGGAAAATGTCTGCTTTGGCAAAACCAAAATGTGAGTACTCAAATTTAATCATGGGGCTTTTTTCAAATCAATTCAATTATTTTTTGTTTATTATAATTGTAGTGTAGTAACATGGTGTTTTACAATTATTCAGGCAGGTTGTATTTCAGGCGTACAATATTTTTTTAAAACAGGATTGCGTAGAGATATTGATTCAAACAATAAAAAAACACATATTATAATAAAAGGAAACAATCAGTTAGGTTAGGTATCAAAAGTTAAATTAGGTAGGTATAAAATCATTTCACTAATAGGTACAATTAAAAATTAACTGGGAAATAATTTGGTAATATTTTTTCAGAAAAAATAGTTGAAATTCGGTACACCTTAGTTTGTCTGGGCTTTTTCCCGCACTTGACCTCTTGATTGGGCCGTTGTGCGTTTCGGTACACCTTATTGGACCGAAGTCGCTAGGCTAGAATGTCTCATATACAAACAACGCAAAAAAAAAAAAAATACCGCTGATTATTTAAAAAAAAAAAAAAATATCTTTTTAATACTACGGATATACTTCAGAATACTAAAAAAAAAAAAAAAAAAATCATACTTTTGCTTCATAGTCACTTGATACAATCACTGTAGGGTGTGAAGGGGGTGGCAAGGGGAGGGGAGGGGTTGTTGGCGGGGGTGAAAGGGGAGTGAGGAGGGGGGTTAAGGGGAAGAAGGGTTAGGGGTGGGTGGTTGGGTGGGTGGGGGGGGGAGGTTTCTCTGTTTGCCGGGAAAGTCTTGGGATGACACAACCGTTTTTTTTTAGGATTGATGGAGAGTGCAACTGTGCAAGCCCTTTTTTACAAGCTTTTATTTACTTTGCAGTTTGTCAGTATGTTTCTTTAGGTCAAATCTTGCAAGCAGAATTAGAACCACTTCCTCGTATACTATGAATTTGATATTTTACATGTTGGTTCAGTTGAGTTACGATGACAATGCATTTTTATGGTGAGCATGACCTGATTCTGCACCCAGGATTGGCTATCGGCGAGAGGACTCCTCAACGATCAACAGCACAGTCAAAAAATTTTGTATACGCATTTAATTATGATTCCTTCATGGCTGCTGCACACAAGGTCGACAGGGGACAGAGCATTTTAATAAAAGCTTGTTTTTACAATTAACTTATTTAGTCATGAAAATGTTTCATAGAACCCATTTCTTAGGCAGGTACCGGAACCTCCGGCGTGTAAGTCAAACTTACCTTTACAGGTTTTATTTTTCTTTATTTTAGAATTGGAGTTTGGTCACCAAATATATGAAACTCAATAAGGAGTATCTTCCACTGGCGATGACACATAACTTTGACAGGAGAGCTAATAGAGGAACGAGGAGTATAATGACCGAAATAATACCAGACTGGGAAATGTTGGGTGATGATCAAGTCATTTGCGTACTAAAGTATTGTGAGTACGGGAGTGAAGAATTTGACAAAAATTGGTATGCGACATATGTCATTTCTAAGGGGGAACTTAATGATACTGCTTTAAATTTGGTTTAGCACAGTAATTTGATATTCATACGTGGATCTGCCCCTCCAACTATTTGGTCATTACTCTTCTTTACTTACTTACTATTACTATTATTTGACAAGAAGCGAATTGCTGATATGCCCATATCTGAAGTGGAATGTTTGAGTTTCGGTTACTTTTGACTTGAACATTTTTCAAAAACGTTTTAAACTTATCGACTGTCCGCACACACTGTTTCCTCTAAAGGGTTAGTCCATTGGTATTGGAAGTGCTTCCTAGGGTTGACGGAAAAGTCGCTTTTTTAATTTTCAAAGTTTAAAATTGTGTCAATAATCAGATGCTTACGGTTACTAAGGTTAGCTCTAAATAGATGTAAAAATTTAAGGTTAGTTGTAAGGCATTGCACCAAAGCAATAAGCTCGCCAATTTCATTTGTCAAATAAAGTGTTATTTTATTATTTTCATATACAAACCAAAAATTTGCACATTTATGCCAGATTACACCACCAAGGCAGGTTCTCCCTGCACTACTATATCGAACAAGATCAAGAGCTACAAATGCAGATACCTTCTCACAATTCTAGTTATTTTGCGTATTATTGCTTTTGAATTGTTTTCGGTACTGGAAGAACGGTATGCCAAATGCGTCGACTCATGAGGGACCTACTTTGAAAGAATGTAATTTTCCCGCCGAAGGTCGGATACTTACTTTTGACTTATACTTTACTTTTGACTAAGGGGCTCTCTAAAAGATCAAGCATGCTTGTCAAGCATCGCTTAGCGGGCTGAGAGGGGATCGTAAACTGCTGGAATTATGCAAATATTTTTAAAAATATTTACCTAAAATGCCTAATTTTGTAGTTTATACCAGGGAGTCACGTTAATTAGACGTAATTGATTGATAAATGACGTGACTTTTTGGTATAAAACTACAAAATTAGGCATTTTAGGTAAATATTTTAAAAAATATTTGCATCCCTCCCTCCCAGCCCGCGACGCGAAGCTTGACAAGCATGCTTGATCGTTTATCCACCTTTCAAAAATTGCCATTGCGGGTCACCTCCGAGACTATCGATCGGAAAACTCAAAATAGACTTTAATAATATTGCAAGGCGAATTACCCTTCTAGGGTAATTCTACTAGGCTATAGGGCCTCAACAATATTTCTCCACCCGTTCCCGTCTTCCACTTCAACCTTCATTGCATTCCAGTTCGTAACGTTTTAATTTCCTCTGCATTGGGTCTTCGCCAGGCTTGTATCAAGTGACCTTTAATTTGGCAACACTGCTCGTCTGTCAAACTGCTCTGTTTTTTTCGTCTCCCTTAGATACATTATAATAATTTATCTATTTTCTCCCTCACTTCATATGGATGCTCGCTCAGACGTTGTGTCGTTCACTGGCTTAACCTTCAAAATGTTTTACGCGCATATCGCTGTTAGGCCAAAATTTATAATATGCTGACAATCCAGGCGGGGTATCCTCCACGTGTGAATGCTTTAACAAACAAGCAGTATTTTTTTTAAATTTGTTTTAAACGCTATTTGAATAAAAATATTAAGATTTTTGAAAATACTTATATTTCAGTCAACTCACTAGAAATCTTTACAAATTTAAAAAATAACCATTAAAAATTAACAACTTAAGAAACTTGTATAAGGCTTACGAAATAAACGTATAATTGAAATGTTTTGTTTTCTTTGTTCTCGATGCCGTCGCCAGCGTAACAATGTTTCCAAGAAATAGTACTGATGTCTAGTATCCGAATCTTCAAGGTATAATGTACTGTTGGGGACTGAGCTAAATGTAAGCGGTGGCTGAGGTGCTGCAGGGATTGGCGTTTGGTCTCCCCACCACAGACATTAGTGCTGTGACATCACTCTCGCCCGGTGCTACTCGACAGTAATAGGTATAGGTATGTACGCTAACGAAAGAATGTGTGTCCTACGAACTCCGGTCCCCGCACCTCAGCCACCGCTTACATTTAGCTCAGTCTCCATCAGTACTAATATATACAGGTGACTTTTTAAATAATAAATAAACGGATGAAGCATACTGATTATGACATTATAAAAAACAGTAGTTAACTTAACTTTATAGCCCGAGGATACACGGGATTTTTTTTACATAAACAAGCCCGAGAATACTGGTCCGTCTAAACAATATTCTGTTTAGAAATTTAAACCTCGAAGATGTTTGTTGCATCTAGTTAGTTGAAAATGTGACCACAAGAGAGCGCAAGAATGCTATTTTGGTCGGTTTCACCTATTTTACAAAATAATTATTAACCCTTCAAGCCCCGCGACTTCGATATCGAAGTCAACTGAACGCGTCCAGCAAAAGTGATTTCATTGGGTTTTTCGTTTCATTCCGTATGCAGTTGTATATTATATGCACGATGATACAAATATCAACGTGCATTTAAATAAAATACAACTGAATATGGAATGACACGAAAAACCCGATTAAATCACTTTTCCTGCACCCGTTCAGTTGACTTCGATATAGAAGTCGCGGGGCTTGAAAGGTTAAGAGGTTAAACATGTCAATTAAATAAAAAGGTTTTTTCAATACAATATTTTTTGTATGGTGTTATTATTCAAAAAAGGAATATGTATGTTTTAAATAGGGATGTCAGGTTTTTGAGATTGAATAGATCTGAAGATTCGGAAACCAGCCATGAGTAGAACAGCGATGAGAGGATGCTCGATGATAAATAGGCTCATGGCAGGAAATGGAGTAATGAAGATTGAATTCCTACTGATTTTGATCCTGACTGTACCTACATCCACTCATCACTCCCAACCAACCATATAAATTCCACATATAAAACATTTTTAATATATTTCAAAACGCAAAAACAGAACAATCGATTTCTTTCAACGAATTGACTGCTTATAGAAAAACAGCACTTCTCAAATATTTTTCAAAACCGTTCAGATCGTCCGCACGACGCATTTCTTCAATGTGTGATATGTTTTGACTTTTCGTTCTCGCTTTGGAGAAGCGCTGTTCGACACACTTAGCAGTAAAACGACTAACGTTACGTTTAATATTTACGATCTTACAGTTGTCTTCTTAATAAAACATTACTTTAATCGCTATCTAAAAAATTGATATACATCATAATAAGTTTCGATCATTATCTATCGATAAGTAGAAATCATATATAATTTATTTACACCTGTGTTAAAAATTGGCAATTTGAGCGAGAGTTTTGAATTTGTGGCTTTTTTAAAAAATTAGATTTTGCGGATTCGTGATATTATTTCAAAAAACATCGAGCTCACATGCTTCAAATCAACGTCACATGTATTAATCATTAAAATATCTCATTCGTCAATCAAAAGCTTTTATTTATGTATATAAGGTGTTTGCCACAAGCTGACATTCTTTTTAATGAGGAATTATAAACGTGAAACTAACCATGAAAATAAAAAAAAAAATAAAAAAAAACTTTTTGTTTTTGTTTTGGATATTAACCCTTCGAGTAGCGGCATAATTTCATGGTAGACCGTAACAATTTATTGAAATTTCTTGCAAAATCGCCGCGCTCGACCAAAAGTACTATAACTATGGAACTACTATAGCAATCATAAAAAGAATAACTGTGCAATGATCGCATTGAAATTTCGTATATAGAATATTGAAATCTTATTTTGTAAAACAATTAGATAAATTTGAATAATTATGAGAAAGTCCAAAAAGTGAAAAAAACTCGGCATTTCTAACTTGTACTTGTCATACGGAAAAATACGAAACCTTGTTTAGAAATTGTAAATATTATCATGATCTTTATTAGATTCTCTATCAAAGGTAATATTTCGTTTTGCTTATTTAGATACAAAAATATTTAGATATTGCTCATAAAAACCAATAAAAATTTTGATGGTTTCTCGAAAAAAAAAATGATGTTTGACAATGGAATTTTACTAGAAATATCCGTGAAATTATTCTAGCGGCCGTCTATGTATCTATGGTAATAATGAGTTATTTGGTATGGATTTTAGGATCCGTTCGAATTAGAAAATAATATTACTGTGCGCTCCGGGAGCAAGCCGTCAATATTGGTCGTTTCGTAGTCAACGGTGTTCTCATGTGCAACCAAATTTGGCCGTTACATAGCCGAAGAGTTAAGAAATTTATTTCTTCAGGAGATTTACGCGAAAACTTATTTAAAAGTCATAACCGTAATCACAGTCATTTATGGTATTTAGGTTTGGGCCTTTATTACCTAGGAAAAGCTTTAACTTTTGAATATTCCGTTTTTTTACCTGTATAAAAGGCCTAAATCCAAAAAGTTATTTTCCTGTAATAATCTCCTATACCAAAATATCAATATTTTTTCCAGATAAGTCAAATTAAAAAAGATATATTTATTAAATTTTCGTGTTTAGTTTCACATACAGAGTTACACTTTGAAAGGAACGTCGACCTGTTGCGAACACCCTATATAATGACAATGACTGCAAGCCTTGTCATATTATTAAATAAAAGCTTGTTCTTTAAAAAATTACATTAAAATATTCCAGTTCGCCATATTCGCCAAGCGTCCATTTTTTTATAACTTTACATAACATCTATCCATTTATTGTCAGTTTTAATATTTTTTATATTAGTTCTGTGATTACCGCTTTTGTTGTAGAAAAATCCTCTTAAAAATGTTTGGCTTTAGCTTCTTAAGAATGAGTATAATTTTATAATAATAGATAACTGCCCAATTTTATTGGAAGATTCAATTAAATATTTTTTTGGCAGTGGTATATTGTTATATACATGACATGGAGTGAAGTGAAAAGTAGCGTTGAATATGGTCTAGTCAGCTACGTTCTTACTTTTATTTTCATAAAGGGCCACCAGGGTCGTCCACTTGGAAGGGGGAGTCCAAACCCCCCCCCCCCCGATTTGACACTTCAAAACTATAAAATATTGTAAAATGAGTATCTGTGTAAAACGTGTAATCCTCCAAACAGAAATAGATTCGGTTAGTAATAATCTTGTCGCTTCGTTACAAGTGTCAGCCCGTTTCTGAGAAATGATAAAGCATTAGTGATCTGCCGCACTATTCCACATCTCTTCACCATACATTAAGAGGGAGTGGACATTTGGACATTGCAAGAGAGTTTCGAGAGTGAGGTGGGAGCAAGTTACAAGGGTCGTCAACTTAGGAGGGGGTCCCGCCCCCCCCCTTCCTTTCGGCTTGACACTTTTAAAACTAAATATTGTAGGAAGTTTATTGTTCACGTGTAGCCATGTAAAATGTGTATCCTCTGAACAGAGAAATAGATTCGGTTAATAACGATCTTGTCTTTTCATGTTATGTATTATTTTACCACTTCCGTAAGAAACAGTACAAGCCAATAACTATTACTTATCGAACATCCTACAATTTTGTGCCGGATAAGGGCTGTTAATGGAACATTGGTGCAATACAAAAAGGTTTTTTTTTACCCCGCTGTGCCCCGTATATGGGGGTAAAGTGGTATGCCCCAGCGGTCCTTTAAAAACTAAACAAGCTAAGCAAACATCTTACCTTTTTCACAAACAATCTTGTATTTTTAATTAAGAAGTCCAGAAGGCAACTGCTTCAAAAGGAATTATTAACCACCACAATACATAATTAGGTTTGAGAAACAATTGCTGTTTTTTTTTAAATGAAAAAGAAAACACTGCTTTTGAGATTTTTGTTTATATAGCATAAACGGCTGTTGAAATGGTGTGGATGCTCGTGAAAGTCACATGTTGACTGGCAAGCAATCAAAGCGAACCATTTGACACGTTGCACTGCCTTTCGTTCAAGCCATGAGGCATGTCCCGCTATGCCCCGCTACTCCACTATACCCCCACTCCCCGATTTCAAAACAGAAGTCTAAACGTTGTCCTAGAACCCTACAAGAACGTAAGGAGGCCATTTAAGAGGAAATTATTTGGACAATATTTGTCAATAAGAGTCCTTTTCGACGATAGAGGCAATCATTTGGACAATATAATTTATAAAACTTAACCGAAAAAAAAAGATGCTCTGGTAATGATGGAATTGTAATTTCAGTGAATCTCAATGGAACGTATTTATGTAAATTAAGCTTTGTGAGGCTCTGCAAACTATGTAGTTCGAGGAACATATACCTACACGTTTCACTTTGAACTTGCTACCGGCCGGGTCAGCCTATCATTGGCTAACAGCATTTGGCTTATTCAGTATTTGATACTTGGCAAACTGTGATATTGGCAAGTGTCGGTGATCACAATATCATCATTGAAACGAAAATACTGCCGCGTTTATGGATGTATGAATTCTTCAGTGTCGAATCCTGCGCTGTCATTTTTTAAGTCCCACATCTCTACACCACATCTGCACTAGCCCACACATCTACGCAGTACTAAGAGGGAGTAAACGTATGCATAATAACATTGCAAGAGTTTCGGGAGTTTAAGAATGGGAGCTAGTCACCAAAGTGCAAAACATACGCAACTAAGCTTGCCACCACTGTAACCTATCCAGAGTCTAGCAAAGATAATATCTTTTGATTCGTTAGTTTATTATAAATTTTGTAAATGTAAAGTTCCCTATATGAGTCTGATTTAACATTGTTGAATAGAGCAAAATAATATCAATAGAAGGTAGCACTTACTCATATACCTGCTTGTGGACGTTAGAATTTAAAAAAATTAACCTTTGGAAGGCAGAAGAAAAACATCAACTTTTTTTTTTTTTTATGTTCACACTGCTGCGGTGAATTCGAACACCCTAGATACTTCTAGGCCAGGGAAATGAGAATCACAGTCATGGTTATCTACATCCAGCATCAGCAGCACTCGAAGAAGACGTGAGAAAAGAATATGAGTTTGCTTTATAAAAAAACAAAGGTAAAAATGTTGCTGACTCCTACTACGACTACTCCGCGCATCAACGAAGCCTATTCAAGGTTTCCATTTAAAAACCAATATTCAGAAAATCATTCTTACTACGATACTCGTAATAGTCTTCACTGTTACATCAAAGTTCTCTGTATTGTTTCACAATTTTAAAATTCTTTAAAAATCAGCGGCGGGCTTAATTAAACGTTTATCTGAAACGTCTCCCTGGGTAGTTTTCCGTCGTTGCCGTGCGGCGCTCGTTTCCTGCGCGATATCTGCGAGCGAACATTTGCCTCGCATTCCGTGTCGTCGGAGAAACGCGACGGCGGATGGATGTGTTCGTTGAACGACGGGTAGTTTGATATGCTGAAAGAAAGAATTATGAGATAGTTTAATATATCTATTCAATATAAGAATAAATTTATTTCTGAAATAAAATACTTTAAAAGGCTATATATAAAGTCTACCTAACTAGGCCAAAGCCCATATCAAGGTACACTCGACTATGTTAGTGATAAGTTGTGAATTGTTTGCACACTTATCAAAGTAATATAACTAAGAAAAGGAAAAAATAAAATAAAATTAATCTAATAGCTCTAATAAATAAGCTGTAAATAATATGCATCACAAGAATGTTTTTAATCCGGGTATTTGAATAATGCCTAATGCCTTTCAGCATACACTTCCAGACCCCAGTAACCTCGCTCGTTGGAGCTATGCCGAGGATAGTCCATGTCGCCTTTGTAGCAATACCCCTTGCACAGCTAGGCATATTCTAGCTGGCTGCAAGGTGGCCTTAGATCAAGGATGGTACACTTTCCGCTATGACAAAGTCCTCGCTGTTATTCGCGAGTTAACTAGCCTCTCAGTATCTAGTGCCAACAAGGGTTTGACACTACCCTCCAAACCCCCAATCCAGTTTGTGCGGGATGGCTCTAAAGGCAAAAAACATTTAACTACAAAACTTTTCTCAATAATCGAGAAAGCTTCAGATTGGATTCTGGCGGTCGATTCGGTCTCTTAAGCAGTATAAATTCCCTGAAAGTCTCGGATGCACAGCACTCCGTACAGATATAACTCTTCCTCTCTATCTCGGAAGGTGGCCGTTATCGTAGAATTAACTGTTCCATGGAAATCAAATATCCTTAAAGACCACAAGTACAAATTAAATAAATACCATGACCTCGCAAATGCCGTCACCCGGAACGGCGTCACTGTTCACTTTCACACGGTGGAAGTTGGCGCTCGTCGCCTGACAGCCAAATCTCTGTTTCATCTCTTTAAAGACCTTGGTCTCTCCAGGAAAATAATCAACTCCTTCCTAGAAAAAATATCTAAAACCGCGATTTACGCATATCAAATTCTATTGCTTTGAAGGGGGAGTGAATAGGTGGTAAGGTGAACGCTTAGATGTAGCAAGACAGCTATGCTAAACCTAACACAGACAGTCGTTAGTCCTGAATCCATTGGCCACCCCCAGAAATGTAATAATAGTATTATGGTTTTTGTTTTTTTAAATAAATAAACCTGAACTTGGAAACAGGGTTGATATGCGGAGATTGAGGCGGATAACTTGCTATAACTTGTTAGCAGCAATGATTTGAGACAAACTTATAGAGGTTTGTCTTCTTCGATACTTTAGTAATAACACAGTAAACGATAGTTTTGAAAATTATGAGTTAATTTTCCATGTTGATGATTACTGAAATTTGTAAGTTTTAAACATAATGGCATTGATTTTACATTACTACACTATAAAATCAATGATAATAGTATTATGATAGCTGACATTTTAATTTTCATATACTTTATTATACTATTCATTTTAAAAAAATTACAAAGGCTGACAATAAAATAAATTTACTTTGATTATTCTATATAGAATTTGCATTTCTATTTTAATATATTATTCTCCCTGACTTTTAAATCACATTAGTATATTTTGATTATTTATATTCAGGTAATATTAAATATACTGATATGTGGCATATATTGAACATGCAGGTAATTTTGATTATTTCTATGCATATTACAGCCATATCTCGAAAGTTATGTTTTTAATAATTACATTTTTAGGATTTAATTTTGTGACGCATCCAAGTGCAGGAATGCCTATCTACTGGAGTAGCTGTAGTTGATTGTATTGTATTGTATTGTATTGTATGTATTGTATACAGGCTGCGCCAGATTTTTCGTTCCCTCGCCCACATGCTCAGAACAAACGTATAGCATTTACTTGACACCAATGCACTGAAACCAAAAAGGGATAGAAATTCTAATCCATTAAATGATTTCTATCCCTTTTTGGTTTCAGTACAATGGTGTTCAATAAATGCAATACGAGTGATCTGAGCATGTGGGCGAGGGATCGAGAAATTTGGCGCAGCTTATACATTCAAAGAGCTTTCTAATGTCATTTATCTGAGCGTTTGATCGCGCGGGCCAATATATACCATCCTCATTTGAGTTTGTATTTAGGTGAAAGAGAAATAGTTTTCTCGGTATTGGCATCCGATTGTAATATCTACCTGAAGGTGGTTTCATCGTTGTGACTGGAGTATCCGCTACTAGAGCGGACGTGCCTCTTGCCTTGCACGGCCGCTTTGCCCTTGCGCGAGGGAAAAGCTTTGCGTACAACGCCACCTAGCGACGTTTCCGAAGAGCTGCTTGACTCTTCCGGGCCCATCGCAGGATCTGAAACATGGATAGGATTGAATAGTTGTTCATATACTTGCTCTTCTCTATCAACACCATCCTAACTCCACGAACTTTTCGAACCACACAGTGTCGTACCTCAGTCAGCCTCTATCAATTTACTTAAACGTCATCGTCATAATACCGATTTCTACTACAACTTTTTCTGTGTCCATGGTTGAAGACTTTGGAACGATCTCCCAGCAAATATAGGAAACTCGCCTTCTTTAGAATCATTCAAGACTCATCTCAAAAATTATTACTTTTCTAAGAGGTAACCAGTTCTTGCCTTTCTCTCTTCTTTCTTTCCCAATTTTCTCTCCTTGGGCATTCTTAGTTTTAAATATAGTAGTTTGTATTTTACGCAGAATAACTTATTTGTTGAAAAAAATCTTATTTCCACAATGCGTGAGTGTACCGCTGCACTGTGATTAGGTTAGTTGCAAGATATTGCTATGTGGCAATAAGGCTCGCCTTTTTGTATTTTATTTTTTAAGTACAAATGAAGTATTTGAAATTGAATAGACACCTTTTGGATTTGTTGTTATCAGTAGGCAGACAAATTTAATGTACACCACTGCATGCATTTAGTTTGAAGGTAAGATCTAGGTTCCCTTTGAGGTTAGGAAGATGATGTTTTTAACACGCTTTTATTAGGTCGACCTGTATGTAACTATGTAATGGAATCTAAGGTAACTAATTTAACCATCTTCCAAGGATCGTAGCGTCATGAAAATTGGCATCTGTATGTAGTTCTGATGACAATACAATAATATGGTACTGTCGAACTGATCTGATGATGCAGTCGGAAGATATGAACTGGAACATCGTATCATAGCTGTGTTTGGACGTGTTAGAAAAGTCTTGGAATGAACTTTGACCACGATTAGGTTTCAAGGTCTGATGATTAAGCCGGAAGATGGGCACTGGCATTCCATGATGGAATATCGTAACATAGCCGTGTATATGTAAATATCGTATCATAGCTCAAAAGCGTGTTTTTAGTGTTTTTTTTAAACTATTATTTTAGGATTAGAGTTATTAATGGCATCGAGAAGGTTTTTTAAGAAATATATAAACAGACATACCAACAGAATTAAACTGCGCAGTCACCTGTCTCTATGGACAAATTCAAATTCTTTATTTTACAAAAAATCATAATATCAGTTACAAATGAATTAAACCTAACCTAACTGGATCGCACGAGATGTCCGCACTAAGGTAGGCTCAGAATCGTATAATTAAGTACTGCCTAATGCTAAATAAAAAAATATGTTGAAGAATGCCGTGAAAAATAAAATCAAGTAAACTAAAATTTAAGTAAAAAATAAAATTTCAAATAATCATAAAAGGTATGTGATAATAATAATATAAAGAACAAAAAGCATGCGAATCATAAATATATGGTAGGTGAATAATAATGTGTTAGGAATGGTAAGTTAGATAGGAATAAAGCAAATTAGTTTTTCGGTTTCTTTCCTTCCCTAGGTGATCAACCAGTGGGTTAGTCTTTTTTGTTTATATTTATTTTTATATTTTTACCTTGAGTATAAATGCCGGGTATATCCTTAGTTTTATTGAACAACGACGGTGCCAAGTATAGAAAATGTCTCTGTGCATGGGTACTATTCAGTTTGGGCACTATGTGGTTACTATTAGTTATCGCTCGTGTTATAATTTTATGGGTTGTTTTGCTGGTGCAATTCTTTATGTTTGTGATAATAGAGTATTATCGTTGTAGCAAATGTTTGCCGTACGTCAAGAACAGAGAACTCACGAAAAAGTTGCTCAGACGGGTATCTTAACGGTTTTTTGTTGACAACTCTTAACAGCGCCTTCTGAGCTTTAACAAGTGGATCGAGGTGTGATAGTGCTGCACCGCCCCAACCAAGAATCCCATATGCTATAATGCTGTGAGCAAGCGCGTAATAGACAACTTTTAGTAATGGTTTCGACATTACGTTACGTAGAAGTTTAAATGGATGAATGAGTTTGCGAATTTTAGCCGCTGTGTTGTAGATATGGTAAGACCAGGTCAATCTATTGTCCAAAGTCAAGCCTAGGTATTTAATCGTGCTCACCTTGTCTAGTTTAGAACAAGCACAGGTAGTTGATGGACTGTCCTTACATGTGTGTACTATGAGGGATAGTCCAGCTGTTTGTTGCATTCCCTTGCTTGTTTTGGAAAACGTCATATATTTGTTTTTTCTACATTTAGAGATAAAAGGTTACAGTCAAGCCATTCTTTTACCCGTTTGAGACCCATTTGACAGTTTTCAAACACTCCCTGCCAGGATCTGTCTCTGAAAATTAGGGCAGTGTCATATGCAACAAGATGGCTTTCCCCTTACACAGAGGAATCGATGATAGTCCATTTATGTAAATAAGGAATAGAATTGGACCTAGCACGCTACCTTGAGGTACTCCAAAATTGATTCCTGATCTCGAACTAGACGTATCCCTTAGTTGAGTGACTTGAGATCTACCACAGAGGTAATCCTCAAACCATCGCAAAGACGTACCGTGAATGCCTATTAATTGAAGTTTTGTAAGCAAAAGACGATGGGAGACAGTATCAAATGCTTTAGCCAGATCTAAGAATACTGTTAAACATTTGTCTCCATCGTCTAATGCCTTAACTATTTCTCCAGTGACGGCTGCAATCGCGTCTTGGGTGCCTCTAGCTGATCGGAATCTAAACTGCATAGGCGTAAGGATGTTGTTGTCCTCAAGGAATGCTAACAGACGTTGCTTGACTACGTTTTCAAAGATTTTAGATAGGCAATTTAGAAGACTAATTGGACGATAGCAACCACAATCGTCCCTGGCACCACCTTTGAATATTGGGCAGATAACAGCTTGTTTCAAATGTGCAGGAAAACATCCAGTTGAGAGGCTTAGGTTAACTAAGTGACAGATTGGTATAACTAAAACTCTCTTGTTGGCCTTTATAATCTGGGAGGTAATACAGTCGGTAGGTACCTCTAGATTTAGTGGATTTCATGTTCATTATTATTTTAGTAATTTCATCTACAGTAGCGATTGATAGGGATAACTGTCGTGTTTAAGTTGTATTTGTGTTTATCAATAAATCTGATAGGTCCGATTCACTGACCTTATTGTCAGTTAGTATTCTATTAGCCAAAGTTTCACCTATTCCCGAAAAATAATCATTAACATAATCAGCTAAAGTCCGTCTGTTGAGATCGTTGGCGGTTATTGTGACTCCATCGACCTTTAATTGTCTTATATCCGTGGAGTTAATATTTTTTCCGTAAGCAATGTCCTTAACAATCTGCCAAGTCTTCCTCGCGTCAGATGATACTTCCTTTAGTTTAACTCGATAGTACGTATATTTTGTTCTATTAATGATTATTTTCAATACATTTCTGTACCGGATATACTCATGTTGCAAGAGACTATTTCCAGGATCAGATTTAAACTTCCGATGTAGTTTGTCCCTCTTTCTAATGCTTATAAGTAAGCCAGTGGTAATCCATGGTTTTAATTTCTTTTTATTATGGGAGATGCTTATCGTTTTAATGTTTTTTTATTAAATTGTAATTATCAATGGATAATGGGAAGGATCTTTTTGTTTAAAACTATTGTAACTTTAATAGAAAGAAGAAATTGAACAAAAAGATACAACCATGACATTTTTACCTCACAAAAAAGGAAGATGTTTAAATCAGACCGCTAGGTATGTACTTTTAGGACTTTTCCTGTGCACACAAAGTTGATGTATTTTAATGTTGTGTTTAAATTTGAGATTTTGTGAATAAAAATATTTATTCTTATAGGTTTACTAATCACTTTTGACTTATTACAAAAAAAGGTAAATTTACATTATTTAAAAAAAATATCATGACATTTTAGTTTAATTTTTTTTAAATTCTGGATTGCTGCATTTTATAGAATAAATTTATAATCTCATATTTTTTTTCTTTAAAATATTTACAACCGTTATAATACAATATAAAAAATCAGTTGTGTCACACCAAGACTTTCCCAGCCATTTTAGAGTGTTGAACAATGCACACAGAAATCAGTATTATGACACAACATTTTGGGTAAATTGTCTGAGGCTGACCGAAGTACGAGTTCATGGGAATTTAATGGTTCGAAAAGCTCTATATTCAAACATTTAAGAAATATGACAACCCCCACCCGCGTGTAACTCCAACTACAGAGGTTTGTCGTAACAGCCTGTTCACACATATATCTGTCACTAACATTTCGTTCCTTATAACGAAACGTCAAAGACGGATAGACGTTCTATTTTATAAACCAAATCGTGATATAATACGATTCGTTATTGGCGATTCACCGATTTTTAATAACGAATAGATGTTCACATTAATGAACCGAATCGTAGCTTTTCTTCGAGGCTAGTATTGGATTTACTACCCAACAACAATACTCTTTTGTACTGGTATTATCGTGATTATCGATAGATCCGACCAACGATTCATCATTTTGGATTTGCATTTTTTATTTTTTTTATTTTTTGTTTGGGGCTTTTCTAGTTCTGCGCTAAGCCTCGTGCCTTTTAAGAACCGCAACAGGCTTTTGGCGCCAGATTGTTATACCTCTTCAGGTTGGAGGTAATGACCGCTCAAGTGGGTGTATCTTTTACGCATCAGTCGGCCACACTCGCACATGAAGTGCAGGGGAGTTTCCTCTGCCCCTTGGCAGAACCTGCACATTTTCATGTCTCGGAGCTTGAGGTTGTCCATGTGTTTATTCAGTCCACAATGACCCGTGACCTCCCTCACCAGTAGGGGAGCCCGGGGATAGTATTAACAGGGGCAAGTATTAACATACTCATAACTCCGGATCGAGAGCAGGTGGGATGACTAAGTAAGAGAGTTATAAATAGCTCTCTAGGCATCCGACAACGTCGCAAAGTTTAGTAATGCGAGCGCTGTCGCTTGAACTGTTCGTGTCGGTTGCTGTGTTTTGGCCAAGCTACAACATATTTCGTCATAATTTGATTTTGGGAAAATTTTAAGGTAAGTTGTAATTTAAGTAAGTAAGTAATTCAAGAATAATTTAAAACAATTTTATCTTAGGAACTATGCATTAAATATTTTAAACATTGAATAAATAGCAGAAAATGAATACATAGCAAAGTCCAGTGACAACGCCACCTAACTAGGCCGGAACCTGTTCTAAGGTGAACGTTTAATTTTGTGCGTGCTTGTTCATAATTGTGATTATTACAAAAACAAAATATTTTTGTAACAAAAAAAATAAAAAAAAAATAAAAAATTGTCGTAATAAAATAATTATTTGATCACAAAAGAATAAACATGCAACAACTACCTTAAAAACTAATAAATACTTAAAATTAGGAGTAGAAAATAAACATGTAACTAAGATTAAGAATATATATACACATATATACATACATACATACACATACAGATATATTTAAAAATAATAATATTAAATACAATAATAAAAAGTAATTTTAATATGATATAAAATATAGTATAACATAAAATTCTAAATATAATTGTGTTCGAATTAATACATTAATATATAATGTTCAATATTTTTGTGATTTTTTGTCGTCCCTCTTTTATAAGCCATTTTGTAAGTAGCCTTTTAAAGTGGGTCTTATTTTGCGTCGATTTTATATCACCAGGAAGAGCATTGAAAAACCTTGGGGCTATGAATGTATAGGAGCGCTGACCAAAAGCAGTATTCCTTCTGGGTACTATTATATTGCGGTCTTTGGAATACCTCGTTCTTATGGTACTTTGAGAAAAAATATTTATTTGGTCAAACTTAGTATAGGAGAGTGTGGCTTTTAAATATAGTTGCTTGGTATCCAACACATTATACTCCTTGAAAAGATCTTCCGAAGGATATCGATACGGCTTTCGCATGAGAATCTTTAAAATCGACTTTTGTGCAATATCTAAGGGGTAAGAAGAATTATTATGTGCCATTTATTTAATTCTATACTAAATGTTATATGCCGTTAATTTTACTGATATTAGTTGCATTATTCTTACTAAAAATTATTTATTTTCCCTGGAAATATATTTATCGTATTTGGGGCTAGTATTAACACGTTTCCGGGGTAAGTATTAACATGTTAATACTTGCCCCATACAGACCTTCATCATAGGTAATCACGTAATACTTATATTTGTTTGTTTCGTTTTAGAATGAGAGAGTACAAAAGGAAGACTGATCGAGGCTCCAAGTCACTAGAGCTCTATAAAGAAGCCGCTAAATTGGTCCTGGAGCAAGGAAAATCGATTAGAGGTATATCCAAGGAGCTCGGGTTGTGTCACGTAACCCTTTTTAAAATAATTAAGAAACAGAAAGAAGGACTTGCTGTTAGCATTGGATATGTTCAGCCGAGAAAGATATTTAACACTGCGCAAGAGCGTATTCTATCAGAATACTTGGTAAAATGCTCAAGAATCTATTTTGGCCTTTTACCATGTGAAGTAAAAAAGTTAGCCTATGATTGTGCTGTAAAGTTTGCTATAAAAGATATCCCAAACTCTTGGCATCGACAAAAATCGGCTGGGCCGGACTGGTTCGCTAATTTCTTAAAGAGAAATACGGAACTAGCCATTCGCAAACCAGAAGCTACGACAGAAGTCGTGCTACTTCTTTTAATAAGCATAACGTGAAAGGATTCTTTGACAAGTTGGGCAAAATAATGCTGAATTACAATCTTCCGCCATATCGGATATGGAATTTGGATGAAACAGGCGTAACGACGGTCCAGAAACCCAAAAAAATTGTTGCGAAAAAAGGCATTAAACAAGTCGGCGCTATTACATCGGCGGAAAGGGGAACATTGGTAACAGTGGAAATGGCTATAAGTGCTGCCGGAAATACAATTCCTCCTATGTTCGTATTTCCTAGGCTAAAATATAGCAACATGTTCGTGGCAAATGGACCTCCAGAATCCTTAGGAGCGGGTAATAGCTCTGGCTGGATGACTGCCAGAGAATTTCTTATTTACATAGATCACTTTTTGAAATATGTGAAGCCGTCCAAGGAAAACCCTGTGTTATTGCTGCTGGACAACCACTCCCCCCACATAGATGTGGGGGTTATTGAGAAGGCAAAAGAAGGAGGAATAATCATGCTTTCTTTCCCGCCACATTGCACCCATCGCCTGCAACCGCTAGACGTAAGCGTTTACGGACCGTTTAAATCGTATTACGACAGTGGTATGGATAATTGGATGCGAAACAATCCAGGTAAAACCATGACCCTCTATGATATTCCGGCAATAGTGAAACATGCCTGGCCTTTAGCATCTACACCCAAAAATATCATGAATGGGTTTGCGAAAACGGGGATATCCCCTTTTAATCCGGACATTTTTCCAGAAACAGATTTCGACCCATCGTTCGTTACAGACCGTCCAAATCCGAATAATGAAGAAATAATTTTTACAGAAATATTAGCTACTTCTCCGCATTCTCCGACAATTTTAGAAATAATTCCTACAGAACCAATTGCAGGACCTTCAACGACTGCCACTATGCAGATATCAGAGCAACCAGATGCGCAATTCTTTTCTCCCGAAATTATAAGGCCTATGCCAAAAGCAGCACCAAGAATTAAAACTACACCTAGACGTAGAATTCGGAAATCAGCAATCCTAACTGATACTCCGGAAAAAAATGCATTGGCAGAAGAACAAGCCAACCGAAAACCGCCAAAATCGAAGAAAAAGAATGCAGATAAGGGAAAGGGCAAAGGGAAAGGAAAGGGAAAGGGTTCCATAATAAGACATGTTTTGCAAGAAAAAGGTAATAAAGATAGCAGTGATGAAGAAGACTCAGATTGCTTTTGTTTAACCTGCTATGAGCCCTATGTCCAAAGCAAACCTGGCGAAAGCTGGGTGCAATGCTTAAGGTGCCACAAGTGGTCACATGAACGGTGCGCTTCAAAAGATGGTAATAAGAGAATCGCCAACTTCGAGTGCGGTAACTGTTTCTCAGATTTATCTGATGAATCAGACTAAGAAACAGTTTTTATTTAAAAATATTTTTCTTTCTGTCTATATTTTTTCTTTCTGTATATATGTCTCAATGTAGTTTTATTTTTGTTCGAGCATTCATTGCCGTGTTTCGTATTTTAAAGAATAAATAATATTTCAAGTAAATATACTCGTTTGTTTTTTTTTTCCTTTCCATAATTAACCGCTTCATTATGTGTTAATACTTACCCCAATCGTGTTAATTGTTGCCCCAAGCAGGGGTAAGTATTAACAGTCCCTCCTTATGGATTTAGAACCCAAGAAGTCAATATGTTAGTGACATTTATGAAAACTTATTTTACATAAATAACTATAAATGACTAACCAATCTACCTGAGAAACAATTTCACGCATTGCTCTTTAAATAAAAGAATGACAGGGTTTATAACTAAAAGTGTTAACACTAGCCCCGGGCTCCCCTATGCGTAGATTGTTTCTATTTAGCGATAAGGCCTCACGGGCAGTCTATCGGCCGTAAACCTTAATTAGCGCTCTCGAATGATTCAAACCTGGCGTGTTGTTCCAGTGGTTGACGGATTGTTCTAAACATATTTTTTTGAGCATTAGGTTTGATTGCAAACCTTGCTGTGGCGTACCAAAGTCTTGACTTTGGTACGCCACAGCAAGGTTCAGGGCCGTATAACGTTCCCTTTGCTCCCGTCTTAGCAAGTTCGTTAGCTTTTTCATTTCCCTCTATTCCTGCATGGCCGGGAACCCATCCTAGGATTACCCTGTTCTTTTCGCCCAGGGAATTCAGTAGTAAAACTCAGTTTTGCACCAGCTTTGAATTAATGGTATTCGAGGATAGTGCCATAAGAGTTGCCTTGCTATCCGAGTGTATATTCGCATTTTTAGGAGCGTGTGTATAGGATTTTCTGTGCCACTGAAAAAATAAAAACTGATCGTATTAAATCACGATCCGGTAAAAATAACGATTCGTTGATGTATGAACAGGCCGTAATGTATCATCTCTGCTGACTTTCTCGCCTATTCTATCCCAGCATCGCCTTGCCACTCGAGAGCGCGTACTGTTTTAAGTCAGTATACTGTGTGACGGCGCCCTCCGTGATTTGGCGCCTGCGGTGACCGCGTTGCGACGGCCGCGCGGCCCTGCGAATAGGTATGCTATGCTTACATGCGCCTGTGCTGGCGGGCTGCAGCGCGGGCCTGTTGTGCAGGTTGCGCGGCGGCGGCCCCCTGCGCTGCCCCTCCTCCGAGCTGCCGCCCTCGTCGCTGCAGTCGTCCTCGTACTCTGTAATCGGCAGGTGCAGCGTTAGAATCTTCTTCACTTCCGAGTCCGTGGAGCCCAGGTTGTCGGACTCTGTAACACAACGCCGCGCGCGCGCTCTAAGTTCTATGCAAAGCTACTAGAAACAGAGTCAGTCGGATACGACTGCGGCTAGAAGGACTATGTGGGAACGGGGAGGCGGATAAACGTGGGAATCCTCGAAGGGGGACCGCGCGGTGAAGGACGCCCTTCAGCCCGGTGGCCTGAACGCTAGATGCGACTGCCAGCAGCGTCCAAAAGTTATCCTCCAGAGGAACGGATCCACCTGCTGTTAAAGGGGAAACAGAATCCTTTCCAGGTTTGACCTTCCTTTGAAGAGGCTACCGCATGGGAGCTGAACCGTGAGTTGAGCCGACCCAAGATAGCGAGCGGGTAATAGTGGCCCAAGCTGCACGAAACTATCACCTGCCGGGAGGAAAAACTAGTATAGAGACTCAGGCGAGGTCAAATCGGAAAATGTTTTTCGTCGCATTGTGACATATGATAAGACATGGATACACTACTACAACCCTGAGACCAAATAGCAAAGCATGCAGCGGCAACGACGTAAAATCGACAGCCTTTTTGATTTCAGAATATTCCCATTACGGCAAGATTATGGTCTCCATTTTCTAGGATGCTGAGGGGAGAAACTAGTTGATTATTTACCGTGTAGCGACTACGTGACACAATTCGTTTGCCCCGCCAAAAAGCAATTAAAAATTTCCACGTGCAGTATTGCCACTTGCGCGAAGTACATGGAGTCAGATATAATTATAACTTCACCTTTACGAAAGAACATCGTCGTAAACGCCGAACAGGGGTCTGAACACGCTCACCCGCTCGACAGTCTTAAATAAACCATCACCCGAACAACTACTCTGTGTTTTCCTCCGCCGCGCGCCTCTGGTTGGAACCGCCATTGGCATAGACCGCAAATGTGATCGACAACGGTCTACCCTGACCACACGGACAACACAGTAGCGGTAAAGGGGTAACTGTATGATCCAACAATGACATTCGCCTAACCCGAATAATACCATGATCACGGGAGTTTACTATACTGGGCCCGATTGCGTTCTTTGTGAACTAAAATTAAAATTAGTCCTAGCGAACGAGACAGAGCAATATGTTAGAGCGGAATATGAAACGAACGATCGTCGATAAATACTACCTGCTGAACTTATACTCGTCCGAATAAATTCGAGCATATTTCGTGCGGTGTAAGATTTGACCTTGGCGGGCGAAAAAGTGACAACCGGTTATCTCACACTCCACTCTAGCGTATTGCTCTGTCACGTTCACACGGACTAATTTACGATTTTAGTTCACGAAGAAATGCAATCGAGCCCACTGTCTACTTAAAAAATATATTTTACGTCTGAGAAAATATGTCGTCTTATTCGTGGTGGTATGCTCTTTTCGCAAAACAACTCACCGACTTACAAGTTGCCTGATGCAATGGGTTCACTAAAAGATTGAGGCTTCGAAGTTCTCACCCACGTATTCTCTGTCACGTATTCTCCCGACTTGTCCCCCAGTATCTATTTCCTCTTTCTAAACCTGAAGAAAAACCTTAAATTCACGTGGTTTTCGTCTAATTAAGGTTTTTGATATCAAAGATTTTGTATGGTGTTTCCATGGGAACGAGACAATAATAAAACTCATGGTTTTCCATTGCATTCCATACCACTGGCTAGCAGTTTTATATTCATTCCAGAGCTCAAGGCTGATGTTCTACTTTGTTTTCATTCATGCATTCATTGTTTATTAACAAACGATGGATTTACTGTTCCAATTTTTGGTTAATCACTCATATTTGTTATTGAAATTACCTTGGCTCTCAGAATGTGGATCTCTTAACCGCGTTCCTCCTTTTCTTGGCAATTTGGTATATTCTGGCTCTTTCCCCTGAAAATAAATGAAATGATATTTTTCTCATATAGACCTTTAGTAGTTTTTCATATCCAATTGGCTAATTTACCGCTCTCAGGCGAGTGACAATATAGGTAGTAATATACAAGCTACTGTAGCATGTAGTTATGACAAGCTTTTTGCATGATACTAGTTTGAGTATCTATCCTATTTTAAAGATTGATGGAAGATCTAATAAGTTCAGTGTCATAAATAAATAAAATAATTATAAATAATGTGAGTGACAATATACTATAGGTAGTAATATACAAGCTACTGTAGCATGTAGTTATTACAAGCTTTTTGCATGATACTAGTTTGAGTATTTAACCTATTTTAAAGATTGATGGAAGATCTAATGAGTTCAGTATCATAAATAAATAAAATAATTATAAATAATCGTGAATTGTTACAATCAGCTCATTTAAATAGTCAATATATAAAAAAAAAATCCATAACTAAAATGTACCAAACCAACAGTTTATCAATCGTATATCTCTATCGTATAACTCTATTTATCAATGATTCCATATTCTTGTCACTGAAGATAAGAGATGTGTCATCTGCAAACAGGGTAATGTAATTATTGTCGGATGACACACATCCCGGCAAGTTATTGATGTACCCTAGAAATAAAAATGAACTATAATGGAACCTTGAGGTACACCCTTTATTACAAGAATCGGTTGGCTTCTTGTTTTATTTACTTGGGAGCTAATGGGCTCAGTGCAGTTAGGCCATTATGACCCACGTGTTAGGGTCGGCCCAACTCACAGGTCAGCACATATCCGGTAGCAGAAGTGCTAATCCGGGTGGGACTCAGTCCCTGTAAGCCAGTTCCCCTGAGAATCGTCCTTCGGACGCTGCTGGGCGGTTTGCGCACCGTGTGGCGTCAGCCAATCGACTGTGCATTCCGACTGATAACGGAGGGAGTCTGGAAACGGTTTTGTGTTTTATAGAGTGGGGGTGGCTGTTAACCTTAACAAAGAGCCGAGAGATTTCGCAAGCGCATGTGTTTGAAAGACTATGTATAATTATGGAAATTTTAGATTTATTATGGCGGCCGACTAAAATATTAATTTCTCCCAAAACGTTGTTGCACTTTAGAATTGTTGCATATTAGAACTTTAGAATACTAACTTTAGAGTCCGATCGGTCCCAACGAGGCGCAACTGTGCTTTTACGTTTGAGTCCGATCGGTCGAGGCTCGAGGGGTTAAGGCAACCGCTCTTGAAATAACCAATTGGCTACCCGATACCGGGTGAACAGCCGGGCAAAGGATGCCATGGTCCGCGATAGATTCGGTAGATAACGAATCACCGCTACGTAAGGGAGAGGACCGCATAAGTGATCTCGAACCCGTAATCAGTCGGGAGGCCGAAGAAATCTGGCCATACTGGAAGTAAAGGCGCGAGTGTCGGCCTGCTGGTTGCATACCTGGCTTTTCGCGGTAAGACCTTGGTCTCTTACGGGGAGCGGCGTAATTAGGCAGTGGACTGTTTTGTCTCTAGTCTTCTACGCTCACCTCACGGGAGACAGAACGATCAAATATGGTTAAAACTTTATGAGGTCACGGGTTTGCCCGTTGAAGTTGACACTTCCAAGTGTACCATTTACTTCTGTAATTTGATACCTATTTTTCAGGTATGATTGAATTAGATTTAGCCTTTTACCTCTGATTCCATAGCGTTCTATTTTTTTCAGTAGAATATTGTGATTAATGCAGTCAAATGCTTTTAATAGGTCACAAAATATACCGATAAATGTTTTTGAATCATCCAACCCATTTCATAATTTCAGTAGGGTGTCCACCAACATTTAGTCGCAGGGATCAGGTTCAGTATGTCCAAAGTTCAGAATGACTAAAATTGTATTTTTTTAATATAGCTAAGGCCATAGAAGAAATACAGTTTTAAAGTATCATAAGCCCAAGCAGAAAAGATAGGTTCGATTCCCGGCTGCGATTCCCGCTGGTTAACCATTTTCCGGTAGGATAAAATTAACAGAATCGCATTTCAGTTCTGTCGCTTAAATGCAATAACAAGACACACCTACACAAATGTTACACGCACACATACATATAAACACTTCAGAGTGGTTGGTTATAAGATATTGTAGTATTATGACTTAATTTTTTGTTAGACTCAATTAATTTGTTTTTAGATAGGTGATTAATTTGTACCTACCTTGTTAAATATTATTAGGTAATTTTATTACATTTGAAGAAATATGGTTTAAATTGTCATGAATGAACATTAATTTTCTGATCATTTTGCATGTCTCCCATATCTGATGACCCTTTCCCATTTACTTTTAAATACTTAGCTTATTCATAAAATTATGTAGTTTGACATTTGCACATGCCATTTTTTACTTGATACGCTTGCTTTAGTACGGACCTAGGCCTAGTAAGGCGGCGTTGATTCGAAGAAATAATCGTCTGCTGTGTTGTCTATTTTGCAACTGTTTACAATCAAACCTCAATCAATCAAAACTCATAGCGCTAATATAATAAGGTACCTACTCCATTTCATAATATTTTACTTTTCTTTAAATCAATAAATAAAATAAATAAGTAATAAGCACAGCCATTGTTGAATTTCACAATAAAAAGTAACAATCAAACAAACCATGTTGGAGCCCATATCATAAAGTAACGTTCCAAAAGTTCTTTGGACGCCCCTTTCAGATCTTCTATGGGTATTTCATATTCATATTAACAGTTTTATGTGTACAATATATTGTTTGTCCAATATGGCTCGTTGATTTACCAATAAAAATGTGGGAATTTAAATTACGCACATGTCCACTTTTGTATTTATCTCCTTGTTTGACATCGTGGTATACGAACGAGCCTCTGACGGAGTGGTAAGGCCCGCTATACACATTGCCGCTGTAGCTGCTTTCACTGTATGTTGGCTTCGTCAGCTGGAACGTGGCGTATGGACAAATGTCCTCCATGTATTCTGAAAAATGAAGAATAGAAATTAACACGTTCACCCGTGACCCCGCAAAGTAGCAGCGGCTCCTCTGTATAGTAGAACGGAGACATCAGAAACATTATAGACCAGGGGTTACCAAACTTATTGACCCCGCGACCCAATTTTTAAAATCACAATATTTTGCTACCCAGCGAGATTTTTTTCACAAAAGTTAGTGAGTGGTTTGATGTAAAAAATAAACAATTCATATGTAAGTATGATAAGTAAGTCTTTATTTTGTATGAAATTGTAATGTGCGACAACATAAAAAATAGAAACTAAAAACTACGTTTACATACCTACCTACCTACTTTGAAAATCATAGGGTAGGTACGGCGAAATAATTCAGTGTGACGAATGAGCTTGCTTTCTATTTTTCAAAATTACAGCTTCTTCAACTTTAATGCGAGATATTTTTAAGCGCAAAGAATTTGACAAATCTAGCTTGCTCTTGTACTTTGTCTTTCTACTTGTCGTAGCAGAAAAACCTACTTCAAACAAATACGATGTTGTGAATGGGAGTAGAACTTTTACTACCTCAGCATAAATGTGCGGATGTGTAGAACGTAGAGATAGCCAGAATTGTGTCAAGCGTTGGCGATTGAATGTACTCTTCAAGTAGATATCTTCTGACAAGTTAAATAACTCTCCATCGGCATTAATTGACAGTCCAGTTTCAAGGTTGCAATTTTTATATTCTATTAATTAAGTTCAAGTGCTATCTTTATTTTATTTATTTATTATATTTAATTATATTGTCTGTAGGTATCCTAAATACACTTAGACTCCTCAATCTATCTCGTCGTCTATCTACCATATTATTCCCTACGTTCATACGTCGTGTTCGCGACCCACCTGGAATCGGCTCGCGACCCACCAGTGGGTCGCGAGTCGCGACCCACACTTTGGGAACCGCTGTTATAAACTATTATTTTTGTCTCGAGGTGCTTTTATTACCTTTGTTACTGTAGTCGTCGACGACATCTACGTCGACCACCTTTGTTACGATAGCGAATGTTTTCGTGCAGCTTGGGCCATAAGATCCATTTTGTTCTCGGATCGACCCAATTCACGATTCAGCTCCTATTCAGAAACCTTCTCGTGTGGAAGGCTACCCCGGGTAAGACTCCCACGTCTCAGGCCTGACGGCTGGTGGATCGGTTTCTCCTGGTGGGATTGCCTCCCGTCGCTACTGGACGGTTTGCGCACCGTTTGGCGACGCCAATCGGTTGTGCACTCTGATTAATTGCTGAAGGAGTCTGGAGACTATGGCAATAGACTGTCTCCTAAACAGCGGGGGTGGATGTTGACCTATTGTCATGCCACTCTTATAGCGACGTATAGGCCACCCACTCCCGTGTGGCACTACGGGCATAGTACGCTCAGGTTTGCGATAAATTCAAATTGAATTATCGCTGTAATACAATAGGTAGAGGCCGCGCAAGCGACTCCGGACCCGTAACAAGTCGGGAGGACGAAGGTATCCTGAAGGTTAGGATACCTTCCTACCAAAACTGGTAGTTAGGAGGTGAGGCTGCCTGCTGGGTACCTGTCCCGGTGCCTCGTCGTAAGGCGATGGCCTCTGACAGGCATGTTGGCATAGCTAGACAGTGGATTTGTATTGTCTCTTAGTATTCTACACTGATCCCATGGCTGAAAGAACGATCACATATCGTTATAATAGCCTAGGGTGACGGGTTCGCCCGTTGTAGTCGACGATGTAGGATATCAATTTTATAAAAAAAATGTACTTAAAATTCATACATGCAAATTGTACCATATCTTGTAAGCTTGTAATTTAAAATAATAATAAATAAATAATAAACAATAAATACAAACATGGAATTCACCGACCGGAGTCGGGCCCATCATAATACTATTTTTTTTTTTTTACACTTTTGGGGGGTGAGCAGTGGATTCCGGACTTACGAACCGGCTGTGGTAGGTTTAGGACAGCTGTCTTGCCACATGTGAGCGTTCACCTTACCACCCATTCAGGTTGTAGACTTTGTAAAATACCGTAAGAATTTTTTGAACTTATTCTATTGTGAGTTAATCGAACAATTCGAATTCGAAGCAGGCGTCGATTATGCAAAAAAAGGTGCCGCTTAGGTAAGATGGGTTGTGAACCGGGATCTGTTCGAATTCACTGTATAGAGCGATCGGTAGTGTTGTACTTTTATCTCTGCTCGGAATTTGTGAGCGACCTGTTTTCGACGGAAAAGTGAGTTACCGTCGAGCTGGCAATGACGTCACAACCCAGCACCTTTCGAGATACAGAGTATACAATGAAGTGCGAGCGCGTATACACAAGAAAGAATAATGTAACTGTAATGTTACCGTTGCTATTGGCTTCGTTGTTGTATCTGTGCGACGATTCATCGTCCGTCGGTACGGGCTGCCGACCCCTCGCTGCCAGGTACTGGTGATCGCGGTTCACCTTGTTCTGGAACTGAGCCACTGACGGCGATTCTCCTACTCCAGTGGTGTTGGTCGCCGGTGTACTGATCACTTCTGTAATACCAGCGGGTTTAAAATAAATCGATTAGTATAATGTTTCCTGTGAGCTCTGGTTTTCTCGATCTTTCTTTATGTATTGGAGACATGGACCCTGAAGGCTCGGATACGCACCAAAATTGATGCACTGGAGATGTGGTGTTGGCGTAAAATGCTAGGAATCCCATGGACAGCACGCCGCACCAACAAATCTGTCCTGGAAGAACTCGGCATCCAAGTGAGGCTCTCCACCGTATGCATGAGAAGGGTCCTGCAGTTCTTCGGTCATGTTGCCAGGAGAAAACCAGAGATGCTTTCCGGGGGTCAAGTGGAGGGAAGAAGAAGCAGAGGCAGATCACCGGCCAATTGGAACGGCCTCATCAAAGAAGTCACAAAAGGGTCAATACAGTCTGCGACCCGCCATACAGAAGACAGGTCAAAGTGGAGGAGCCTCGCAGGCAAACTGTTGTCTAGTGGCCACGATCCTCAGTAATGAGCGAACGTCGGAGAAGAAGATAACGTTTCCGTATTATTAGGAAGCGTGCTTAAACCACACATCTGGTTGAGCTCTATTGCCTCGAGATATTGATTTACCATTATACATACTTCTCTGCTTCATTCTTTCTGAGCTCCTTAAGTCTTCAGCTTGTATTTTTTTAATTTTTTAAGCACTTTGGAGCTGTCAACTACTACGGGCGAACCTGCCACCGCCAGATATTAGATTGTTATTTCAACCGTGTGGTGAAAGCAGAGATTCCAATAAACACACTCCTCCGTCTAGATCCGCCAACACTCCCGTGAGAGTCCAACGCCTTATCGCAAGGCACTGGGAAGTGAACACAGCGGGCCGACCTCGCGCAATTCCCCATCCTAGTCACGGATTTGAGGCCGCTTGCGCGGTCTCTACCTGGCGTAGGTGATAATTCAGATGGAATATATCACGGTCCGAGGTGGTCTTTGCTCGTCATGGTCGTGAGGGATTGGGTGATCAATGAATCGTTTCAAAGACAGATGACGTAAAGTTGATAAATACCCCCGCTGTCATAGGAAACATATATCTCCAAACCCCTCTGATTATTCGCCGAATTACGTAAGCGTAGCTGACACAGCCTGGTACGCAAACCGCCCATTTTGGCATGAGGTATTCCTCCGACTACAGGATTACAGCTATGGGAGAAGCTCACACCGGCCCTGGCAGGTTAAGTCCCTCTTCGAGGAGGCTACTTGATAGGGGTTGAAACGTGAGCTAGGCCGGCCAGATGACATGGAGTTAAACCAACACCACCCAAGCTGCTCGGAACCATTAGAAACCCAACTGCAAGATGGAATCTGTCGAGTGTGCAGACCTGTTTCCAATATAAACACCATGGTAGTACAATATCTATTATACAGAAATTTTCGCCGCTGACGATGTCAAGCGAGCGGAAAACCTTGGATCTAAGTTTGACGAATACGGCAAGCATCCAGGTCGCATTTTAAAGCTATTACGCTCGTCAGGTAGTCAAAATTCTCAAATTGATTCAGGGCATCTTGGCCAAGACGTTTGGAGAGGTTTGTCACATGTGCCGATGACCAATACTACTAATTGAAACCTAGAGTTGTCGACTACAGCGGGCGAGCTCGTCACCTCAGGAAGTTTTAACGATTAGTCGTTCTGTCTCCCTGAAGTGAGCGCAGAAGACTTGGACAAAAACAGTTCACTGTCAAGCTCCGCCACATGCCCGTAAGAGGCCAACGCCTTAACCGCGAGATAGCCAGGAGTATTACCCAGCGGGCGCACACTCACGCCCTTACTTCCAATTGCGACCAGATTACTCCAGTCTCTCGATTGGTTCCGAGTTCGAGGTCGCTTGCGTGGTCCTCTCCCTTACGAAACGGTAGAACGGTGTGTACCGAATCTATCGCGGACCACGGCATCCTTTGCCCGGCTGTTCACCCAGGATCGGGTAGCCGATGGTCGTTTCAAGAGCAGTCGCCGTAAGGTCCGCGACCACCCCCGCTCTATAGGAAACAGTACTGCTTCCAGACTCCCCCGACTGTTAGTCAGAGTGCACAGTCGATTGTGTGACCAACCCTGAACAGAATGGGTCTTCGTGGCCAACTCAGCAAGGGCCCGTTAGCTCCCTAGCTAACATTGAAATCGAATTTCCAAAATCACTCAAGTCCTATGAGACCTAACGGGACCGTGCAGCTGGGGCTTGATGACCTACTTTTGTTTTAAAGGCTCTCCGAACTCACGGCTCAACTCCCATCCGGTAGTCTCCTCAAAGAGGGACTAACCTGGAAATGGCTCTGTGAACTCTGCCTGCATCTGTAAGTCCAGTCGTGGGCAGTTGGGAGCTTAGGTTCGATCTGGGGGAACACGTCGGACGGTACTGGGCGGTTTACTAACCGTGCGGCGTTAGTCAATCGACTGTGCACTCCGGCCAATAACCGGGGGAGTTTGGAGACGTACGTTTCCTGAGCAGTGGGAATAGTTGTTGACCTGATGTCAGCCACCTTTAAAACGGTTCGTTGGCCACCCGATCTCGAGTGATACAAAGGGCAAAGGGCGTGACGGTCCGCGATAAAGTCGAACTGAATTACCCCTAACATCATTAACGGAGGATGGAGTAATCCGTCCAAGTCTGGTAGAAAGGGAGCAAAGTTTGCCCGCTGGGTCCTCTTCCCAGTGCCTCGCGGCATGGCGTTGGACTCTTACGGGATCGTCGGCGTAGTTAGACAACTAGAGCTGTCAACTACATTACGGGTGAACCCGTCACCTCCAGAAGTTTTAACGATATTAGATCGTTCTGCCTCCCGAGAGGCGAGCGCAGAAGACTTCCACTGTCTAGTTACGCTACTCGCCCGTCAGAGGCCAACGCCTAACGGCGAGACCGCCGCGGGAAATGTAATCAGAGGGCAGCCTCCTCCCTGACTACCAGTTTGGAAGGATGTCTCTGCCTGGAATTAACCTTCAGGATACCTCCTGCCTCCTGACTGGTTATAGGATTGAGTTCGCTTGCGCGGTCCTCTCCCTTACGTAGTAGTGATACGGTGTCTACCGAATCGATCACGGATCACAGCATCCTTTGCCCAAATGATTCACCTAGGATCGGGCGGCGGAATGGTCGTTTCAAGAGCAGTTGCAGTAAGGTTAACAACTACCTCTGCTCTATAGGAAACATTACTGTTAACAGACTCCTCCTGCTGTTGGTCGGAATGCACAATCTATTGGCTGACGCTGCACGGTGCGCAAACCGCCCAGGAGCGCCCGAAAGTTGACTCCTAAGGGAGACTGGCCCGCAGGTCAGCATCCTACCCTGGCTCGCACTTCTGCGTGGAGGCTGCCGGATGGGTGTTGACCCGAGCGTTTGACTGACCCTATATAACTGGGTCTTAGTGGCCAGGGCCTGTTAGCTCTCGGTGTAGCGGACTAAAACAATCTACTGGTGTAGATAGACAGTGGATGTTATAAGAACTACGCCAACTACCGTATCTACTATATATCAACTCGGATAGCAAGGCAGCTCTTATGGCACTAGCCTCGAATTCAAAGTTGTTGCAAAACTTCGTATCACTACTGAATTCCCTGGGCGAAAAGAACAGGGTAATTCTAAGATTGGTTCCAGGCCATGCAGGAATCGAGGGAAATGAAAAAGCCGACGAACTTGCTAGCAAAGGGAACGTTATACGGCCCTGAACCTTGCTGTGGCGTACCAAAGAGCCTTGCAAACCTAATCCTTAAAAAATATGTTTAGAACAATCCGTCAACCACTGGAACAACATGCCAGGGTTGAATCATCCCAAAGCGCTAATTAAGGCTTACGACCGTAAGACGGCCCGTGATGCCTGATCGCTAAATAGGAACACTAGGCATTCTGGTGAGGGTGCTCATGGGGCATTGTGACCTGAACAAGCACATGTACAACCTCAAGCTCCGAGACCCGAAAATGTGCAGGTTCTGCCAAGGGGCAGAGGAAACTCCCCTGCACCTCATGTGCTGATGCGTAAAAGATACACCGACATGGGTGGTCATTACCTCCATTCTGAGGAGGTAAAACAATATGGCGCCAAAAGCCTGTTGCGGTTCTTAAAAGGCACGAGGCTTAGCGCAGAACTATAGTCGTTGGCAAACACAATAGATCAGCAATGGTCGCAGTGTTACAAAGCTCATAAAGACCTTAGAAAAGCCCCACACAACAAATAAAAAATAATAGACAGTGGATTTAGTCTGCTAAGAATTTACGGTTACTCTATGGGAGACAGAATGACACAACATCGTTATAACTCTCTAGGGTGACGGGTTCACCTGTTTGATTGACACCCCTCGTATAACTCAAGTCCAGTTATTAACCTCTCTACAAAGAGCTGCTGGGGATTCCAGTTACATCCAACCTACTTCGCAAAGACGAGATAAAGTGCCCCATTTCCACACCTAAATTATACTCACTATTTCTTTTGATGAGTAGAACAATAGCTATTAGCGCGAGAAGAACGAGAAGAGACAACGTCACCGGCAACACGACCTTCATGTTGGTATAGAAAGGCCGATCTCCACCTGAATGTGACACCGGTGGAGACAGCTCCGGCTCCAAGGTCCCTGAAAATAAGGTATACTTCAGCTTAACGCACAATTCAGTATTTATTTTATTTTATTAACTAATGTACAAATAAAAGACCTTGGCATGCAGATTGTTGTACATACAGAATCGTTACAAACAAACATCGAATCAGTCAGGAATTATAGAATCAGTCAAGTCAGAACGGCAGAACGCAGAATGCAGTACGCATCTGAACGATCTATGCAAACTTGTATTAAACTGTGGTTGTTCGGTGAGCCAGCCGTTTGTTCGGTGAGCCAGCTGCGCTCGCCTCAAACCGTCAAGGTCGTTCGGCTATACTATCGCCTTAAAGATAGGTAAGCGAAAAATATACCTCTATCCATATAATTATGCTATTATGAATACCTAAAGTGAGGCGAAATCGTGCAACCAACTAGATCTAAAAGGTCTGTATCTGGCCGCGCTGTATGTTATGCTGCGTACAGATTGATGAAAGGTAACATGGTAAGGTAAACGCAGGTATTGACGACCCCCTTAAGGCAATTTTGAAATTGATCATCTTATTTAAGAGTATTGATAGCCGTCAGATTTACTTTTTTATTTTTATATGTTAATATTGCATATTAAGTTTATATTTACGATGTCAAATGCTTTAAAATAATGTAATATCTTGTCAAAAATTATTCATTAAGAAGCCAAGTAGATTGTTTTTATTACCGGTAAGTAACGGCTGTGAGGCTATTAACGATTTTTTTGCGGCTATTATACCGATTGTAAGACAATGATACAATTTCAAATGGTAAAACATATTTTTATGATAATGAAATAACAATTGTGTAAGTACTTCTTTTTTAATATGGTTATCAACTTAAATAATTGTAACTACTTATTTATGTATTAAAAATATCCAACATTAAAACAACACTTTAGGAACTTGAAATTTTTCTTACATACCTATATTTATGCTATTCATGAAATTCAAATTTCATATTTATTTTATGAAATCCAAAATGTAAATTATATTTACTGACTTAAGTACTACATACAATTACAATGACATTGGTAAACATCGTATTAGAAATAAATTGCACCAAATTGGTTAACATGGTTTGTCACACTTAAGTAATGCTTTAAACAAACAAAATAAAGGTTCTTAAAATATAGATTCATCATCAGTGTCCGTACTATAAAAGAATCTGAAACATAGCCAAATGTCAACTTGGGTGACTGTATGTAAAATTAGACCAATTTATTCGGTTTGCCATAAAATATTCGCATTTTAGTAAGTAAATAAGCGATAAGTAAAATAATTTCCATATAGGTCGGTAATAGCTTCTCGATGTCGCTATTACCGACCCTACCCCAATACAATATGGGTCGGTAATAGAAAATGTAGGTATTAAAGTAAAACGTATTACCGACTTTTAAAAATTACATTACATTTATAATTGGTGGTTTCCAGACTGTTAAAGAGACTGTAATTGATTAAAATAACAAAGCGTATAACTACATGCAAACAGTCTTATTAGTAAATGGTTAATTTGTTATTGTTTCTATACTATATCGATCTATGAATAATGTAGTTATTTTTGGTCAATTTATAACGCTAAAACAAGAAAACTAGACAAAATATTGTATATCGCTAATAGATTTGTACAAAGGCTTAGGTATTGCTTGTTATTGAAATGGTTTGTACATATACTTGTGTTATTGTCAAATTTCAACAGAAAAGAGATAAATACAGAACACTACGTGGCGGCCATTACCGACTTAAGGGTCGGTGATGGCTGCCACTACTAAAATTGAAGAAGCTATCACCGCCCTATTTTAATTTAAAATTTTATCATATAAAATGACTGTTTTTGAATTTATAAGTATTCGAATACACTTGATACTGCATGATAATTGTAGGCATCGTTTTTTAGTATTAAATGTCTTAAGTAGAAAAGCTAGGTACATGACCAGCGTCCACGCCATCCGCACAGAAACTGATGTGTTTTATCTCCTTTCTGCACTGCCACGCACACTAACGTATGATTTTGTGATGTTAACTAACAAACGCGTGTATTTTTTCTATTACCTATGGCTCAAATAGTTGAAAAGACGTTGAAATTTCGAATTACAATAATGGGTCGGTAATACCTGCAGATTTTTGATGGGTCGTTGATCCTGCATTTACCTTACAAACATGTAACATGGATCCTACAAATGTAACGTGAAAAGAGCATTTCATCAGTGTGTACGCAGCACACTGTGGAGTGTGGCAACCGACTTTGTGGATTACATACAATTTGTCGTGTTCTGTACGCCTTGATTGATCGCCTGATTGTATGGCTTTTTCTTCACTCCACGATTCATCCGTAGCTGTATCCATATCGGGTTCAGTTCGTGTTCGAGCGCGTCTCAACACAATCCTAGCACACTGGCGCGCTGAGCCACTCTGCGCGCTCATTTCTGTTCGTTCGATAAACCGACAAATCACGGATCGCTCCGCGCGTGACTTGAAATGCTCGTAGCGTGCGCATGAAATGCACAGTTCGCGCGTGCACGGCGTCTAGCGCCGGCTCGAGGAAACTTGGCCCATTTAAAAAAATCACAAAACATTAATTGTGTATTTTTAATCAAATAATTAAAGCACAGATATGACTTACCTACTTATATATAATTATAATACAAATTAAAAAAAAAATACAACCGACTTCAAATAATTTTTGCACCTATTTTCCAGTTATTTTGTTTTTAAAACCAAACTACTAAACCAATTTCGATTAAATTTCTATGGAACCAATCTGAAAGTATATTCTTTCAAATACAAAAAGAATTTTCCAAATCGCTTTATAAATGACGGATATCTAAGGTAACAAAAAAAAAAAAATATAAAAAAAATAATTCAACCGAATTGAGAACCTCCTCCTTTTATTGAAGTCGGTTAAAAAGAGAATATATCCACCTTCTTTAGCTGTATGGAGTGAAATATAAGAATTTTTTAAAAGACTAATTAGAGGTTAAATCAAGCAAGTTTTATTTTCTTTGCCTTTATTTTAGCAAAAGTGGAAACGATCTCCTTTAAATCTATTGTTTGAGCTATTTCTTGTTCTCAGATCGCCTCGCCGCGCCGCCCCCCAAAATACGAGCGCCCTAGGCAATTGCCTAGTTTGCCTATATGGACGTCAGGGCCGGCCCTGACGGCGTCCAGACTAAAAATTTGTTCCAGACTATGAAGTGTGTTTCATTGCATGATATATTGCACTAATGTGGACGGCAAATTCTTTCATGTTACGTTGCCTAAGTGTGTAAGCATACTTTATGTTTGTTGTCGCATTTGATTTAAATAAAAAACGATTTTTTTTAATCTTAAAAAAGGTTAGTGATCCCAAAATGTGTTTTTTTACACAATTATCACTGAAAATATAATATTATAAATAGTTATAGAGTAAGTAACAGTAAACAGTAATAAAAAAAACAAAAATAAAACTAAAAATAAATATTCGGTAAATATTCGATAATTATACTAATTGATACAAGGCAACCAAGCAATCAAGCAAACTTGATTGTAATATTGGTGTCCTGTCCACCCTAGAACGGGCTAGTGCCAGTTGGGTGTCAGAAACAAATAAGCAAAAGGTTAAGGTTTTGCCATTCGGTTCCTGTTATTTTTGTAAGCTAATCAATGTTTTATAGTAATTAATTCTTAAATAAATAAATAAACAATGGGCATAAATGTATGGGCGCTGGGCCCACCTCTCCAATAACAATCATGTATTTACCATTTGAAAGATCTATTTATCCGTTTCGTAGTTTTGAAGTTCGGAATCTTCCTAGGTATGGCTAATTACACAAAAACCCCAATTCCAAATATTTATTTGAAATATATTTTTTGCAGGAAAGATTCATAAAATATAGTATATTATGATGTGCTGTCACTGGGCAGTGGGTACTCCATGTTGGACAGCTGACCTTAGCATATTACATACGTCAGTAAACAGAGCGGCAATTTGTTTATTTCTCTATTTATTTGTTTCAAATATTATTAAAGAGCATTACAGACGAATCCAATTCGCCCTTGAATATTAAATATAGAGCGTAAGTCCATAATAACTGACTTACATAATAAAATTAATGCTAACATTGAACAAAAAAACATAGAAATATAAAACTAGGTAAAACAAAGATTATGGATAAACATGAGATAGCAGGGAGTTGCCAAATCACGAGACAAATTACAGAATTCAAGCAACATATCCTAGTATTTCCCCTCCATATACTGCTGACAAGCTCGAGAATTCTTAGGAATATATAGTTTGTACTCACACAGCGTATGTACCTACTATATCGTTTTGGGTATTCTGTGATGGTTTTCGTTTAAACGGTTATTAAAAATAAAATGCCTGGATGTGTTAGGTGGCCTAGGGTAATTAGCTAGGTAATTAGCCATACTTAATAGGATATAATTCAGAAATGGTTCATAATTGAGATCAGTCGTTCTAGTATTAAATGTTCTATATAAAAAGATCTTTCCATTGGTATTCAATTATATTACATTTACGTCGTGTCCAATTGGCGGCTAAAAACCGCGCTTGGACGTGTGAAAATATTTGTGTTAGATAGCAAGTCTGATTACTACTTTAACCTTTACTTAACATAACGTATGCCGTCAAGAATTTAGCTATTCGATTAAAGAAAAAAATATCTTTGAAACATCTAAGAAACTTTGGAATCTATTAAACGTTATTCATCGTAAAACTTTGTTACAAAACAAATTAAAGACTTATTAATTAAAATAGTTAATAATTCCAATGGCTACCTACTAAAAGCCACCCACAAAGCCATATGATATACACATATTTGAAAAGTGTAAAGAATAATGTATTTTCTACTCACTTCCTAACACAGTGTGAGTGGTGATGTTATAGTATGCGACTGCATAGCCTGCGTTGTTGTGCGCAGTGATTTTAAGTTGGTACTGCGTGGAGGGTATCAGGTTGCTGATGCTGAACACGCGCTCTGTGGCTTGAACGGAATTCGATACGAGCCTCCACTGAAAACGAAATAGAATATTTTAGTTTATTTGTTATGATATGTACATAAATACTAGCACCATGGCTGTAAAGTAAAGAGCCCTCGTGGGGTAGCGCGAACTACTCACTACGTTCCGTACTTAAAAACAATAATATAATAACTATGGTAGGTTAATATATGGTATTCTTCGGTGCCTAATTTATGCGAGAACAAACGTCACAAAACATGAACTAAATGGTGATCACACCCATGACCACACCCATGACACTCGCCACGATTAAACATTTCTCTTCAGTGCACCTAACACAGGCTCAAAAATCCTTCAATTACGTCAGTTTTAAGCTTTTTATCTGTCTCACTCCCCAAACTAGACTTCTCGAGTTAAAAATATTCAAGAGCTTCATAAAAAGAAAATTTGCATCCACACATGATTTCTATAAGTTGGAGTAGTTCTATAGCTGTGCTCAATCATTTGTAGTCTAGCTATTATTTGAATGTATATTAAATTTACACTGTTTAGGGCATAAAATGCTATTTTAAAATATTGTTTTTTTAAAATTTTATATACGCTTCAGGCCTGTTGACTTTTGAAACAGCATTATTTCCAAATTTTATTGGTATTGAATAAGTGGATAATTTTACATTTTTTTTTAATTACTTACGTTACGTTTTTTTAAAATATGCGTTTTTTTGTTTCTTTTTGTTGTCTCTTAATTTGACATTATTGCCATTATTTTATTTTGGTATTCCATTTGACATTTATGACTTTTATCCTAATATCATTGATTATACGTAAATCAATGCTGATATGTATTTTTTTGACGATTTCAACAGATTATGTATCTACCTATAAGATTGTTGTAGATACCTAGTTTTTTTGAAAAATCAAAATGATTATGATTATTATTAGTCTAGGCACTCATAGTTCCAAACATTAATTAGTCTTCTCTTATGTTAAGTAGCCTAATATATGGCGTTCTAAACATGCCGTTAGTATCCTATCTCAAAATAAAATAGTAATATAATAACAAACGAATTTTTGAATCATAGCTTTTATCATATTAATATTATTTACACAAATATGTTATTTTTTAAAACTGGTATACAGTTTTCAAAACATAATAATTACGCGCTTTAAGTTCACATAGACTAATAGATGGCATTCTAATCTCTCCGTTCTATTTACGTGCTATTGTTATCAATAGCTAAATTATTGGATTTTTATAATCAATTGGTCCTTTATAAAAAGTATTCATTATCAATATTATTATAGATGGCTAATATAAATTGCTGTCTATAATCTATAATCAATCGCTCTTTTATAAAATGTATGCATTATCAATATTATTATAGATGGTTAAAATACTTTCGCCGAACAATACTATCAGCGTCACCTGCATGTCGCCGGCGCAAAAGGGTTGCCAAAACGTACTATGGCATTGAGCAATCTAATACCCTATGTAATCAATGATCTAAGTTAGGTACGGTCAAAAATCTACAAATCTATAGTCGTTTGCTTGGCCATTCCTTAACCAAGCATTGCTCAAACACTGGCTAATGTTTAAGCATCGATTGTGTTCTATGGACAGTCGCCTTCCCTAAGTAATGCTTAGACAGATGCTATTCTATCCATTTCTTCTGGCAATGTACGTAAAAGTATTGGCCACACAACGAATAACTAAATTCCGGATTTAAACTCATTTCCTGCCATTTAAAAAAAAATCTATTGTGTCAACCCAAAACTTTCCCGGCAAGCAAACAACCCCCCTCCCCTCTCGCACTAAACTACTACCCCCCTTCCTAACACCTCCCCTTAACCCCCTCCCCCACACAACCCACCCCTCAACCTTCCTCCCCCAACCCACCCACCCAAACCACCCTCCTCCCGACGCTACCCCCGCAACGTCCCTTCCCTCCCAACGCCCACCAAATCCAGCCCCCCGCCACCAAACCCCCCTCCAAACACCACCCCCCTAAAACCCCTTTTGCATCCTAAGCACTTGGGTATGTATTAAAACACTCTAGATAAGGCGGGATAGGAACTCGCAGAAGAAGAAGAATATTTTCATCCGGAACCTTATACATCCTGAGTACTTAGTCTATTTTCTTCGAAGTTAAAGCATTCTAGATAACGCAGGATAGGAACCGACGGAAGAAGAAGAATATCGGAAAAGGAAGACTATTTTTAACACGCTTTTATTTTATTAGGTCGACCTGTATGTAACTATGTAATGGAATCTAAGGTAACTAATTTAACCATCTTCCAAGGATCGTAGCGTCATGAAAATTGGCAGCTGTATGTAGTTCTGGTGACAATACAATAATATGGTACTGTCGAACTGATCTGATGATGGAGTCGGAAGATATGAACTGGAACTTCATGATGGAACATCGTATCATAGCTGTGTTTGGACTTGTTAGAAAAGTCTTGGAATGAACTTTGACCACGATTAGGTTTCAAGGTCTGATGATGAAGCCGGAAGATAGGAACTGGCATTCCATGATGGAATATCGTATTATAGCCGTGTTTGGACTTGTTAGAAAGGTCTTGTAATGAACTTAAAGCGTGTTTTTAGTGTTTTTTTAAAACTATTAATTTATTATTTACGTTATATTTGTAGGGAGAGGGTATTCTGATTGGTCGTTACGTCATTACCTACGATCGATTTCTACAGTGTGACCATAGCGTCAATGATACCTACCTGCGTTTGTGATATCTCCTTATATTCGATCACGAAGTAGAGTATTCCACAGCCTCCATCACCCCAGGAGTCGAGCCATACGGTCACTACGGTTGCATTCACTGTTATCATCTGTGAGTGCTTCGGCTTCACCGGTACTGCGAGGATCAAGGATAATTAAATTAACACATTGAATGCCAACTACGCAATAATGCGTAGTTGGCAGATGGCTTGGGTGCCGACTACGTAATATTGCGTAGGACCTCCGTTTAAACTTCAAGGAAGTAGCTATGTGCTGGCGTCTAGAATGACATATAGTTGGCACGTCGGCATTTAATGGGTTAAATAATTAATATGCCTCACGATAATGCTAGATTATAGTAATATGATGTAAATTAAGACAAGCACAAAATTGTAATATAGGAAAAAGTGAAAGATAATGAGGTCATTCCGTATCCTATGACATTTTATCTATCGACAATCTAAAACCCGAATGAGGTAAATATATCTAAAGTACCTACTGCTCAAACTGGGCAAACCCCAAATAAGAACAGTGTCAGGCTTAATAACAGAACATATTGCACTTAATAAACACCTAACCACCTAGGATTCGTATCCGAATCATAACGAACTGTTTACGGTGATAAACTGTAGTTTTAGGTTACCACTCTATGAGGACAGTGAACTTCCGGGTGCGGATCGAGGACCCTTGAGTCCACCGATAGGGTTCCTCGGCTTGAACACCTGGGACAATGCTTCTAGTCAAACGCCAGGGCTAGCAGGCGGTGGCTACAACATCATCTGCCGCCCCCAGGAGCGGCAGATGATGTTGCCGGAGACGGAGAAGTCTTGCTGGAGGGGAGGGGGTGGTATGATGTTATTTAATTTTAATAGATAAGGAAAGAACGTTATGTGTGACATACCCATAGGCAGAGCGGCGGTGTGTGCCGGATTTACAGAAGGGGCGAACGGGTACCGTGAATCAAGGATGCCCTACCGTGCGGGGTATTGTATTAACCCTCCGTCAGGTGCATCTATGGGCCACCTGAATTCGGGTGCAATGTGCCTGGCAAGCACTGGTTTGAAAGTGGCCGCCATTAACTACCTTTAATAATATCGGCTCTTCAAAGTAATCACTGCCTAAAGATGTGTACACTAAGAGAATAAGTAAACTGTGATGCAAAAATACGTTTAATATCTGTAAAAGCAAAAAATACAACAAGCAATCAAAATTGCAAAATAGACAGACATAAACATCATTTTCAAATATTAAAATAGAGTACATAACGTGTATTGCAATACATTTAAATACAATTAAATACAAATAAAATTAGGTTTATTATATCATCAAATGATTTAAATAAATAAATAATAATACTAATTGTAAATAATAATAATAATTGTAAATAAATAATTGAAATGGAATCAATAAAAAACACTCTCCTTAAAAAGTATGACAAGATAGGGCGCAGTGAGACTGACAGGCGACGGCTATACTGTCCAATAGCGTCGGGTAAGAAACTGAGTAGGGAGTTCAATGCGCCACCGTGAGACAGAAATGTACTGGGAGGGACGGCAACAGACACCACTGGCGTCCCCGCCAGTGGTGTCTGTTGCCTGTTGTTGAGGGCCAAGTAAAAGTTTTCGACCTATGACTGTCAGATCAGGTGTTCCCGACAGAGGGTTAAGTAGGTGTTATAGATAGCAAGAGAGTCCGAGCCACTATCAGCTAGAAAAGTCTACTTTATAACTTGGTAAATAAAAACGTACCTGTCCCTTTTGTGAAGGCGTTGACGATGTCACATGGAAGACCAGTGCCGATCCTATTGAAGGCCGTTATGTAAAGCTGGTATCGAGTTCCGCACCACAGATTCGGAAGAGAGTGGGCCGTCACTCCCGCTTCGACCTGGAGCTCTTCCCAATCGCCGTGGTCCCTCTTGTAGTTTATGACGTATCCTGGAAAGAAGATGACGGATGACATCTATTGTGGTATATTTAAAAGGTTTTATCTTATTTACCTTGCTATGTTTGACAGTAAGTATGTATGTATGTTGTTTGTTTAGGTAGAATCTTGCAAGCTAAATTAGAACCACTTATTCTAGAAACACTTCTTATCCTATGAATTTGAAATTTTACATGTTGATTCAGTTCCGATGACAATGCATTTTATGGTGAGCATGCCCTGATTCTTCACCCAGGATCAGCTCCCGACGAGTCTAAACTTCCACGGTCAACAGCACAGACACACAATTTTGTATATGCATTCAATTACGATAGCCCATTTTAAATTTTAACATGACATTGCTGCACATAAGGTTATCCCCCGGCGAGAGGAATCCTCAACGGTTAAAAGCACAAAAACGAAATTTTGTATACGAATTCAATTATGATAGCCCTTATAAGTTTCACCGCGACAGGGCTGCTGTACCCAGGATTGGCTTTCAACGAGGGGACTCTTCAACGGTCAACAGAACAAACACGAAATTCTGTATAGCATTCAATTATGATAGTCGGTTCTAAGTTCCACTATGACATGACTGCTGCACGCAGGGATGGCTCGAGACAGAGCATTTTAATAAAACATATGTATGGAAACTGATAGAGAAATATGATCAGGTTCTTTCTAGAACATAATATGGGTGAATCAATGGCGAACTCCAGAAAACCTATATTAATTGATGACAGCAGCCTTTTAACACCGAATAAATGCAGGATACTCGGCTCAAGACTGGCCAACGTTTTCATGACAAAAAATTATTAATAAATAAATCAAAAACAATTTGGAATATTATTAATCAAAAAACTGGTAAATTAAAGTTCACGATACCAATTTTTCGGCGCGACATTTTTTGAAGATTTTTTGTAACGGCGCAACTGATGGCACTTCAGCTATATTTATAGCATTATGTCTTCTGGTATACTACTATAGTGAAGGGTTGCTACAGTACCATGCGAATAAATTGGAAGAAACAGTATTTTTCTTGGAAAAGTGCTTTATTGGACATAAACATACAAAAACAGTAGTGGTAGTTATAGATTGTTAGTTTTAATATAGAATGTGTCTTTCTTGAAATAATATAATTTACCAGGTTTTGACAGCTTACTTTCAGTTCATCATCGTGAAACCAGACTTGAATTACTGCACTGATAATCTTGGTTCCGAATTCAAAATTCGGACCAAAATTGACATCATATCAAACCGTTTAATACGGGGGCTCCAAAAGGTCTATCCTTCCAACGAGGGAATTTTTCAACTGGACCTCGCCCCATGCCATTCTTCAAAATAAATTAATGGTTTAAAAAAACACTAAAAACACGCTTTTATAAATGCACGTAAAAACCACATCATCAGACTTTGAAACCTAATCGTGGTCAAAGTTCATCCCAATACTTTTCTAACAAGTCCAAACACAGCTATGATACGATGTTCCATCATAAAGATCCAGTTCATATCTTCCGACTCCATCATCAGATCAGTTCGACAGTACCATATTATTGTATTGTCATCAGAACTACATACAGCTGCCAATTTTCATGACGCTACGATCCTTGGAAGATGGTTAAATTATTAGATTCCATTACATAGTTACATACAGGTCGACCTAATAAAAGCAAGTTAAAAAGTGAAACAGTTTTTACACAGAACCAAATTACTCTACTTGAATGACCCGGGAACTCCCCCGATCTCAACCCGATCGCAAACCTCTGGGTCATTTGCAAAAAAACGGCTTTCTAAGATGGATTGACAACGAAAACCAACAGACACATTCTATATTAAAACTAACAATCTATAACTACCAGTAATGTTTTTTATGATTATGTCCAATAAAGCACTTTTGAAGAAAAATACTCTTTTTTCCGATTAATGCGCACGGTAATGTAATGTGGGATATGTCTTTGTGCAGCAAAAGGGGGCTATACGTTCGAAGTACGGACTAGGTTCTAGAGACACACTCCGAGAACTGAAATTAATATCCCTACACTTGCTTCTCAATTTATTTTTGAAAATATCGTATTATATATGCTCGCCAAAACCTAACGCAGTTCTCAAAAGTAAGTGGTCGCCTGAACGTAAACACGAGAAATTAAAATAGGCTTTAATTTTGAAAAAAAGTAGGGTGCACTTTTATGGATCAATGTATTTACTATTATAATAAACTTCCAAAATAAATTTGGTGTTTTAATTTGGTAAACAGGCTTTGATACGTAATAATTACGCACTTTAAGGTTTATACAGACCAATAGATCGTATTCTATCTCTTATTATTATTTCTGTGGTGTAGTCAGCCTATATAAAAATACGATAGAGGGCATTAATTATTCGATGTTATTATTATCATTGGTTTAATTATTGTTTGTTTTTTAAAATAAATCAGTGGAGCGGTGTCGACTTCAACGGGCGAACTCGATATGAATATGTTAACGATAACGATATGTGATGTGATCTAATGCCAACATGCCTGTCGGAGGCCAACGCCTTACGGCGAGACACCGGGAAAGGTACCCAGCGGACAGCCTCGCCCTCTGACTACCAGTTTTGGAAGGATATCTCCGTCTGGAATTAACCATTACGAAAACTCCAACCTCCTGACTGGTTACAGGTTCGAAGTCGCTTGCCCCATCCTCTCCCTAGTGTAGCGGTGATCGGTGTATACCGAATTTATCGCGGACCATGGCATCCATTGCCCGGCTTTACCCAGAATCGGGTAGCCGAATGGTCGTTTCAAGAGCGGCTGCCACAATGCAAACAACCTATAAGAAATCCCTGCTCTATAAGAAACAATACTGATTCCAGACTCCCTCGGCTGTCAGTCGGAATGCATAATCGATTTGCTGACGCCGCACGGTGCGCAAACCGTCCAGGAGCGCCCAAAAGCTGACTTCTAGGGGGAAACTGGCCCGCAGGCCAGAGTACTACCCGGGCTGGAGCTTCTGCGTGGAGGCCGTTGGATGGGTTATAACCCGTGAGTTTGGCCGACCCTAAATGTATGGGTCTTAGTGGCCTAACTGCAACAGGGCACATTAGGTCTCTTATAATCAATCAGTCCTTTATAAAAAAAACATTTGTTATAAATGTTATTATAGATGGTCGAATAAATGTATGTTTATACTACTACTATTATAAACGCGAAAGTTTGTAAGAATGTATGTATGGATGTTTGTTACTCTTTCACGCAAAAACTACTGAATGGATTTTGATGACACTTTACAATGATATAGTTTACACATCAGAATAACACATAGGCTATAATTTATAAAGATGTATAGTTTTCTATCATCATTATCACAATTTTCCATCACCACGCGGGTGAAATTGCGGGGCGCAGCTAGTATGTATATACGTAATACGTATATGTCAATAGTATATGTATGTATGTCCATTTATGTACGTACCAGCTGCGCCCCGCGGTTTCACCCGCGTGGTGATGGAAAATTGTGATAATGATGATAGAAAGTATTTTATATTTTCGTCAATTTTTCAATGTTTTTATATTATCCTGCTATTTCGAACGGAGACAAATCCAACAAATAAAAAATCATGAAAATCATGGTTCACTATTTTGGCGATAAAGGCTTACACAAAAAATATAGATATATGCTGTCGCGGGCTTTTTTGTAGGACTATTTAAGATAAAGATTTACATTATACATTATATACGTGTAACTCCAACGGTTTTTGCGGCGCACGCCAGAAAAGCTCGCAGATGGCAGATTTTTTTCCTACTTACTTGACACTTATTGTTATATTTAGGATAATTCATACTATATCTTTATAAATTATAGCTTATGCGTTATTCTGATCTATAAGCTATATTATTGTAAAGTTTCATTAAAATCCATTCAGTAGTTTTTGCGTGAAAGAGTAACAAACATCCATACATACATTCTTACAAACTTTCGCGTTTATAATAGTACCTAGTAGGATATTACATATAGTGTTATAACAACCCCCCCCCCCTTCCCTTTCCATTCCCCTATGGTACTTATACATTTAAATTTAGAAATACTTCTTTTCCCTTTTTTCCTTAAAAAAATTGTTACAAAATGATTATCTTTTATATAGGTGCTTTATATTACATTATTTGCTAATTTGAAATGTATAAATGGTTATATTAATGTTAATTTACAATGTTTTTTCATAAAATGAATATGCTGTATACATTTAGCTAATAAATATAAAATAAAATAAAATAAATTGCTATTATAAATAGGATAAAAACGAATTTATCGTGTGAAGTTTGTAGCACCTGATGTTTCAGCGATGTTGCAGCCGCAGTTGTCTAGGGTAGACTAGTAATTTATAATGTCAAACAACCGCGATAGTCTTCAATTTCATAAAGTGCTATTAGTTTGGCCGCCAATGCTAACAGCGCCACCTACATTTCGCCGGCGCAGAAGGGTTGCCAAATTGTACTACGAAGTTGAGCAATCTAATGCTGTATATAATCAATGGTATTGCGATGACCAAATTATCTTACCAAGAATGGGGCTTCCGCCGTCACCCTGATCGGTCCACTGTAGCTGCAGAGAATCAGCGAAGGAGTCGACCGCTGCTAATACTGGCGGTTGAGGAGGCACTTTCACCGTCACGCCGTATGTGACCTCGTCATGTCCGTGACCGTTCTCGACGCTGCACGTGTAGTTCCCAGAATCGGCATGCTGGGTCACGCTAAATAGCAAAAAAAATATATTTATATTACGGAACAGGAAAAGATACAAACAAGACTCTAATTCCTCCATCCCTAGTCAGGCAAGTCGCTATAAACCTGCTCGAGAATTATTGTTTTTCTTAGATCATAAAATGTGGGATTTAACGGGTCCGTGCAGTTTTGGACTGATGGCCTACTTGTATTTTCAAGGCCGGCCGAACTCTTGGTGCATTCCCCATCCGGTAGCCTCCTCGAAGAGGGACTAACCTGGAAAGGCCTCTGAACTCTGCCTGCTGCTGTAAGTCCCGTCGTGGGCATTTGGATCTTAGGTTCGATCTGGGGGAATACCTCGGGCAGTTCTGGGTCGTTTGCGCACAGTGCGACGTTAGATAATCGACTGTGTACTCCGGCGAATAACCGGGGGATTCTGGAAACGTACGTTTCCTAAGAAGCATGGCAGGGGGTGGTGATTGACCCCGTGTCAGCTACTCTTGAAAGGACCCGTTGGGCACCCGATCCATTGTGAAAACGGGTAAAGGGCTTCACGGTCCGCTTCAAATTCGAACCGAATTATCGCCAACATCAGGTAGAGTCCGCGTAAGCGACTTCGAATCCGCGATCGGACTGCAGGACCAAGAAATCCGGCCAAATCTCGTAGTGAGAGCGTAAGGTCGGACCGCATGGTTTCATTTCCGCAGTGCCTCGCTGTAAGGCGTTGGACTCTCACGGGCTCGTTGGTGGTGCTAGACATGAATAGACTGTCTTTGTCCGCCAAGTCTTCACAATCACTCCATGGGTTATAGAACGACCTGATGTTGTTCAAACTCCCTGGGATGACGCGTTCGCCCATTGTGTTGACACCCCCAGATGTTCTCATTCATTATTGTTTGGTTTTATTGTGTAACTTAATCAATTAAATAAAAATAATGATATCATGTTCAATCGTCCTTAGAGTCCTGTCCACCCTAGAACGGGCTAGTGCCAGTTGGGTGACAGAATCAAATAAGAAAAAAGTTCAGGTTTTGCCATTCGGTTCCTGTTATTTTTGTAAGCAAATCAATGTTTTATAGTAATTAATTCTTAAATAAATAAATAAAATAAATATCCCTGTATTCAATGAGCCAATTTTTATCAAAATGAGCTCGTTTATCAAAATGAGCCAACTTTTCTACAACCGTAGTCTGAAACTCTCCACATTATGCCGTCTTCTGTACGGAGTAGAAATTACGGAGTAGGCATTAACCCAGACTTTGTGTAAAAGGTTAGAAGCTTTCAAAATGTGGATTTACAGAAAAATATTGAAAATATCTTGGACGGAAAGAGTCACAAATGAGACGGTGCTACTAAGAATGCACAAAGGATTGGAATTACTGGATACTATAAAAAGAAGGAATTTACAATACATGGGCCACATAATGCAAACAAATACCACCTTCTCCAATTAATCCTGCAAGGGAAGATAAAAGGCCGCCGAAGACAGCCAAAGAAGAACCCACTGGCTATAAAACCTTGTTGAATGGTTCAACTCAAGCACCACCGAGTTTTTCCGCGCACAACATCACGGGCACAAGTGGCCATAATGACCGCCGGCCTCCGATAGGAGATGACACTTTAAGAAGAAGAATATTCAGATCTAACTGAATTATGAAGTTGCTCTAATCAAAATTCCACCATACCTGATAACGAGGGTTCCATCCGCCGTGATATTCCTCCTAGGGCTAGGTTCGATAGCGCTGCCGTGTTGTGTCCATAATAGACTAGGAGTTGGTATCCCGACTTTATGACAGGGCAGTGAAATATTTTCCTTCCATGGCGTTATGATTTCTCTGCTAAATGAAGTTATCTTTGCCGGAACTGAAACAAGAAAATGTTATGAATGTAAAGTTATAAAGTTCATCAGCTACTAGATTATAGTTAATTTTGGCCAGGGCAGCTTCTTCAAAATGTAGAAATTCTCTTTAGCTGTAAGTAGAAGATAGTTGTGGGCAGAATAAGTGAGTGCAGAATTTCCTACCTCTTTATATAGCTTTTAATATCAAATGGCAAACTCTTTTATTTTCCCAATAATTTACTACGCTGATGTGGCTTACCTAGACGCGAATGAGGAGCTACTCAATAAACTGCAAAGGGTTCAGAACGTGTGTATTCGATTTGTTTATTCCCTGAAGAAGTTTGATCACATAGCAACCTTTCGTAAGCAAATGGAGTAGCTCCCCATTAGACGATGTCACGATTTTCACTTACTATTTCTACTCTTTCGTGTACTTCATTCAAACATGCCTTCTTATTTATATAATCTCTTCTCTCTGCTTCCATTACGCTCCCAGGAAAATCTGTCATTGGTTATACCTCAGCATTTATTTACTTTCATGTCGAAGTCATTTGCAATGCAGGCGGCCCGAATATGGAATTTTGTGGCTTTGCTACTGAGACAATTTGAAAACCGGATCGATTAAAAAATCTATCAAGAGACATTCTAGCCTCCCAATAATAACCTTCTAATAATCTAGTACCCCAATAATGGAATAATAGCCCTCTATAAACCCCCATCTGTCTCTTAGATTGTTCTTATATCAGATTCCTCCCTTCGATATTGAGTTTACATAATATGTTATTAATTTCTGTCTTATTTTTATTATTATGTTTATTATGTAACTGTAATTATTTATTATCCCACTAGTATGCAAAAAATCATACTTGTTTTATATAATAATTCGCATACATAAACATTTAGTCAAAATAATCCTGGCGGTATTGTCGTAAGATATTGCCAGGCTCTGCTGTACTCTATTGCCTGTGCAATAAAGTTTTTCAAACAAAATTTTTTATTTTTTTTTATTTATTTATTAATTTACAATAACTTCATATAATATGTCATATAAACACCATTTACATAATATGGTTGAGTTGGGAGAGATTGAGAACATCCTATGGTGAAAATGTTTATCCGCATTCCTAACTAGGTCAGAGACCCGTATCTAGGGATGCTGATTTTTGTTTAATTGTATCGACGAGCTGACTCTTTTGATATTCTGAACTTAAGTTGTATTGCATGATACATAAGAATATATACATATATACATACGCATACATACACACATACATAAATATATATATATACATACCTACACATATATATACATAGCAAATAATACACGAGATTTGATATTAGTTAGTAATATATAATTTAATAAAACAACTTAAATTATTAGCGAGAGCAATTGAGACTCCGCATACATTGGACCCCTTTCAAGCAGGTACTTCTTTATAAGTATTTTGAATGAATTTAAGTTGTTTGCATCCTTATAACTCTCATTTAAATTATTTTAAAATCTCGGCGCAAGGAAGTAAAAATGCCTTTGGGCAAATGAGGACTTTACAATCGGAATATTATAATTCGACCCAGTAGCTTGCCTTGTGTTTTTAGTTTGTTGGCTTCTTGTCTGCTAATCCTTGATTCTGTGAAACTCAATTAGTAATTGTTTTATGAATAGTTGCCTCACATCAAGTACTCCATATTCTGTAAAGAGTTTCGCTGAGGGGTATCTAGGGGGTTTTTTATTGATGACCTTTAGAATCAGCTTTTGCGCATTGATCAAAGGAAGGAGTACTTGTGTGGTACAGCCACCCCATGCAATTGTGCCATAGGACCACAGGCTTTGGCACAACGCCATATACACAGTTTTGAGAAGGGGCTTTGGTAGAATATTTCGAAGCTCTCTAAACACGTAGGCGAGTTTCCTTGTTCTTGTGGCTAGGTTGATTACATGTTGCTTCCATGTCAATATTGCATCCATAGTGACACCCAGATACTTATATTCCCTAGTCCTTTCAATGGTTTGACAATTGCAGACGTCAGATCTAGAGCAAAAAGTTGAGTGTATTGTTAGTTGGTTTTCGGTTTCTGAATTATTTATTGTTGCCTTGATGTGAAATTGTATAACTTTAGTCTTAGAAATATTTAAAGTGAGAATATGGTTATCGAGCCACTGCTTCGTCAGATTTAGGTTCGATTGAGCTTTGCGGTATGCATCTTCCCAATTGTTAGCAGACGTAAGTAACACGGTGTCATCCGCGAACGCCACTATTTTTCCTTTTATTGGTAGATCACATAAATCATTTATGTATATTAGGAACAATACGGGTCCCAAGACGCTACCTTGGGGAACACCGAAAGATACATTAAGTGGCGCGCTTTGTCGATCATGTATCGACGTTGTTTGCGTCCTTCCCTCAAGGTAGCTTTGGAACCACTGCAATGCTGTGTCATTTATTCCATAATGTTCCAGTTTCTTTATTAATATTATATGTGACACCGTGTCGAAAGCCTTCGATAAATCTAAAAATGTCGCTAAAACTTTACTACCCTTGTCGAGGTTTTCAACGACGTATTGTGTGAAAGTAAGTAATGCTTCATTAGTTCCTAAACCGCTTCTAAACCCAAATTGGTTGCTGGATAGAAGACTCTCATTCTCTAGGTGCGAGATTAAACGCTTTTTGGCAATTTTTTCTACTACTTTTGACAAGATGTTAAGGAGCGATATGGGACGGTAATTACCAATGTCATTTTCGTCTCCAGCCTTGTGTAGTGGTCTAACCTTTGCAAACTTTAGCCATTGAGGAAAAACTCCGTTTTCAAAGCTAGTATTGATAAGATGGCAAATAGGTTCTGCAATGTAATCAATTGACATTTTCAGTATTTCTGCTGTGATGCCGTCGTTTCCTGGCGCAGAATAGTTTTTTAGCGATGTAATAGTTTTGACGACTTCATCTTTAGATGTTTGGTAGAGTTTGAGGTTTGTTTTCGTCTTGGGCTGCGTATTTACTGATGCACCTAGAATCTTTTCAGAAGTATTTAGATTGTTCAAAATATTGTTGGCATAAGTTTTTCCTACATTTACAAAATATTTATTAAAATGTTCCAGGATTTCTTCGAAATTATCTTCTAATGATTTCACTTCATTATTTATTTTGATCTCCTTTACTTCCATCAGTTGCTTATTACCGAATGCGATATTTTTAACTAACCTCCAGGTTTTTTTACTGTCCCCGCTTGCTTCTTTAATTTCCTGACTGTAGTAATTAACTTTGCTTTTTTGAATTAGCCTTTTGCAAATGTTTCTGTAAGATTTATAGTACTTGAGAAGTTGAGTATTATTTGGGTATTTTCTCGTGTCTTTGTGGATTTTGTCTCTTTTCCGAAGGCATGCTAACAATCCGTTTGTTACCCAGGGAGTTAGTTTTTTCTTTGATCTAGGAATTTTTATTGTGTTTACTTTAGTCGAACTTTTGATACAGCTAGATAGAGTCTCTAAAACTAGTTGGGCAATTTTTTCGACGTCGTTTTCACCTAATATTCTATCCCAATTTTGTTTACTCAATTCGTTTAGAAGGAGGACACGGTCAATTGACGATTTAGATTTCGTTTCCAGATTTTTTGTTCTTTTATTAGTTGTCATTGCAATTCCAATCATGCTATGGTCGGTAATTGTCGTGTGGTAGGTATACGGTTTACATTTTAGTTTAGTTTTGATCATAATGTGATCAATACAAGTCTCATGTTGGCCGTCGATTCTTGTCGGGACGTCTATGGCAGCATGAATGCCATGGTGCGCCAGTAAGTTAAGATAATCATCTGCCTGATTGTGTTTATTATTAATAATATTAATATTTGTGTCGCCTATTAGAATAGTGTCGTGGTCAGAATGAATAACTTGTAGAATATCGTCTAACGATTGCAGGAAGTTATTTATATTTCTTTGACTGGGTGATCTGTATATTGCAATAATGTTTATCCTGTGTTCTAAGATGATGTGTAAGCAGTTGGCATCATTTACCTGTTTTTCTGTTACTACTGGGTTCAGGTTAGAACGAATGTACACAACTACACCGTCATTTTGTAATTGCAATGAGTTATATCTTTATATCTTATATAAAAATATCTTTACCTTTATCACTGGGTAGAATTGTAACTACTCTTGTACTCTCTCCCTCTCCGACTCTTGTCGATGCTGTCAACCAAAATTGATGAGTGGCTCCTTCTTGGTTTCTTGTTGTTTCGTGTGATGTAGTGCTCGGTGATAGGATCCTCTTGTGAGTCCCTTCCTAAATAGAGAATAAAGGACAAATTTATTTTCGTAAGTATTGTTCCAAAACATAATTCACAAAGTCTGCCTAACTAGGCCAAAGCCCGTACCAAGGTAGTCTCGACTATGTCATTTGTAAGTTTTATATTGTGCGCACACTTGTTAAAGTACTAATGCTGAGAAAAAGAAAAAATAAAAAAACTTAAATAAAGTAAATCTAATAACTCTAATAAATACGTAGTATAAATTTCAAGAGATAATTTGATGATATCTAATACCTAATTCATAATCATGTTGAAAAATAAAAAAGTAATAATGAAATCAAAATATAACTAGTTAAAATATTATTGGAATAATAATAATAATAATATACAATAAAATTATAATTGCAATGATAATCATTAAATAGAGAAAAATAACATAGAGGTAATAATTTAAAAAAATAAAATAAAAATGCCAGTAATAAGAATTAGTAATTAAAATAGTCATGTTGCTAGTCAATAAATAATACAGAAAAAAAAGATAATAATAATCCTAGAAGCAAGAAATAAAAAGAGAAGATTTAGTTGTCAGCTTAAATATTAGGCGTTTGATGGAGAATGACGGAGATGAGCACCTCAATCTCATGTCTTCCAAATTCCAACAGTAGCGGAGACATTTGTTTGTTTGTTTATATTCCAATAAAGGTCGTCTTCATACAGAGACTGTTTTAGGTACATCCATAAAAATGTATGGATGTACCTAAAACAGTAACTAAAAGATTGAGATCGTAGTCAGGACATGTATAGAACTGTATAGAACAACTAAGGATACAAATAACGAAAATGAATAAAATTCTCACCAGCAAAGGCCTGTGCCTTCCTTTATAAATAATAGAACCTATTCAGGTGAAGAGAGTCCTTCCCTGTCAGCTGTGATGTGAAACGACTCGACATCTACTCTCACATGATAGAAATCATCCGTATACATTTGCGCAGTGATGGTGCAGTTTTCAACCTGGCTAGACTGAAGGCGCGGCAAATTTTCCTGGGACAACATTGCAGAAATAATACGCGGATGACTTAGTTTTCTTAGCGGAATCCCCTGCTGCACTACAAAGGCTGATAACTGGGCTTGATAGGAATTCGATTGGTCGGATCAATAAAGAAAACGAAGGATAAGAGTGACCAATTGGAGTTGAGAACAAAGGTGTACTTGCCTCACGACCATCTTCGATTATACCCATATAGAACGTGTATCCAACGAGGACACCGTTGCTGAACTTCGGGGGAAGCCATGTTATTAATATTTTGTTGGACGAGCTCATCACCGCTTTGATGTCGGCTGGAGCTGTAGGCACTGCAATAGAATGACAGCGGTTAGAGTGTGATCTTTCTTCTCCGGAAGTTATGAGAGTGACTCATCTACTCACCATCTTCTTCTGTATGGCAGAACACAGGTTGGCTTTTAACGCCGTCCCCAGCACTGGTGAAAGCTGCCACGTTTATTGAATAGTTTGTATATCGTCTCAAACCAGCTAGGTTGGTCCTCAGCATTGGGATCTGCTTCGTGACTTGGTCATCTTTACCTGAAAATCGAAAAGACAACTATACTCTAAGGTTCAGGCTTTTAATACCTGCTTGGGGAAGGGACAATTTAGAGGTGTCAACTACAACGGGGAACCCATCACCTCAGGAAGTTTAAACGATATTGATCGTTCTATCTTCCGTGAGGTCAGCGATGCTAAGCCAAAGTGCCCGTCAGAGGTCAACGCGAGGCACCGGAAAAGGATACCCAGCAGGCAGCCTCGCCCCTGACTGCTAGTTTTGGTGGCGGTACATCAGGATACCTCCAACCTCGCGACTGGTTCCGGTTCCGAAGTCGCTTGCGCGTCTTTATTTGCCATACATTTAACGGTGGTTCAGTTTGAATCTATCGCGGACCAAAGGCATCTTTTCCCAGCTTTGAATTCATTATCAGGTAACCAATTGGTAATTAATTACAAGCTGGTCAGATAGTAATATGCAAGTCATTTCTCTCGGTCATTATACGGACAAAGCATACATCCGTAGTAGGACAGGTTTTCCATCAAACCGGCTGGTCTACTTATGACTTTATATACGTTGATTTCAATTCCGTTTTGTGCATCTCTGTTATTATGGCTAACTAGGATCAGGAATGACCGACCAGGGTCCTCGGATTTTCCGACAGGTTCTAGGCCAGTGGGATCCCATAAATAATTCTGACTATTTGTAATGGCTTACCAGTCCATTCTTCTAACGGCACGTGTGTGACCTTGTATCCTTGGATGATTCCGTTTCTTCCTGAGAAAGGGGGAGGCTCCCAGGAGACATGGATGCTTTGAGAACTCAAGACTGAGCACTGTACGTTGTCTGGCGGAAGACTCGGAACTGGAAGGAAGAAGTAAATATTAAAAATGATACATAATAGACATTCTGGAGCAGGATAGCCGGACACGGATGAACATGGCCTATACTATTGGAGTCCATTAAGTTTATAAAAGTCAGAGATTTTTGCTGTTTTTTTTTTTCTTCGAGATTTTTGCTGGCTTTTGACACTTTTATGTCATTCTGATATAACAATAATTTGAAGTAATGTTTTCTGCTGAACTAATAAAGCCCAGCAATATGTCTACTAACTTTTTCTTCTTCAAGTGCCTTCTCCTTTTTGGGTTAAACTTTATTATAACTTGTTCGGCTTATGCTGCTGCCTGGAACGAAGAAATCATATACATTATACACATATCTCGGACTCTTCTTCTGCATCTTCCTGGGCAGAGGCAGAGGCTTCATGGGCAGAGCCGTTCTCTGGCCTGTATAGTAAGTTGCAGAAGAAGGTTTCGTGGTTGTTCATTTATGGTGTGTGAAGACGTTCACCGTATATGGGGAACTGCGATTTAATTATTAATAGAATACTTTTATTCTTGAGAATTGTTGTGTACATTTGGCAGTTCGGTTACGAATTACATTTATTATAATACGTAAATGCGTTGTAACGCGTTGCGATGTCCAAGGATCTTGTGATTGCTTCGGCTCTCTCTCTCTCTCTCTCTCTCTCTCGTCGCTTATTCCTACGCGTCACTACGCTTCAGCCTAGTTGATTTATTATCGACTTCTTGTTAAGCGACGACATCGTATTCAATAAAGTCGACGCGTGTGTTTTTCGGCACCGCACGCCTTTTTTTCAGCGTACCGTATTTCGTCCTTGTTGAACGACTTTTGTTTGGCCCGTTTCTCTCGTATTATTTCGGCTAAACGGTGAGCGGCCAGCTGTTACACTTGTCAGCCGTACACCCGCGGAGCCTTCACGCGTGTCTCGCTCGCTTCCCGCCGTCCTCCAGTGGTGTGCTTTATGCACAATGAACTTTGTGTAATCTGGAAACGGTTTCAGAGTTAAGCTGAAGTCGCCAACCTCCTCTTCCCGCGCTGGCCTGAGTCGTTGCCAGACTTTCAGATCCTTCTGTTACATCTGTTTCAAGCCCGTTAACACAAAATACCAAGAAATAATGATGTATCCTTTGTTGTTTTATTTCGTTGGTTTTGGTCGCTTTCTTCTATTTCCGTCTCGGTGGCATTTAAACGCTGGAATGCTAATACCACCGATCGGTGGTTTTTCCGCTGCGTCAACTGGCGGGCGGCTGATCTCCGGATTTATGCAATTATGTAAATATATGCGAAAAAAGTCGCGTTCGTTGAATAAACCAACATTACACATTATTATGCGTGCACTAACACCCTTTACAAAGAAGTTTTCGAGGGTTGAAAACATGCCGGGTTGAAAACATGCACTCCCATGGCTAACTTTCTAAGGGTTAAATCTCATTTGTCAGAGACATTAACCGACTCCTTCGTCAGCACAAAGCACCAGGCGCTGCTTTCTGTGACGTTTCCTAATCTGGTGTAGGTACTTGTGAGTGTGCTCTGCTACAATGGTATTTATTGTATTTTACTGACTAAGTGCCCATTACAGTTTCCGACGATTGATCATCGTGAGTAGCCCCAATTCTTACCCCATTCATGGGATTAAAAGGCGTTCCGAACTTTATTATTCTACGAAATTTTAAGCATCATTCAACATTTCCATTATTCAAACGTCTGAATGCCCGAAGAATTCTTCACAGTTTAAGCGTCTATCTTGAATTTCCCTAAACACTAATAAATTCGGTATAAAAAATATGAAAAATGAAGTAGAAATAAAAGTTTTATTCCCCTTCAAAATCACTTACCATCTTCCATAGTAGTAGCGGTGACAGGAGACGAAGAAGGTCCAGCTCCTCGTCCGTTGTAGGCCTGGACCACTACAGCATAAGCCGTATGAGCAGCCAAAGCTGATAGAGTAGCCGCCCCACCACCAGCACCTCCTTCCACTGTCTTGACGCTATACGCAGCTCCAGACGTGTGCGCTGATGACACTTCGAATAGCGGACGAAGGGTCGAATTTTGTTCCAGCTTTAAAGAAAGCATAATATGGTAAGGGTTATGGTATGTTAAAACGAAGACTATCGCGGTTGTTTGATATTTTACATAAGATAAAAAAACAAATTTACCGCGTGAAGTTTGTAACACCCGACGTTACGGCGACGTTGCTGCCTCCATTGTCTACCCTAGAAAACGGCGGCTGCATCGTCGCCGAAACGGGTGTTACAAAGTTCACGCGGTAAATTCGTTTTTTATTTTGTTATGGTATATGTTTCGAACGCGATTTGGAGTACTGGCCAATAGCCCAGAGGACTGGATAATCCAGTTTTCAAGGGTCCACTACACATGTGGCAACTTAAGAACCATAGATAGCTTCAACTTCTCATGTAAGTTAGATATCGAGATAACTATCTCGATCGCCAATTTCTTCCAGAACAGGCTGGATTTGTGATGTGAAAGGGCACCTCAAAGACGCCAGACCATTGATAAAACTCGTCAAACTATTGACATCCAGGTTAAGCAATTTTTTTATAGGCTTTCGACTGTTTAAGATGGCATAAAAGGTGGAAAGCCTACTAGAACGAACAAAAGTCCTACTGTAAGGTCCGTAGCCACGTTGATACTGGTTCTCGTCAGATAATTTAAGGTAAACAGCGTCGGGTGTGGTCAGTACTTGGATGGGTGACGGCCTGATGTTATAAAAGCTGGATGATCATACGATAATAAGGTGGACCGTTACCATAATACGATTACATTTTTAAAAGAAACCGAAAAGTGCTAAACCTTTTATTGACCTTATCCATAACTTCTACATTAATGACCAATCCTACATTTAATTGGTTACATATTGACAATGTGCCAGATTGATCTAGAGCAAGTTTTTTTGCACATCACTACTGCCTACGTGACTTCCCGACTGCTCGCTGCTCCGCGCCTTCATACCGCTGGCCCCTGGGCCATGCGATGGGACCGGTAGTATGATTAGGATCGTAAAGACGATGTTAAGGAAGGAAAATTAAGTCGGTTGATGTCCATACCTATGGCTGGATAATATATCGAATCACGTGGTCATCTGAAGGGTGAATTATCACCCAACTGTAGGCGACAGAAATTCGAAGATCATCAGGCTAGGCGCGTTTATTATTTTGGTGCGGTAATGGCGCTCGGGTGGGGGGGAGGGGGAGGGGGGGGGGGGTGCATTAAAAAGGAAACAACTGTTTTTAACTTTGTTCATCGAGAAAAATACAAATTCGATTGTTTTGAAGGATTAATCAGCTTTTGGGGAATATCGCACCGGTTGCATCGAGGATAAAAACGTCACTGTTTAATTATGCCTTTGCTATTGAAATAAAGTATTAGTAGTTTTACCTCTTGATATCCGATGTAATATCCCAGGATATTACCATTCCAGAGGTCTTTTTGAGGCGGCTCCCAGGTAACTATCAGTTCTGTTGAGCTTTTGGCCTCCGCTCGTACGTCCAACGGAGGACCACCGGGCACTAGAAATTTAAAAATTAACAAAAAATGACTTGTCACACTTTTTCTTTTATCTAATTAAAAAAATGCACAATATTTAAAAAACAAAGTTTTGTTTATTTTTTTTGTCATGACTTAACTTGATTTGTATTAATACAAGGGTCTACAGATGTGATAAAAAGAGACGCGGAAAATTAATCTACTTTGTCACTATTTCTTGTTATTTTTGTAGCAATTTTATGAATCTCTGCGCTGTGGCTTGTTTCGGATGCTATATCCTATCGATATAGGACGTATAAGACATGACTGAGTTTATTTTTTTGTAGGATGTTTGAGTTCTTTAAGATGCTCGAGTTCCTTGAGATGGTCGAGTTCTTTGGGATGCTCAAATTCCTTGGGATGCTTGTCTTAGGGATGCTCGAATTCTTTGGGATGTTCGAGTTCCTTGGAATGTTTGACTTCGCAGCCATTTGGATGTACGCGTTCTCACTCGCTTGTTTGATATTCAATACTTGATTACGCGCAAGTTAGTTCACATATAAGCAGAGATACGTAATTTCTGTTTTTATGAAATAGATATAACGAATCATGCGTTTTTTTTGTAAATGATATTAAATGCATTATCTTGTATTTGATTTTTCCACTAAGTCTCCGTTTTTTATGTTTTATTAGGGAAATTAATACCTAATTGTAATTCTATCAATTCGATTTTTTTCGGGACACACGTAGGCTCTACAAGAGCAAAGTTGTTAGATTTGTGTACAATAATTGACAATGATATTATTATATTAATCATGCATCTTCAATATCTCATTAGTAAATGCCTTTGACCTTTTGCATTTTATGATGAAACATTAAATAATACCTACAACGAAAATGTTTAGTATTTCACAAAATCCGTAATACTTTACTAATATAATTATATTTTTATTACTAATATAATAAATTTTTGTACTGATAATTTTGATAATTTTGTAATCATGAGATACGGCGCATACGCAAATATGAATTAAGCATGCGGAGTACGCATAAAATATTATACTCTATTTAGAAACAAAGTAAAAATGTTAGCGATAGCCATGTAATATTAGAGTATTGTTTGTGTACCTATTAAAAAAAAATATATATTGGCCTACTTTTAAAACACTAAAACACTTGAAAATAACCAATATTCACCCAAAACAGTATTTTAAAAAGAATGCAGTATTTTAAAAAGAAACAGTATTTAAAAAAAATGGTAACGAATTGTGTATTTATGTTACAAAATTGATTTCAACAGAAAATGTTTAACCACAAAAATATTAGCCTTTAAAAATATAATATTAAAAAAAATATGTTACCCTTGTTAGGTAAAAAAATATGTTAAAAATGTATATTTTTGTGATAAAAAAGCAATTTCAAAAATCCTAAATGTGTATATTTTTGTGATAAAAAGCCAATTCCAAAAATCTTTGATTACTCTGTATAACTTAAATTGTTTTTTTGCAAATAAATGCAAAATTTGGAATTTGAATGTTTATTTTTGCGAATTTTATGATACTTTGTAGTCCCTCTCGGGCAACTTAATTAGTCCTATGATTTAATTAGTCCTATGAGATTTATACATTTTCTTAAATGTGATTGTGCCATCATTAACATCAATCTAACTAACCCATCTCGGACATCGTGGTTAGGTTTCGCCACTTGCTTTATGAAAGTTTTGTAAAAATCCATTTTTTTATACTGTGGGGCCTAGGGCTACGCTGATTAATTAACAACATGCTGTAGCTTACCTTCCTCCAATGTAGTGACCTGGATGACTTGGCTAGGTTCGCTCTTGCCGAGTCTGTTCTCTGCCACTATCCTCAGATGGTACATCTTGGCGGGTCTCAGGTTCTGGACGGTCGCGCTGGTCACTCCGCCAGGAACTGCCACTTTCTGAGGGTTCGGAGACCAGACCTCTGTCGCAGGAAATAAACATACTTATAATAATAATAAAACACACCCGGACAGATATTTGCATGCCATCTCACGCCATCATACCTACAATCTACGCTCAGTGCAATCGTCGCTCGTGATTCGAACACGCGATCTATGCGACGCTGAGAATTTTGCCGCAAGAGATGGAAAATGTCAATGGTGTCGGTAGTAGCTACCGAATATATCACGAGACATGAATACGATCGGACGCTGCATACCTGGGGGCGAGGGGCGGCGGGCCGGCGCCCGGCGGGGCAGTGCAGTCACAAGCAAAAATTAAAAACAATGGAATCTTCTGCTTCATTCGCTTACAAATAAATTGATTTATTGCCAAGAAGGAAAAATACATTTGTTTTAGATAAAAATGCCCACCTTTAAATAAAAAAAAAAACATATTTTGCCGCCCTCTAGAGAGTGCCCCTGGGCTATAGCCCAGTCAGCCCATTTACAACCCTGGGCCTGCAACGTACGCGTGAAAATACAAGCATTATGACTGAAAAACTGATAGAATATGTTCGGAGACACCCATGCCTGTATAATACGAATGATAATTCATATAAAATCAAATTTGGATTTGGAGATAGGATCAAAAGGAGATAGGACAACACATGGAGATAAAATCAAAATTGTGGGAACAAATTGGAAAAGAATTTAATATGACTGGTAAGTAATTTATTAGTCTGTTTATTGATTATTAAAATAAGTTACATTTTTTTAGGAACTTCATGTAATTGTTCAAATAAATCTTGCGACATACGAAAGTATATAAAAAAACGATCTTCCTGTGATGAAAGCTCCCTACACAAACAGTGATGTTCTCCTAATTCCTTTCTCCTTTTATTAATGTCGTGTACCCATACTCTTTTTATCTGCGATCGTGATAAAGCGTACAAAAGTAATAATTCTTTCACATCTGTATCACTTGAATCACTTGATATATCAACAACAAAGAAACTTTCCAAAGGTTGTTATCGATCTATGGTACGCTCTGTGTGCGTCAATATCTAGTCGATTTCAGTGTGACATCTAAAGTACGCGACGTTGAAACGCGACGCTAGTTACTAGGTACGCGTTCTGTTTGGCGAGGCCTTAAGAACATCATCGACGTACGATCACGAAACACTTAAAGATGTTACTTTCCAGGTCCAACACCCACAACCAAGGAGGGAAAGTGTTGTGCAAAATTTCTTTTTCTGGACGAAGAAGGAAGTATGTATTTTGAGCCCCTCTTAAAACATTGGTTTTTAACCGGTGGGTCGCTATCTAAAAAAAAAAATATTACAAAATCTTTATTTATTTAATATGCCAACATTTACAGCTTTGGAAGAGAAACATATTTATTATGTGTTTTGATATTGCTTTTACAAAACTTTATGTTGATCTAAGACGGAAACAGGTACAGCTTGAAAAACCGTTACAATTATGTGGTTTTCGTCATGGTTTTTACAAAAACTTTATGTATTCGATGCCTACAGTTACAGCTGTGGAAGAGATTAAGGATGGGGGGGGGGGGGGGGGAGAGAGAACTGTAGTGACTCATGATGATGAACAATGTAACATTAAAATCAACAACCATTTCTTTAACATAAAATAGATATGAACACATTATTCCTAGTTACCCACTAAAAGGGCATTAGCTTAGTGGGGAACTGTGACATGTAATTTGTATCTGTTTATGAATAAAGCCAACTACAAAAAAAAAACCAAGACGCAGTTGACGTAATTAAATAGGCAAAACTGTCCAATCACCTGATGACTAATAGTGTTTGTCATCATGTTAAAAAACTAATTTCATTTTTAAACCAGTCTTTCACACGCTGCAATTTATCGATGTATGGAAAAAAGCGTCTTTCATAGTTGCAAGTATAATTTCACACGAAAAATACCCCACCTTATCAAATATACCGGTATATAAGCGCGTACATTTACCATATTTAATCACTCTTGTTGACGTATCAATGGTAAGCCATCTCTTCTATTAGCTTCTTTTTGGATTATTAAATGGTCTAAATATTAAACATTGTGTTTATCCTACCGCATGTACTACGCCGAGGGAACAAGACTTGACAAAGTTTGACTCTGATCATATCGACAACTCACGACATCAGAAAATCCAATTTATTTAATTTATTTATTTTATTTATTTATTTATTTAATTTAACAATTCATTTACAAGTGCACAAGTATCACTAATAATCATATCAATAAAAAAAATATTATAATTAAAATAAACTTAAAATTAAACACGGCCGATATGAGCATTAGCATTTAAGTACTGCTGCTGCCCAACTAAGTGCCAGGACTTGTTCCAGGGCAGCTAGCTCTCTAGTTTTTATATCACATATATTCGGCAATAAATAAAAAAAAAAAAAAAAAAAAAGGAAAAGAAATATATATATTCCCGTCACCATTACAAATTATAACTAATAATCACTAACTAATGATCACAATAGGAAATAAAACACAAAAATAAATAATCGTGTTAATAAAATAAAAATAAAATAAAATGTCAAATGATATCAAACAATAGTCACCAAAATTTATGAATAAGTAATAGTAATAAATAAAAATAAAAAAAGTCAAAGAAAATAATAATAATAAGAAATGTCAGGGATAATTGTCTCGGTATATTAATTTGTGAATATTTTGCCGGGCGTCATATTTTAGCCAGGAATCAATTTTGGCTTTAAAAGAAGAAGAAGACTTCGGCACATACATTTTTAAATCTTCATCTAGCATATTAAAGATCCTGGGGGCTATGTACACAAAATGCCTCTGCCCAAAAGTGGTCTGCATTCGAGGGACGTCAAAATGTATAGTTCGGGATTGCCGCGTGCACATTGTTTGCTGGGTTCTTATTGCGGTCTCTAAATTAGTATGATAGTCACAGAGCGCCGTTTTCACGTATAGTTGTGGTACATCTAGCACGTTATATTCTCTGTAGAGATCATCTGAAGAGTATCTCCAAGGCTTTCTATTTATAATTTTAAGTATTAGCTTTTGGGCTCTAATCAAGGGCTCCATATGAATTTTCGCTGCACCTCCCGACCCTATGATCCCATAGGTTAGGATAGATTGGCACAGGGCATGGTATACTATCTTAAGTGTCCTTTGGTCCAGAATGCCTCTAAGGTCTTTGAAAATATACGTGAGTTTCCTAACTTTTGCCGACAGCACCATTATGTGGGTGCTCCATTGTAGCCGGTAATTATCAATTAATATACCAAGATATTTAATGTTGTCAACTTTATTGAGATTAATACATTTACAGTTTTCGGGGTTAAGACAATCTCTGTGGAGTTTCAGAATATGCTCTTGTTTTGGTTGAGCTACACTGGTGGCACTAAATGTTATGTACATGGTTTTTTGCGCATTGAGTGACAGTAGTGCACCATCTAACCACAATACTACCTTCTGAAGTCCCATAGAAGCCTTTTCAAAGGTCTCTTTCCAAGTTTTTGCTTTGAAAAGTAGAGCGGTGTCATCGGCAAAAGTAACAACTTGTCCACCAATAGTTTGATTACAAAGCTCATTAATATATATATTAAAAACAATATCGGACCAAGGACACTACCTTGCGGAACACCATATTTGAGAGGCGCGGGATCACTATGGATACTACCAAGTTTTGTTATTTGCTTTCGACCTGACAAGTAACTCTCAAACCATTTTAGTGTGATCGAGGTAACACCTATGTCGTTTAGCTTCTCCAAAAGTTTGTCGTGACTAACCGTGTCAAATGCTTTTGTTATGTCAAGGAATACTCCCAGACATTTGTTTCCTTTGTCTACTGCTTCCACGACAAATTGTGTAACCTCGGCTATAGCTTTGTTAGTTCCTTGTCCTTCCCGAAATCCATATTGGTATGGTGATAAAATATTATGTATGTTTAGATACTCTGTTAATCTTTTTTTTGCCGCTTTTTCTGTTAATTTGGAAATACAGCTTAACAGGGAAATAGGTCTGTAATTGTTGACACTTTTTTTATCTCCGTTTTTGAAGATAGGTACGACTAAAGACGTTTTTAGGTTGCTTGGAAAGATACCCGTACGAAAACTTTGATTTATTAGCCAGCTTATAGGTGCCGCTAATTGTTTGTGAGCAGATCTAAATAATTCCGAACTTAGTCCGTCAATCCCGGGAGCTGAGTTGGGCTTTAGAGTACATATAATTTTGTTAATTTCCTCGGCGGTAGTAGGACGTAGATAAAAAGAAGCGGGGAAGTTGTTTGTCCGCGTTTGGATAGTTGGGGGGCCATTTGTCGTGATGTTAAAATTTTCAGATATCAATTTGCATCCTACGTTCGACATAAACTCATTTACATAGTTTGCCATAGCATACGGCTCTTGTTGAAGAGTCATTACACCTTTTTCAGTACACAGCTCGCTGATATCATACTTTGGTGAACATATGTCCGTCGCACTTTTAATAGAGCTCCATATTTTCTTAATGTCCCCATGTGATGCTTCAATTTCGGATTTGTAGAATTTTTCTTTTGTTGTTTTTATAATCCTAATACACCAGTTCCTATATTTGATAAATTTATTTTTTAAAGTTATGTCTGTAGGATCTCTTTTACATGCCGAGTGGAGTCTATTTCGTTCGTGAATGCTTTTTACAAGTCCAGGAGTGATCCACGGTTTTAATTTTAGTTTTTTGTGTGAGATTTTTAGAATTACCTTGTTAGAATTTTTCTCAACAAGTTTACTTAAGGTATTTGTAAACATAATAGAGGCTTGATTTACATCATCCATATTATAAAGTGGAGTCCAATCAAAATGTTCAAGAGCAGCAGCAATAGATTCATAATTTATTTTAGTTGTTTTTATAACGGTTGTTTTTTTGAAATTTGGTTTATAACCGAGCAGGTTAAAAAATAAAACATAGTGATCAGTTATTGTAGACTGGTAGATGGCTTCATTACTGTTCAGTTTCGATCTGATCATTATATGATCTATGCAACTAGCTGCATCTTGGGATTCTCTAGTTGGTTTATTTATCAAACATTTTAAGCCATGCATTGCCATCAAATTCATGTAATCGGTGACTTGTCGAGAATTATTATTTAAAACATCTATATTTGTATCGCCTGTCATTATGAGGTGTTGTTTTGTTGCATTCATAGCTAAAAGATGCTCTAAAGATACTAAAAATTCAGTTATATTTTGTGTTGATGGGCTTCTATAAATTGCAATTATGCAGATATTATTTTCAACGGTTATCTGGAGGCAGTTAGAGCCAATTAGGCAATTTTCATTCACTGTACATGATAGAGTTTCCTTTACATATACGAGGACTCCATCATTTTGAAGGTTGTTGTTTTTGGTGCAATGTGCGACATAACCTTTAATAGGTTTTGGCTGGTAATGACTATTTATCCAACATTCGGTTAATATTAGTACATCCAGGTCTATATTAAGGTCTTGCAAAAGTATTAATAGTTCATTAAAATGTTTATTGACACTGCGAATATTAAGGCAAATAAATCGCAGTGAAGATTTTTTGTAAAATATTTTTTTACACACATCTATATCATCAGACACTATTAATCTATCTGTATTGAGAAAATCAACTTCATCTATCATTGGTTCACGATTGAATGTACCTAGTAGTTGTCGTCTCTGTAATTATAGCACGGTGTGAACAGAAATGCGTATAAAGAGTAACAAATTTGGTGAGTTTACCACAGATGTAACAGTGATAATGCAGAGCTCTTTTCTTTGTAAAAAAAATTTGTGTAATGACTCTCCAACATAGTGTAATTGATGCAATTGACATTATGTAGTTTGAAATATTCGGACTATGTGTAGTGTAGTAAATAAAGTACAACAGTATTAATGTTAATAATTGTGAAAAACATATGAACAGTTTAAGGATAAAATAAAATATAATAATCGCAGTCAAATTAGGAAACAGATAAAAAATTATAGCGAAAGATAAATTATCAGTTATATTTAATAAATTCAGGTGGCGCAATAATATTGATATGGATAAAGTTAGCCAAATACATCTATAATACTTCCATAAAATGTCATATTCAATGGATATAAAATATCCATTGAATACGACATTAATTTTATTTAGTACTCTATTCATTTTTTATACATATAGCCACATTATTACCAATGTTATAAAGAAATTCGAAAAAATTGAACACGCAAATGTAGCAAATGGTCAGTGCCCACCTAACTAGGACTGTAATGTCCTGTATCTAGGCGGGTCAGAGTAAACAATTAAAATTAGCGATTTAATTTATAAAGAACTAGATTGACTAACGTTTTATTTTTAGAAATAGTAAATGTACCTAAATAAAATTTAATATATAATATAATATAATAATCTGTATAAATATTACAATGTATATACCTAATCATATTATGTAATTATATGGTAAGTACATAGATACCTAAATTCGATTATAATAAATAATAAATATATTATGGTACAAACATATTTATATTAGAATACAATTACCTATATATGTAAATACGATTATAAAAATATTGGGAAAAATAAGAAATACCATACGATATATTAATATTATATACATAATAGGTACTTTATGTATATGTATGCAATATTAGCTTTAAAATCAACCATTATATAATATACGCTAAACAAGACAAGTTTTCGGATTTAGACCTCCCTAATTCAAATAACCATTTATTTATATTATATTTAAACTGTTTAATGTTCTTTAGGTGTTTCCATTTCTCTTCTATGTCATTATATAACCAATAGAACTAACTTACAGTCTGATCCCCCATCAAGTAAGGGTTTTAATATTTTTTACCAAAAACGGGGTTGCGATCTAAAAAAGGTTGGAAAATATTGCCTTAGACGATTAGCGAGGGGGGTTGGGAGGGGTTGGGGGAGAGTTGAAGAGGGGGTTGGGAGGGCGTTGTGGGGGGGGGGGGGGTAATTTGGGAAGAAGTGGGGGGTTGTCTGCTTGCCGGGAAATCTCAGGCGACACAAACTTTTTTTTTTGTAATCTGAGCCCGCGTCTTGCTTCTTGAGTTACAGTAGTTGATAAGCCGATAGGTCGTAATAATTTGTCGTCTTTGATATTCATTAAGTTTTGACGTTGAAATGTACCTAGCTCTGTACGCCGGTTGCTTTCTAATTTACTACAATAATGGCAAATGTTTGAGGTCCCTTAATAGAGCTCATGAATTGCTAATTAAGGAGCGGTGTGGTTCATGAATATGGTAATTAATTTCCGCGATTTGACACGTCCTAATCTCAATAATTGTTGTAATGTGTTATTTCAGACAGTGTTATCATTTATGGGCACAGGGTATTATGATTATAAACAAGGGAAATTGTAGATAAATATATTAGAACGCTGTTAACCCTGAACCCGACACGTAGACAAAAGTTACACTTACCGAAACATCGGTCTGAGAGACTTTATGGAACTTTAATATTGCATTTTAATACTATTAGTCTTGTGCAGTTTAAAAATCTTAGAAAGAAGCATACATGACCTGTCCAGGAAGTAATCATTCCGTTAATTTCGTTTATTTCAAGGTAATTTTACAGACAAATTTTATTCTTTAAAATAGCCTCCTCCTGCATTAACCGCTGAGAATCCAATACCACCGACCGGTGTTATTTGTAGTGTGACATTTTGCAGGCGGCCGATCTTCGTATTTATGCAATTACGAAATTATATGCGGTAAAAGTTGCCTTCATTGAATATGCTACCGTTATATAATAGTATGCGTGCTCTAACAGCCCCTATAAATATTTTTTCGAGGGTTGAAAACATGCCGTCGCGAGTTTCATTCCCATGGTTGGCTTTCTAAGGGTTAATAAACCGTTGGCAACAAATCTGCCGCCCGTTGATGCCCGACTAAAAACCTTCAACTGGGATGCTGTTCAGACCGCGCGTTACGTTTTTGTACAAGTTCTCTAATTTGCCAAAAAGGTGGCTTTTTAGCTGGACTTTAACCGAGATAATAGAAAAAAAATCGGTTATATCATTCCAAGACTTTTGCGGCAAGCAGGCAAGGCTTCCCCGTGACGCGTGGTGTACGAACCGATGACGGTTTCAACCGAAAGCCCGGGGGGAATAAAATGCATAGTACTTGTTCGACTGATGATTCAATTCGTACTGTCGAGCGGGCGAGCGTGTTTCTAGGAACCCGCTCGGTATTTAGGTACAGCAATGCAGCGATTTGACAAATATATCTAACTCCATTATTTCGCGCGTGGCAATACTGCGCGAGGCAAATTTGAATAGCTTGCTGGCGGGCAAATGAATTATAATTATGACGTCATCTCTACAGTAAAAACAAAGTAAAAACTGTTAAATTTGCAGAGGCAAGGAGAATTCCAATATTGGCTAAAGTATAGAAGTTTTTTACATAGTATAAAAAGTATAGAACATGAAATCATCGACCCATATTTCTTTAAATTATTTTGCTTCTATAATTGACAAGATTTTGTAAAAAATAACAGCATTTCATTGTCCAGTAATGTAAGGTTTCATAACATTACGCAAAAACAAAATAACCAAAAAATTCTAATAGGGACACATTTCATGGATTTTTATATTATTTGGCCTCAAGGAATTATTTATACATAAACTGTTTTACTTTGACCAGAGTTGCCTTTCATACTGTGAATTACAATTTTGTATTTTTGTCTCCGGCTTTTCGGAGACCGGTTATCGTAGACTGTACGATGACGTTTGACTTCTGATTATGCTATAAATAAATCATTATAAAAAGTTGCTAATTCAGAAATCAAAAACAAACCTGGCCCAGATTTATATTGCACGATATAGCTGGTGATAGGACTATTTCCTGCGTAAGGCTGACTCCAGGAGATCTGAATGGCCCTCGATTGCTGGTCTATTATACGTATATTCTTCGGCATTTCTGGGACCTGTATGTAAATAGAACATCAATAATATTAAGAACTACTTCTGAATACACTCGGGAGTTATGAATCTGGGTCGCCAAAATATACCTTAATATCTCGGAGAACTGAGAATGCTAGCTCATTCATAATTAACGCATTAATAATGAATATTGAAAGCCAGTTTTATTGTAATACAACAGAAACAAAAGCAAAAACAAATGCAGTGAATTCGTAGTTCGATTTCCAAAAAGTAATTTGTTTTGTTTTTAGCCTTTCTGATGGCATTACTTTACAGCAACCAAGAGGTTTTATCATTTTTATTTGAGTAGGTAACATTAAATAGTTTATGAAACACTTTTTATTTAAATAATCTAGCATTCCTATTATCCGATATATTAAGGTTTATATGTTGGTGATCCCGATTCATTACTCCCGAGTGTGATGTGAAAAAGAAACGATATTGGGCTCTGTGCCAATGCTCGGAAGACAAAATGACATACGGTTAGCAATACCGGTTCAGCAAGGAAAATGACGACATTAAAATGGTGAGGTCGTGCCAATACCTTGGATCTATACCTCATCAATGATCGCTTGAAAAATATGCAAGAAATTTGGAGCAGGATTAAAAAGTCCTGTAGCGCATTTTGAAAGCACAGAAGAATTCTCTGCAGCATAGACTTAAACATTCTTCTTCAACTTTGCTTCCGCATCCATTGGCAAGTCTACAATGCTCTTCTCGTGGATCGAAAGCATGGATTATGCCTGAAGCCATGTGCAACCTTCAAGATATCAGCATACAGACGGTTGAAGAGTTGGGAAGCAAGTAAAAGTGCTCTTATAAAGCTCCACGACGTGCTTCAAATCAAAACCATTATCAATATAAATATGGTTGTGGTTACTCTTAGAGTAATACACGTCAGTAGGCCCTGATTCATTGTAGTTTGTTTATATAGTCCAGTCGAGTTTTCTGAAAAACGAACTTTTAGAATCAAAACATGTTACTTTTGGGCAACAGGTATTTCTTTCCTATTTCAACCATGGTGAATCCGAAAATGCCGGTTGCCCAAGCGAAGTCCTGACCGGAAGTGAGATATCCAAGATGGCGGTCAATATGGCGCCGAAATACGAAATCGGCGCTGTAAATCCCCCCTTTGGCATGGGAACGCGTCCTAAATTTCTAAATGTCTGTTTTTGAGCATGGGGAATTAAAAAATACACTGTAAAAAACATTTGCTCAGTTTTTAAAGATGGCGGCCAAGATGGCGCCAGCATCATATTGCTCTATTTTGTCATAAAAACGAGTGTGACGTCACGATATATGTTTTTATATATGAGTATTTGAAAAAATATTTTTAAAACGACGTTGAGCTAACCTTTGATTCAAATCTTTTCGAAAACGGCACAAACTAGCAACATTTTAGCAACAACAACTTACAGAAACTAAAAAGGATTACTGCATTTTCAGATATAGCAGGGTCGATAGGAATAAAAGACCTGTTGTCTAAAAGTTACATGATTTGCTTCTAAAAGTAAAACTGAGAGCTTTTTATCGATATTTTGACTGGATTAATTATATACGCAGTAATTAGGTATATATATGCATCGATATATTATTAGTTAGATAGGCCCTCAGATACAAAAAAGTTGGCTCCACATACCCTTTGCTCGTAAATCATGTGACATAGAGAGCAATAAATTGGGCAGTATGCGAGAGAATAGCGCGCCAATATGCTTCTCGGCAGCTCTCACGCTGGATACGGACGGCTGTCTGCCAGCGGACTGCGACCGAACTACTACTGGCTGGCTTTCAGTAGTGGTTTTGAAGGGGTCATTTTTGAGCGCGAAAGGCCCACCCAGGGGATCGTATATCGATGGGTATATGTGTCTGGGCGCCGTTGCGTCGATGGCACCGGAACGCAGCCGGAGAGAAGCGTAACTGACGCGATGACCTTGTAGTATGGTGAGGATCCGTAAACCGAGCTTCTGTTAGTAGACTTGTGATGCGGGGTAGAGAAGCGAGAGCCATAACTCAAGTGGAGTGGTCCAATGATACGTTTTGTTACTGTGGCAATCGGCTTAGTTAAAAAAAACTAACACAGAGAAACTAAACCAACAGAGGTCCAACTTACCTCCTGCACAACCAACTGTATGATCATTTCATCTTGTCCATAAGCATTGCTCGCTATACAGGTCAAGGGTCCAGTATCTTGTCTGTAAGCATGAAGAATTCCAAGTTCGGAGACCATGCTGCCATCCAGAATCTGTTCCCGTATTGAGTACCTAGTAAAACAATGTCAGATTTTGAACATTCGCTTGGGCTAATATATTAGCAAGTAATATATTGGCCCAAGAAAATAAGATTATCAAAAAAAACCTTGGATCCAGGTGATGCGCGATGGTGTGATGCTGCGACCGCCAGGTTATATCGATGGGATTGTCACCAGTAGCTGAACATTGAAGATGTGCCTGCTCGCCAGCTGTGACCTGGACCGTCTTGCTCTTTGAAGGAAAACGCGCAGGAGCTAGAACAGAAAATAATGTGATTTTACTAACGATGAAGAAATAACGAAGACCTGGAATCTAGACTGAAATATTTCAAAATAGAAAGAGCTCTAAAATTACAGATATGCCAGCAAAACGAGGAGAGAAACTGAAAAGTCAAACCACAGTAAGTTTTACGATTTTTCAATCTATAGAGTATATATGGCACCGTAAAGAAGGTTGCTGATATGTGATAACATCATACGATGAATATTGTCTGCTTAGAACTTATACAAAATTGCACAGTGCGGTGGACTCCTATTTAGAATAACACGGAGGCCAAGAGAGAGTTGAATTTAAAACGGCGGTCTTGAAAGTTCCGACTGATGACCTAAACTGTTAATGTAAATAATAATTCTCACCATTGATTTTAAGAAATATGACCTTGCTGAGTCCGGTTCCAATGTTGTTTTTGGCCTCGCACAAGTAGTGACTCTCGCTGTCCTTTGTAACCTTCGTGAAGATGAGTGAACCGTTTGGTAGGAGGTTGACATTGGGCTCAAATAGAAAGTCTTTATAGTCGCCTGGTGGGTTGGCTGTAAAGAATATTTTAGTGATTGTTAATGCTTGCAATAGAGGTGTTCGAGATGCAGAGATGAACCGTTGTTATAATTCCTCAAAATGTGGTTTTGATTTGAAAGTCTACGAAGGAGATTGGACAGTCACCTCTCTTCTGTTTAAAAGAGTAATAAACAAAACTCACCCACTGATTTCTTCCACGTTATAGTAGGTGTTGGATATCCATTAGCCTGGCACTGCAGAATAACTTCCTGCCCTGCCGCAGCGCTGGCATCCGACGGCTCCACTGTCCAGTGCGGCGGAACTGATGAGGAAATATGTTTTTTTTTATGGCTGAGTGCTAAAATATGTGATAAATTGGGAAGAGCGTGCTATGCACTCTATCGCATCGCTTCATTCCTCGATTTATCCGCGCTGCGCATGTGTTACTTTGCATATTTTCATTCACTGCTAACGTACGGCGCGGAGTTATGGGGGCGAGCAGCCGACAGGCAGAGGGCCTTCGTTATCCAGAAGCGTGAAGTCCGCACAATAGCGCTGTGGCGCTTGATACGCCAGCTAGGCCTTTGTTTAGAGATCTCTGCATCATGACGCTGCCGTCCATTTATATAATGGAAGTAGCGCTGTTCGTTCGCAGAAATCTAGCCGATTTCGAAATGAATGGTGTGCATCACCACTATCCAACAAGATCCCGTAGCATGCTACGTTCGGTAAGTCATGCCTTATCCAAATCGGAGAGGCTAGCCTATATCGCCGGCCCAGCGGTTTACAACAAACTCAGCGAGCACATTAGGCAGGCGCAATCTCTTGACGTATTTAAGAAACGCCTTAACCCTTGGAGTAAATGGGTATTTTCATGGATGCATCTGTCTCTTTTGCAAGATTTTCGGCGACATCGACCTTAAAGTACTATAACTACGAAACTACTACACCAATCATAAAAAGAACAACTGCACAATGATTGCATTGAAATTTCGAATATAGAATATTGAAATATCATTTTGTAAAACAATTAGATAATTATGAATAAATATGAGAACGTCAAAGAAGTGAAAAAAACGCGGAACCAAATCTGGTCGTATCATACTCAACGGATAATTGTTTCAGAACCAGATTTGGTCGTATCATACTCAAGGGGTTAAGAGGTACCTCACAGATAAGGCGTTTTACTCACTGGAGGAATATTACTCAAGTGAAGTCTAAAATGCTTTGGTGGCTAAAGTGTTTATTGATTTCTTTGCATTTTGTCTTGTATTTCCTCTTTTTACATTATTCCTGTATTTTTTTTTGTTTATTGCTATTTTTTCTTTACGATAAAAAAAATGTTTGTTTGCTAATATGTATGGATGTTTGCCAATCTGTATCTGACTTGTATACCAGTATACTAATCAAATGAATATGAATATGAATAATATGAATATGAATTTATATTACAAGAATCGGTAATCCTTTAAATTATAAGAGTTGGAAGGAAATGAAACCTCTTCAGTAACAGACTTGACAGAGGTTAGCAGCATTGCCAAAGGCAGGACAGGCTGCTATTAAGGAGAAAGCAATATAAATAATTTGACAAATTTACTTGTTGGTTGTTAGATATGCCAACTGGCAACGACTGGGTCCAAGAAGTAATGAAAGATGTGAGTGAACAGGTGGGTTTTATCAGTTTCTGAGACTTGATCATGGAGGCAAACTCTTTCATAAAAGCAGGGCTAAAAAGGTTTGGGAAGCGATGTGAGAGTTGTAGCTATTCCTTAATTGAGAATCAAATGTTTATGAAACGGTACTTTTTGAGGTACAGTTATATCCTAAACCAGAGTAGTAGAAATATAATGTTTCAGTTTTAAACCTGCTTTGACAACGATTCTTCTCTGGGGTATAATTAAAATCCTCAATGAACTGCTTCCGTGAAGGTTAGATATATACCCTCGCGAGGGTATATATTAATATACATATTGAGTTGTCAACCACAATGGGCGAACCCGTCACCGCAGGACGTTTTAACGATTGTTCGTTCTATCGACCGTGCAGTGAGCGTAGAAGACTTGGGACATAACAATCCGACGTCTAGCTACGCCACAACCCGTTAGAGTCCAACGCCTTACCGCGAGTAGCCAGGTATGTTACCTGGCGGGCGGCACTCGCGCCCTAACTACCAATTGTGACCAGATTTCTCCGGTCTCTCGATTGGTTCCGAGTTCGAGGTCGCTTGCGCGGTCCTCTCCCTTACGAAGCGGTGAAACGGAGTATACCGAATCTGTCGCGGACCAAGGCGTCCTTTGCCCGACTCTGAACCGGGATCGGATGGCCAATGGTCATTTCAAGAGCAGTCGCCGTAAGGTAGACAACTACCCCCGCTCTATAGGAAACAATACAGTTCCCAGACTCCCCCGATTGTTAGTCGGAGAGCACAATCGATTGGCTTGCGCCGCTCGGTGCGCAGACCGTCCAGGAGCGCCAGAGGTTTGATTCCCGGGGGAGACTGGTTGACCCAGTGTCCTACCCGGGCTCGCACCCCATGCGTGGAGGCCATCGGATGGGTGTTGACCCGTGAGTGTGACCGACCCTGAAACAGAATGGGTCTTCGTGGCCAACTCAGCAAGGGCCCATTAGCTCCTATTAATAACACTCGGGATCGATGAATCCGGGTTACCAACATAAACCTTAATATCTCGGAAACTAAGAATGCTATCCTATTATAATAAAAAGTGTTTTAAAGACTAACTGATACTATTCAAATGGAATTAATAAAACTTCTCGGTTGCTTACAAGAATAAAAAACACGTCGAATAATTATTTTTGTTACGGCTTTTTTTAAAGAAATATTTGTGACATGTATTTATCTAAATAGATACATGTATATTTCCGAAATGTACTCAATCAGACCTTTCATTTGACACTAAACAGGATGGATTTATGTTAATTTATTGACATTAGGACATTTGGACAAGTATTTTTTGACATTTCCAGTTTAGGTACCCCCTATGACACTCGGGTTGACATAAAGATTCTAACAGTATCACACACTTTTAAACCGGTTCAAGCATTTGGAAGTTATGGTGGAATAAAATCAGGGTTTCATCAGTAATACATATGTACCAGATTTTTCTGAGTATAATTGCGTAGTTTTATAATTCTCCAGAACAAATTCTTAAGGACCAAAAACGGTTATTCAAAAATCGGTAATATTTTGTGGAGTGTATTAATTATACACTTTGTATAATTTATTTTGCTAAATTAACATTTCGAATATATCTCTTCGTCGTCCATTGGATATATTCCTGGCGGCCGCGAAGAGGAAGAACGATAAACTAAACTGTCAAAGGATGAAGGTCCAATGCACCGCGTAACACGACAATTTATATTAATGACGCTGCTTTCTCCTTATGAGAGCAAGGGGTCGCGCCACGAACCCTATGACACTCAGGAGGAGGAAACGATTCCAACAATACGACACACTTCTAAATCGCTTTAAGCGTTTAGAAGTTATGGTGGAATAAAGAAACGGAAAACATACATAGATGAATCCTGAACACATAATACTTATTTTTTGGGCAGTCGTGTAAAAAACAGAATAGAAACAGGAAATGTCCGTCATCCTGCCACTCATAGGGTATACCGGGTTCGGATAATGGAATCGAATAACAGGCAGTATGGACTACTTTCTGGTTTGAAATACCTACCGTTGACTGTCAATGGCACCGTGAAACGTTCAGTTCCAGCGACGTTAGAAGCGACGCAAGTATAGTTCCCGCTGTGGGAAGAGGTCACATGGTCTATTACTAAAGAAGTCGAGTACTCGTCCAGCCGCCTCGAGATGATGCCAGTGCCGTAGCCGGAAGCCAGGAGAGGGGCGCCGTTCTTCTCCCAGCGGAAGGTTATCGGAAGGTCGCCCTCGAGGATCTGGCAGGATATGGCTGCGCGCATGCCGTCCCGCAGCAGGTTCGTCATCGGCTGGATGGGCAGGATCTTCGGGGGGACAATCAACTGGACTTCTACATCTCGTCTCGCGGCGTGCCTCTGGCGGTTGGTGGCTTGGCACGTGTAGGTGCCGGCGTCTTCGTTCCTTTGAACCTGCTCAATGACGAGGGTGCCGTTCGTGTAGACGCGCTGGCGGCGGTTCAGCGGCAGGATTTGTCCATCTGCGAAATGGCATAGAATCATGAACGATGATGAAAAACTGTAATAAAGTCACAAACGCCATAACGAAAAAGAAGGGATCCTTAAGGAAAACCAAAAGGGCAAATAGTCCTGCAATAAACATGCCAAATTTGTCCGCTATAAAAAAGGTAAGTACTAGAAAACAACTCCAAAAACATGATTTATTATGTTATTTTTTATTATTTAATTGTTATGTTTATTATGTTACTTTTATTCATATTAGGAAATCGAAGTTTTCAATGCAAGGTCCTAATAAATTCCGGTAAATATAATATGGCTCCCATATCCACCAAATACGGACAAGAAGCCCTATCGGCGTCAATGCTTCAGCGACAGACCAATACTTTACAATAGCAAAGCGGCCTAGAAGACTTTCCTACCTAATATTAGAAATATAAATAGAAACAGAAATATATTTATTTACCGAAATTGTGGTGGTACATTTATGGTGATCATGCGTAACAATATGTATCTCTCACAATTACCTGTCATTGTAATAGATTGACAAATTTACTTATTCGCTAATTTTGTAATTTCTTATTAATTAATGACATTATTTCACTGCTTTGCCTATAATATCTAAATCAAATCAAATAATAATTAGTAATTCGCCTCTATAAGGCAAAAGAAGGGATTTGCGCTTGTAGATTTTAGTCTGCGGTTTAGATAATTGGTTAAAATACTGAAAAAAGGGAATAATAATAATAATATTAATAATGATTATAAATTTTAAAAAATGTTATCCTAAATCTTTCTTTGACACAACCGATGCACTCTAGTGGGACTCCCGAAGTGAGCTCGCCTTAACACAGGGGTGCCTAGCAAGGCGGACTCGGCTGCTCTGCTTAGCATAATTAAAAGATAATCATTTGCGTTTAATGTATGCGCTATGTAACCTGGGCTCAGACATATGTGTATATAATTTTAGAAGCATACAACGGCATTTTCTTAATTGTCAATTCATTTTCTGTTGTGCTCATGCATTTGAATGTATATGTAAATAATTAAAAAATGTTCATTGAATGGCCTGAAATAACATGAAAAAAGATATAACATGAAATCATCGAAACAGACCGGATAAGTAGCACTAACAGTAGAAAATCATAAATAAAAATAATTGACCAATAATATAAAAAATAAAAAATCAAGGAATATTCAAAATTCCGCATATGAAATGAAATGTATATAATTTAAAATGAGTAATCTTCCTAATTGAATTATTGTAAAATAATAATAATAATAATAATAATTAATTGTATAAATTGATTAGATATAATAATTCCATAAATATATAAAAACACTAATGCAAGCTTAGGATTTTCAATGTTCATGATCGCTGGAAATATTTTTATTCTATTCGTTCGATCGTTAACGCCAAGGCACGTCTCTTTATTAATAAATTAAACATTTTTATACCATGTATTAAACTAAACACAGCAAGGCAAGACACAAAATACTCCGGGCCATATTACTTTAACAGGCTACCGGAAAGTTTAAAAACAATTCAAGTGGAAAGCTTATTCAAAATGTTACTTAAAGAATTCTTATTAGACAAAGCTTTTTACTCGATCGATGTGTTTGTTAAGTTTAAATAATTTTTCAATTTTTTTGACAATTTTAAGTAGCATTTTTTAATTTTTCTGACTTTTTCTGATTTTAATTTCTTGATTATTTTTATCGATTATTTTAATTTGTGGTTTTAGTAAATAAATCTTAAAAATGATTTTGATGCCCTAAAAGCAATAATGAAGTAACTGTATGTACGTGGTGATAAATTTAAATATTGTAAAAACGGACTAATAGACTGTAATTTAAATGTACCTAAATATTAAGTTTCTACAATCTGTTAAGATTTTTTTTGGAAATAAATTGAAATTGAAAATTGAAAATTTATAGGTATGCGGCCTGGATGGTCTTGCCGTTCGCCTCTTGTAGGTCCTGGTGTGTGATAAGGGTTGACAAACCCGGACAAAAACCAGGTGGTCTTCATCCTGCAGCGTTCCACAGTAGAATATTGGGTTCTTTGTCTAGCCCTGGCGAACCAGATTAGCTCCGTATCTTGTCACACCCACCCTCAGTCTGTTCAGACAACGTCAGGTAGTATAGAGAAGACGGCACCTCGGAAAGTGAAGCCATCCGTTTGAAGATTGTCTGCATTGGAGCGGTTGTGTGCGGCTCAAGAATGACTCGCGATTTAAGGCGATTGTGGTGTGGACTTGGCTCGTTTAGCACAATTAGGCGTTCAGAATCAGCCAGGACATCATGACGTATTGCAAGGGGAGCGATGCCACATCTATTAGTACCATTAATTATTACGTCGTTACAATGTAATATAACCTATATATCATTTCAATTATGGGTTGTGATGGCTTAAAATAGTGCCACTGTCTCCGCCGTCGTTAATTTAATTATGTATAACATGTCACAAAAAAAAAAATATATAAATTAAAAGTTGTCCTGATCTTAGCATTGATGTAGCCAACGACGTACATTTCAGCCTTTATACAGAGGGCTGCATTTTTTCGCACGCTCGACTGTAGTTTTTAAAGGCAGTTGCCGTAAGGTTAACAACTAGCCGGGCTCTATAGGAAATAAGGCCGTTTCCAGACCCTCCCGGCTATCAGTCGGAATGCACAATCGATTGGCTAAAGGTTGATTCCTAGGGTAAACTGGCCCGCAGGCCAGAGTCCTACCCGGGCTCGCACTTCTGCGTGGAGGCTGCCGGATGGGTGTTGACCCGTGAGTATCGTCTACGCCAACATTGCCTATATGCACTTTGCGTCGTTTGACAGATCTGTGCATAACCGTTTCGGCCGGCCCTCATAATATCTTATATATAAAAATAAATCGCCGTGCGTTAGTCTCGCAAGATCTCGAAAATTACTCGACCGATTTGAATTGTTATTTTTTTGTTTTGTTTGCGGCCACCTCCTGATTCAGGGGTGGTTTACAAAAAAAAATTAAAAGAAGCAACTGAAAATCGAAAAAATCGAAATTTGTCATTTTGGGAAATTGGCCACTTTTAATAGATGGCGTTCGCGGCGATCCTATTGTTTGACAGCTGCGCTATCCGCAACTGTTATTCATTCCGTGCGATTGTGTAAAATGTCAAAACTCGAAAAGTCGAAAAAGTCCAAGAGTCGAAAAAGTCAAGAGTCAAAAAAGTCGAAAAAGTCGAAAACGTCGAAAAAGTCGGAAAGTCGATAAAGTCGGAAAAGTCAAAAAATGCAAAAAACTCGAAAAAGTCGGAAAAGTCGAAAAAGTATTTATATTTCATCATGTAAATTAAAGACATTAAATTTATTTTAATTACAAACGACTTTCATTTAATCACCAAACGAAACTCAAACCGTACATGATTCGGCCATATTATAGATTTCAATGAATTGGATTTGGGAGGTTGATTAGGATCAATAAAAGCTTATGAAGAGTTACAATTAAATCAATTTTAGGTGGTACGAAGTTCACCGGGTCATCTAGTATATTATATAAATGTATAATATGTACGGCTAACATGATGAATTACTAGGTAACAAGCGCGAATTTATGAAAAAACGATTTTGTTTACAAAATCGACCAAAAATTTGCGACGCAGTTTTTTGCGCGCGAGGGCTGGCGTTCGAGCGGTTAAACACATTGGTCTTAGTAGGCTAACTGCAATAGAACCCATTAGCTCCCTTTCAAAAACTACAGAAATGTGTAGTATCTAAGAAACTTTGGAACCTACTAAAAGATAGTCGTCGTAGAATCGTATTACAAAAAAAATTAAGGGCTTATTTAATAAAATAGTCAGTAATTCTAATAGCTACCTACTAAACACACAATAATTAAAATGGTCAGTTAAAAAAATGAATAATCAAAGCAGAAGCCTAACAATTGAAATAGTCAATAAATCGAATATATATGTACAAAAAACTGTACATAGTAACATCCAAAGTAGTAAGTAAATTGTTAAATAATCAAACTAAAGCTAAATCTTACATTTAGTTAATATTACTAAAGCTAAATCTTCTAAAAGTACATATATAATTATCATTCAAATTGATACAATATTTGCAAAGTCATGGCCCTCGAATTCGGTCAGATTATAGAAAGGGTGGCCTATCAGCATCTCCTTAATGCTTTTTTAAATTGTTTGTCCTCCAGTTGTTTGATAGTGGTAGGAAGTAAATTGTAGAATTTAACGCTAAGGTATAAGTAGCTCTTCTGTACTTTTGCCAGTCTTGTTCGGGGCACTCATAAAAGGGAATTACCGCGTGTATGGTGGGAGTGAATGTCCGCTCTAGTTGCGGTTTCTGTTAGGTGCTGTCTGGCATACATTAAGCACTGGTATATGAAAGCCAAATACATGGTCATTATCTTTGCCTTACTGAAGTATGCTCTGCATGAGGTTCTGGGCGTTACCTGATACATGCTGCGCAGTGCTCTTTTTTGTAATAGGAAGATTCTTTTACTGTTTGCGGCATTTCCCCAAAATAGTAGTTATTTTATAATGTTACACAATCGTTATAGTATTCGATTTCATATTAAAATTGTATCATACTTAAATACATTAGTACACAATACACTTCGCAGAATACACAATTGCGGAAAAGTTTGTGATTTAATTTTCCTTATTATTCCTTCATTCACCGTGCGCTCGTAAGACGAATAACAAACAATTTACAGCCCGAACCTCCTCTTATTGCAAGGCTATGCCTTGAGGGCTTTCGATAGCAATTGTGTCTTGAAAACTCCCCAGACGATCGCCGAATCCGCCAAGTTATTACTCCTACTCCGACATTAATTGGCCAAGTTGGCCAACTTGTCGGAATTCCTGCGACCTCCACTCGACATGGTAATAAGGCTCCGTACACACATATCGGGATCAGTTTCTACCGGTCGCGACGGTACGGGCCGGTTATCCTTATTTGGAGCCTCATCAATGACTCGTTGACATTTCTCCAAATGCAAAACATAAAACCTTTGATTATTGAATTAATTTTCCTTTATTCGGTAAATTTACAGCACTTTACTATACTATATTAGAGTTTATTACAATAAATCCGATTATAAAGAGAGTTTTTTTACTTTCCCGGTAGAGGGAAAGTATTGTGAACGCGCCAACATTTTTTTTCGAAATGAGGACGAATATATACATTTTGACTCCACCCCCCTCCCCTCCCCGAGATCTTTAAAACCATGTGCAGACTGAGTCTGACTTTTGAGTCTGTGTGTCTGCTGTGTGTGTGCGTGTTGTGTGTGTCTGTGTGTATCAGGGTGTGTTTGTGTGTGTGTGTGTGAGGGTGTATGTGTGTGTATGTGTGTGTGTCTATGTGTGAATGTGTAACAAGTGTATGTTTTGGATAGATATCTCGTATACAAGCGACGCAAATAATATTTAAAATCACTTAAAAGATACAATTTCAATACTACGAAAAATACTACAAATATGCTGCGAATTGTCGCGCGGGGGGAGGATGAGTTGGCGTGGGGGGGGGGGGGGGGGCGCTCCACTTGCTGGCAAAGTCTTGGGGTGACACAACCGATTTTTACTTTGCCGGCACTAGTGCCGGCATATAATGCTTTTCCTAGGAAAAACATTATATATTGTGAACGCGCTTAATAAAATCGAGAAGAAGACGGAAATATCCATTTTGACACCTTCTGAGACGGTTAGAATAATTCCCAGACTGAAATCTGTCTGTGAGTCTGTGTGTTCATCCGATTGACCTGAAATTTAAATCTCGAAATATTGGAGTTAGGGATTTGAAATTTGGTAGAGATAGGTATGCCTTGTTGGGCCGAATCACGTTGTGAATTTTTTCATAATTCAATCTCGAAATGTTATAGCTTCAGGGCAATTATATTGGATTGCAAATGCCCAGTGATTCAGTGCAAAAATCCGATACAAAAAAGCTTCAGATTGAAATCTAGATGTGTGACCCTAGATTATTGGTCGCCGAAAATACTTCTACTTGATCTTTCAATCAACCTCCTTCCCCAACGGACGCCGATAATTTCACAAATTATAGACAGTAATAAAAATGGTAAGAAAAAATACAAATGTCGACAAATTGGTGTTGATAATAATAGTCAGTCTCTAATAGGCAAAATGAAAAAAAAAACACAATTATATAATAGTCAGTAATAGAAAGAATAAAGATGGTCAAATATTACCAAAACTGTCTAAAAATGTGGTTTCTTTCTAAAAATGTGGTTGATATTTTTTTACAATTGAGCTTATCGACCCTCACAAAAAAAACGGTTATCTCACCCCAAGATTTAACCACTAGGTAGACAAGCCCGCTCCTCCTTCTTTGCACCAATCCAAACTAGCGCGCCAATTTGTAGTATATTTGTAGTATTTACGAGATATACCAACCGAAATTCCACACCGAACACGGCACCGAAAATCTGTGTACCGATTTTCAAGTCGTCAAGTCCAATATTCGCGATTGAAGTATGACTAGCGCGTCCTCTGGTGAACCGATTTCAACTACAATATTTTCATCTCTTGCTATGACCGAATGACTCCTGCATGCCAAACTTCAGCTCGATCGAATGAAACTTTTGTGCGCTATCGTGGGGGAATACGCACACACAGACAGACACGCAGACTTCAGTCTCGGGTGGAGGGGGGGGGGGGGAAGGAGGGGGGTCTCAGTATATGGGGTGTTTTGACTGCACGGGCATTTTTTAGTGGGTGACTCAATACAACGAAGTAAGCAACTTTTGATTAGAAAAAATGAAAAAAACATATTTTTTAAATATTTTTTTTATTTGGTTTATAAAATTTTATTTACTAGTATGAAAAGCTGTGGTCACGAAGCGCGATTCAGTTGCGTTCAATACGAAACTATCAGCCTACCTGCATTATGGATAGCAATATTTACAGTGAAACGAGCGGAACTCATATGAATACGATGCGACAATCACCTCTATACCGCAAAAGAGGGGATTCGCGCTGTAGATTTTATTCTGCGGTTTAGACAATTGTTTAAAATACTGAAAAAGGGTAAAAAAAAATATATATTTTTTAATAATAATTAAAAAATACATATTAATAATAACAATATTAATAATAATAGGCAATATTAATAATGATTAAAAATTAAAATATTTAAAAAATTATATTTTAAATCTTTCTTTGACACAACCGTGGCACTCTAGTGTGACTCCCGAAGTGAGCTTGCCTTAACACAGGGGTGCCTAGCAAGGCGGGCTCGGCTGCTCTTTGCTTAGCACAAAATTGAAAGTGCGCTATGTAACCTGGGCTCAGACAGATGTGTATATAACTTTAAAAGCATACGACGGCATTGTTTAAATTGTCATTTCATTTTCTGTTGTGCTCATGAATTTGAATTTATATGTATATGTAAAATAAAATAAAAATAAAAAAATAAATATCTAGCGGTAGGTAAAATATCGCTAATATTGTTTATATACGCTATATTACCTGCCGCTAGATGGCGCAGCGCGCTTAAACGCTTCTGCAACCTTTATTTACCAGTCAACCTTCAAATTTTTAAATTAAAAAAAACAAAAACATACTTTTTCCAAAAAAAATATTTTTTGTGTTTTTTTTTTCATTTTTAAAAAGTGGCTTATTTTGTTATACTGATTCATCCACTAAAACAAATGCCCGTGCAGTAAAAACACTTTCTATATACATCTTGAACTCGAAAAAATATTTTTTGCATGTTCACAATACTTTACCTCCTCGTCGGTTTGAGTGCCGGTGAAATAAAAAAAATGTGTTATGATGTTCACGTGTATTTGCAAGATGTTTACGTTGAATTGATTTTGAGTTTCCGTTTGAATAGCCTTTATGAATTAAATGTAATTCGGTTTATTATTTATTTAACACATCGGGGTCTAAATCAATATCGAGTGTTTTTTTATAATATAAATAAGATAAAAAACGAATTTACCACGTGAATTTTGTAGCACCCGTTGCTTCGGCGTTGTTGTTGTCGCGATAGTCCCCGATTGTTTTTTTTAATGTTCTTGTTTAAATCGTTAATGGCGCATCAATCGATGCATGTTTAAAACATTTTTATTTATTCACGCTGAACACATTATTATTTACTTAAACAAACTAACAGTAGCCTAGTGATAATCCGTTTCAATGATTCGGTCTTCTAACAGTATGTAAACCAATTATGTATCCTTTGAAGTAATATATACAATTTAAACTATAAGCAAAACAAATATTATATGATTAAACAACCCTCCGTTCTCTAGGTTAGACAAATCTTCTTAGACGCTGATCCTAAAGTTTGTTATGCAAAGCTTACTAAGGGATCGTATATATCTATTTGCAGTTTGACATCTGCAAACTTAAATAGCGATGTCGGCTATGGTACAATATACTACGTACACTTTGAAAAGCTAATATTGAATGAAACAAAATATTAATATACCGTTTCTGGGGTTGTGTTTCTCTAATCTTTGTATTTAATAATATTTAGGGTACAATTCCGAAAATTATTGTAGACCGCGACGTAAACCGCAGACCGCAAACCATAGTCTGCAAAGCTGCTGTCGTCTGCTGTCGTATCAATGTTGGACAGAGCGACAGACCGAGCTTGCAGTCAGTCGATGTCGGATGTGTTTACCAATTCCGATATGATTTTGAGTTTTTTGTTGGAAGAGGAAGATGGTTAGGACTCGTTATTGATATATACCAGAAAAAGAAGTAAGCTCACAATTTAAAAATAGACCACATATAGAAAGTTCTTCAGTACTGATTCAAAATCATTTGTGTTGACGAAAAAATATTTAAAAGTTATTGTCGTTTCAATAAAAGACAATTTGTCTACAGCAAGACACGAAATTTTGTATACTCATTCAGTTATGATAGCCCGTTTTAAGTTTCACCATGACATGTCTGCTGCACGCAGGGTTGTCTCCCGACGAGGGGACTCTTTAACAGTCAACAGCACAAACATGAATTTTTGTCTATGCATTTAATTACGCCAGGCTGTTCTAAGTTTCATCAAGACAGTACTGCGGCACTCAGGGTTGGCTTCCAACGAGGGAACTCCTCAACGGTCAACAGCACAGACACAAAATTTTGTATACGCATTCAAATATGATAGCCCTTTCTGGCTATCATAATTGATCACCTTGATATAGCTGCTGCACTTATTTAAAAAAAAATCGGTTGTCTGTAAAGTCGGTTTACTGACGATAGTTGAACGTGACAACGTCATAAGAAAATACTGATGGAATGGTTGCATTTGAAGCAGTTTCATTTAAGATTCTGATATTGTTTATTACAAACACCCAAAAATATATGCTTTTATACTCACCGATTTGACTACAACATGTAAATGTATTATTGTATAGCAGTATAATTGTATAATTGTGTATTGTTTAAAGTTTATTGTTTTTTTTAATTTGAAAGTTTGAAATCTCAAACTGTTAAATAACGGGTTGAGAAGCGTTTAAGCACGGTGCGCCATCTAGCGGTAGGTAATACGTCGTAAATAAACAATATCAGCGACATTTTACCAACCGCTAGATAGCGCATCGTAATGATAGCTTTTCATACTTTTTTATTTTTTAAAAATAAAAGTTGCTTACTTCGTTGCACTTCGTTGTACCCACAAGAAAATTGTCCGTTCAGTAATAACATTCCGTATATCAAGAATACATATAAAATTATGTCAAGAATTTAAATCAATGTAGTGATTTTCATTCGTACTATTTTAGACTGAGGTTAGTAAATAATTCTTGTCGCAACCGGTAGATGGCAGCATTTATATTGAATAATAAATATAATAAATGGAACGCCTCAGAGCGAGGTAACGCCGCATGAGTCATGTTTTTTCGTGCGTGCAGCAGGCTCCATCGATTATAAGACGTTATCACGTCAAAAAAAAAACGTTTTTTTTTTGTTCAAATTTTGTGTATGTATTTATATAAATGAAAATGAAATGATGTTCATTGGTAATGGCATATTAGGTTGAACGGCTGAACTGATTTGGATATATTTTTTAAAAAAATGTTTCTAATAAAACAAATAGATTGGGGGAAAAAAGGAAATTCGAGGAAATCGTCTGAAAAAATTCGGGAAAATTGAAAGTGTTTTTTTTTTCTACTGATGATCGAACGATGGATATCCGTAATTCTTTTTTTGATTAGGAACGACATACCATATTAGGTTGATACTTTCTTAGTATTATCGCTATATTCTCGGGATGGAAATATTTTGATGAACTGAAGTAATATCGGCCTATTACGCGCTAGTTGAGTCACACATGCGCTATGGTATTCTTTTATGGGGTAATGCAGCACACATCAACAGTGTATTCACTCTCCAGAAAAGAGCCATACGTGCGATAGTAGGTATTGGTCCACGGCAGTCATGTCGTGAACACTTCCAAAAACTAGGGATATTGACCGTATATGCAATTTTTGCTCAAGAAGCTCTTTGCGAATTCTATTGCAATAAGAGCTCGGCCATATCCCACGAGGAAGTACATCGGCATGACACCAGGAATAAAACCCTGTATCTCCAACCGTTCGTAGCACGTACTGCCAAGTTCCAGGCGACTAGTCGATACTTAGGCCTCAAACTTTTCAATAAATTGCCCGAAAGATTAAAAGAAATTAAAAACATCGATATTTTCAAGAGATCTATCCGAGTCTATCTGCTTAAAATCAACATGTATGCCCATAACGACTTCTTAAAATATTTTGAAAATACATAGCATCGTATCTACCCATTTAATCTAATACATATTATTTACCGTTAATTGTTTTGTTGTAAACTGTTATCATATAGTCTATGTTTTTGTAAATTGGTAAGTTTAAAACTATATATTGTATATCATCTCTTGTCTAAATTGAGTAACTAATTTAAGATTAATTACTGTCATTCCTACACAATTGTATGGTTGTATTGGAAATAAATACCTTTTACTTTACTTTACTTTATTTAATTGAAAAAAAATCTTGAAGTTCTTGAGAGGAATCCGGGAAAACGAATTCCAGCCTAAATTAAAATAAAATGTATTTTTCTGCTTTTGTTTTGTTTTGCAATCCTAAATTTTAGCGAAATTTTATATCTTACTTGGAATCGTATAAATATATGTATGTGTATGTGTGCATATATGGATATATATTTTATCTATAGATGTATATAAGTATCTATCCATATTTGTATATGCGTAAATATTTGTAGTCTTAAAAATAAGTACTAATTATAGATTAAGTTGACAGTGCACACTTAATATCATCATTAAAAGTCTGCCTTAGAACAGGCCTAGGCCTAGTTAGGCGACTGTGTCAATCATAAAAATAATGTCGCATCAATTTCTTGCTAACATCTTAATCAAATATGACATTAACTTTTTACTAGATGTGTTACTACTAAATAAATAAATAAATAAATCAACTGTAGAAAAAAAATAACGACGGAATCAAGGAAACCCAACTTCACGTTACCCACATGTATTTTCCATCGATGTCTTCGATGTCCGATGTTGTGGGGGGGAGGGTTGACGTGGAGTTTGTGTGGTGGGTTGTGGAGGTTGTGGGGGGTGGGGGAGGGGATTGGGGGGAGTGGAGTTGGTGAGGGGTATATCTTGGGGTGAAGGGGGTTTGGGGGGGGGGGTGAAGACTGGAAGGGCTTGTGGGGGGAGCTAGGCGGTGGTGGAATTTGGGGAGGGGGAGGGTAGAAGGGTTTGGCGCGGGGAGGTGTGTTGTATGATTGTATGGGGGGTTGTATGGGGATGTATGAGTGTTACACAACTGATTTTTACTTTGTTTACATATTCTAATAGCTTTTCACAGTCGCAAAGGAGAATGCCCATTCTAGTACGATCAATTGTACTTCTTTCGAAAGTTTTGTATCTCCATTAAATGGCGTTTTATCTATTCAATGACATCATCAAATTCTTCGTAGAAAATTACATCAAAAACGGTTTCCGCATTTCAGAAATATTAACAAAATAAAATATTATATTTTAAGGCTAGTTTCAGCCACATATTAAAAAAAATGATAATAATAAAGATGAGTTTAGTAGGTATAGGTAGATAGTGTACCTAAAAACTATTTAATTAATTATTATATATTATTCTCCCTCCCTTTCAATCATAAATGTCACATCAAGGTGACAAAAACTAGGCAAACGCACGTCGATAATAATAATAAATCGATTTTACTTTTATCGATTATAAATCTTAAATACAGCGAAAAAAAAAATGGCTGAATCCAAGTTTATTTTCAAAAGTTTTTGATTAATAATAAATAGTTCTTTATGTAAAATTCACGTTCGTAATACCACTTTTTGTTTATTACGAGCGAATAAGAATTTGTCATCGAATAAAAAGGATCGATGCGGGGATCGATATCGTAGACCTAGGTAATCGATAATTAACATAATAGCATGCGTTAGAAAAGAAGACATCCCTTTTCAGTAGCTTCACACGTGACATTTATTGACAAATAAAATAAATGGGGTACTACATTAGCCGGTAGTTTAAAAGAACTAATATTTCATAAAAAAATAACCCCGAAACGAAGAGTCATGAAACTTATTGAGAAATTATGTTTTTATTTCAGCTATGATGTATAATGTATTAGACATCCTGTGTAGATTTTTTTGTCCGAAATCCATATTGACTGTCTGAAATGACCCCAAATTTTTCAAGGAAACCATTTAGTCGTTTTTCGGTTTCGGTAATTTTGTACGCTCGTGGGATCGCCCTTTTTATATATCGGTGTAATCTTGGCTACTTTATAACAATCTGGAAATATTCCCTCTGAAAAGCTTAAATTGTAAAGATATGTTAGACAAGGTGCCAGTACACGTTTATGGATTTTAATTACGCTAACAGGTATGTCATTGAGACCAGTTGATGTTTTGTTCTTTAGAGAGTCGATGCATTTTTCTATTTCTTGATTGTTGATCGACAGTTTGATCATTATTAAATGTAGTTTATGTAGAACTCTTTGGATGCATTCTATTTTTCTAGTTTTTATATATTTTTGTTATTGAATTACTGATTCTCTATGTTTTCTCATTATTTCTCTTGTTTTTTATTTTTCTAGTTTTTATGTCTTTGCTATTCAATTTTTGAATTTCTATGTTTTTTTTTCAATTATTAGTTTTTTATAGACTTTTTTATAATTTTATGAGTAATTTGAAATGTAATTTTATTTGTAGAAATACCACTAGATATGTAATTTCTATACCCAGATCGGGTTTTTGAAAATAAACTATTCTTATTCTTCTTATTCTTATTCTTATTAATATTTGTTTCAAGATACAATCTTTCTTTTCAGAGTACTATGAATGGGCATTCTCCTTTATTGCAATTTGGACAGGACAGCGTCTGTCGGGTTAGCTAGTTTACAATAATTTTGATGTTTCTTCTAATGCATGTTTATGTTTATATTATCTCTCAGCGGATTGGTCTTAACTGTAACGTTTATTTGTTTAAGAAATGAAATAAATAAATAAATACATATATCAAACCACAGCGATGGTCGTCGATTTCGCAATGGGAATCTTACCTCTCTCCCACGTTACGGTCTCGATGGGATACCCGGCTGCAGGACACTTGACGACCAAATCGGTGCCCGACACCGCCACCACTTTGGGCATCTCTCTGATGTACGGCGGCCCGTAGACGTTGACCCTGGCTGCGTGCGATGCGCGACCTGCTGGGTTATGGGCCACGCATGCGTACTCTCCGCCGTCCTGCTCCGTGACGCGCGATATGTTCACGTGACTGATGACGTCATCGTGTAGGGTCACATACTGACCCACCACAAACCTGAAATATTAAAGAGTGGTTAGAAAGGTGACGAAACTGTTTTGCAGTCTTTTTTATCTTCTTTAGACTAGAACCTGTCTAACGACAATTATCTAAAGGTGCGTACGGATAGCGCGTACACTGGTACGCGTAGTCAGTTTACGCGTGTCCGGAACGTCATGTCCATACTTGCAGCTACGCGTACACTCTTGGGGAACGCGTACCGCGCGAGCTAGTTCGCACGCGAGCCGCCGTCAGTCGGTTTTTGGTCGCGCGTCAAAGAGGACGGTCACGACCGGGTACGCTATATTTGGACGGCAAAATGAATAGACACGCGTGTTCTTCGAGTTTCAATAATGAAAATATTATCAGATTGATTCAACTTTATAAATTTCACCGGGTCTTGTGGGATAGCAAACTAACTGATTATCGAAATAACGATTTTCGCCAAGATGCATGGAAGGCAATTTCAAATGAACTGAAAATTCCAATAGGTGAATTAAAAAAAGAAGATGAAAACTTTATTAGTAGCTAATAGAAAAGAAAGGAGCAAAATCAAAAAAAGTTTATTAACAGGATCAGGTAATTTTTTAAATTGTTTATTTACGCATTGTATAGGTACATTGAATCATAAAAAGAAATTGACATATTTATAATAGCCTATATACTTTTATATCTTTTTTTTACAGGAGCTAATGATGTATATAAATCGAAGTGGTTTGCATCTGAATACAATCACGATACAATTTTTTCATCCACCATCTAGGTTTCCGTTTGTTTCTCTTTTTTTTATTTAAAATGTGTTGAATAATGAGTAATGCCGCAGCAGTGGTGGTGCACGCAACCGCTAAGTTTGTCGGAGTCATGGCGAATGACTGGGGCTTGCGGAGCGCTCTGAATCGACTGACCTCGCGTACAGGTTCGCGGCGGTCCGTACAGGAGCTGTACGCGTATCCAATGTACGCGTGGACAGTGTTTCCCAACTACGCGTAACACAGGAACGCGCTATCCGTATGCACCTTAACAGGCGGCAGGCTTTTTATATCATCACGTGGCAGTATTCAGGCGGACGCCCATCCAAATACTGTCAACGCCGGACGCTGCATATCTTCGGTGATCTGACGGAAACCAGCGTTCCAACGTGGCTACAGACTTGTTTGTAGTACCCGACGGTTCGGCGATGTTGTCCATCATTGAAAACCATCATTGTCCAGGGTAGACTGGACAACGACGGTTGCGATGACGGTTAAACCCTTTAATAAAGTCAAACAACTGCAATAGTCTTCGATTTCGTGTTCGATATGTGGCTAAGAACGTTACTCCATGTGTCCGACTATAACAGTACGTATACTAATACATGCTGGCATGTTAGAAGCGAGATATCAAGGTCGCGACGTAATGAATTATGTTTTGACATTACGGCACGGTAACTACCGTCACGCCAACACCGTTATGCGTCATGTTAAATCATACGTATAGACCACAGTCTGAGTTACATATATACGTAGTTCTTGTTGCATAATGCGTATTTTCGTTTATTACATCTCAATGTAGCACTAGCACTGGTTACTTTGTTAAAATACACCTAAACCTTAAACCTAAATAATATTGGTTTAATATATTTAAATATATTAATTACGTAACATATATATACCGTTTATTAAAATATCTGACTTAGAAAATACGTGTTTATTACATATAAATACATTTAAAGAATCTAGTATCATATAAAATAAATATCTACCGATCATTTTTTTTATTTCGATTTACCTTGAATTTATTTAAATTTATTTTATTGTTTTACGAGTATTCAGTGCCACACAGCCTGTCTTGTAGGTGTACAATATTATTTAACAACATGATTGCATAGAGAAAGTAATAACAATAAATAAAAAAGAAACATTATAATAATAGTACAAAAACAGATGCGTTAGGTATCAAAAAAAATAATTATGTAGGTATAAAAATTATTTTAATAATACAATTAAAATTTAACGGGAAAATAAACAACAGAAAATATTTACTCAGAATAAAATTTTGTTACGCAATAACATAAAAAATAAAAGTGGTTTAAAAATAGTCAATAACCAAGAGAATCCATAAATAATTTGTCATAATATAACAAAAAAAAACACTGTAGATAAAACAAAAATGATGTGTCCTTAAAATCAAAGTAGGTACCTACCAGGTACATTAGATAAATATATTATGTGAATTAAAAATAGAATATCAAAGAAATAAATAAAATATTACCAATAAAACAATGAAGATTTAAACGTTATTTAACTTTAAAATTACGGTGAAATTAATTTACTTTTCATAATCATGTTTCTTTGTTCAGTCAGCAACAAATCTCAAATTCTTTTATGGAATAAAATGCAATAATATCAACTAACCTAGCCTAATATCCCACAAATAATGGCGAATAACCAACCTGTTGTTTTCAGGAACCGGAAATCCATCCAAGGTCCAGCTGAATTGCGGAGGTGGGCTACCAGACGCGACACACTTCAAAGAAACCGACGGACCCGGTTGAAGTGTTTGCTCGGAGAACCAGTATATCAGTTCTGGGCTTGCATCTGAGAAAGATAAAAAAGTGGGGGTTTATTTGACTTGTTAGTATTTCAGTATCTAGGTCTCATTACATAGGTCATATAAGATTGTTTCATAGAGATACAAGCTATACCTGCGGCTCCGCCCGCGTCAAAGTCTCTATGATAAATCTTTTATTTATTTTATTTATTTAAGAATTAATTACTGTAAAATATTGATTTGCTTACAAAAATAACAGAAACCGAATGGCAAAACCTTAACCTTTTGCTTATTTGATTCTGTCGCCCAACTGGGACTAGCCCGTTCTAGGGTGGACAGGACTCTAATATTACAATCAAGTGTACGTGATTGCTTACAAATGTACAAGTTTTAGTAAAAAGCTAATAACACTAAATTGCCATAAAATGTGGTATTAAAAAAAATAATAATAAAAAATATAAAAAGATAATATAATAAGTAAAATGCAATTCCGCTATATAATCGGCAATAATATAAAATTCGATTAAATAATATAAATCAAGTTATATGTGAGAAAAGAAAGAAGCAGTCATTAATATTTAATATATGTTAAGTAATATAGGATTTAATATAAAAATATCTAGTCAACAAAGGTACAATTCATTGTCAAATAATTTTTGGTAGTTAGTTCAATGTTAAAATATACTCAACATACATGTTTAAAAATATGTTAATAATTTGTGCACCTAAATTTTAATTAAATTATTATTTCTAACATTTGATGTATGGTTAGTGGGTCATGATTCGATAATCATTTCTTTATTTTATTTTTGAATTCCCTAAATGTCAAATTCATTTTTATTTCAATATTGATCAGATTGAAAAATCTCGGCGCAATGAAAGAGTAATGTCTTTGTCCAAATGATGTTTTCATTCTGGGTATTATTAAGCTATTTTCTATAACTTGTCTCGTTGGTCTTCGGTTCTGAATTATTTTCAATTTTCAATTCTTTATTGAGAAATGTATTCCCAAATTTGAGCTATTGTCCGAAAATAGCCTTAAGAGGGAAGTTTTTAGAAAAAAATGCCTAAAATCAAGGACTTTAGCTTCTTTATAAAGTTCATTAGTGGGATGGCGATATGGTCTACGTAGAATAATTTTTAATATAAATTTCTGCGCAACTTGCAATGGCTCTAGCAGGGTTTTACCACATCCACCCCATCCAATTATGCCGTAAGTAATAAGCGATTCACATAAAGCATAATAAACAGTATCAGTATAAACAGGAATCCAGAATATTCCTCAGTTCGTTGAAAACATATCCAAGGATTCGCACCTTTGCACCTTCGTAGCGATCATAATCTCTCAAACTATTATGTTAAAGTTATGGAAACAGTGAAATTCCTCGGACTACACAGACTGAAATATGTCATATAACTTACTTATAAACCATGTTAAGTTTAAGCTGTCGTAAGCCTGCTATGCTCTATTACGCATCAGGCCTCGTCTAGAAAAATCTGAGATCAGCCTACTACGCGCTGGTTAAATCGTATCTTTACTATGGTATTCTTCTATGGGGTGCTGCAGCGCACATCAATGGTGTATTTACTATACAGAAAAGTATTTACTATTCACTCCACGACACGACACGACAGTCATGTCATGAGCACTTCCAAAATTAGGAATATTGACCGTATACCTATGCAATTTTTGCTCAAGAAGCTCTTTGCGAACTCTATAGCTATAAGAGTACATAAATATTCCACGAGGAAGTAAATCGGAATAACAACAGAAAAAATCCATTACCGCCAACCGATCATACCACGTACGGCTAAGTTCCACGCGACTAGTCTTTACATAGGATAAATTCATTGAAGGATAAGGCATTACATAGGATGTTACATACAATTACATAGGACGAAATTACATAAAATAAATTTAAAAAAGATGTGTTATGTGTTCAGGGTACATCTATGTATGTTTTCCGTTTCTTTATTCCACCATAACTTCTAAACGATTGAAGCGATTTGGAAATGTGTAGTATTGTTAGAATTGATATGTCATCTCGAGTGTTATAGGGTACCATAACTGTCCAAATATCAAATAAGCAGTTGCCTAAATATAGAAACGTTTAAATGTCAATAAATTGACATAAATATATCGTGTTTAGTGTCAAATTAAAGGTTTGATTAAGTATGTATCTATGTATATGGATAATTACATAAACCACGAATATTTCATCAAAAAATCGTAATAAAAATAATGAAAATACAATAGTTTACTTTCCGTAACTACAGCCGTTTTTTTATTCTTTTAATTAATGCTGCTGTCACTTCAAATTTCGAATTTAGAAGAATTTCGACTTTCCAATATTACGACTGGAAAAATCGGGACTATATTTGCTTGTTAATTATTTGACACCTAGATGATATATAAATAAAAAGTTACAAAGATTTTTGGATGTATAATAAAATGGAAAACATTCCACTCAAGCTGCAGGTCACGAGGAAGCTGCGTGATTGCGCTAGATAGCATCAACCATATAAAACAACAGAGCCAGAGACACATTATATCTGGAGTTTCAGAGACTTGGATTTGTAACCAAGTCACGTAGCCTAGTATCGCTTACAACTTAAACGAGAATGAGAGGTAGATGCGAACAGACGCAGGGACACGGGCTGTTTTTCACCGCGATAGATGGACATTTGGAGATGTCGACTACACCGGATGAACCCGTCACCCCAGAAAGTTTTAACGATAATGATTGTTCTGTACTCCGTGGGGGTGTGCGTAGAAGACTTTGTGACGATACAAATTTAGAGTCAAGCAAAGCCACGAACCCGACAGAGTCCAACTCCGTACTGCGAGGCACTAGCTAGGTAACCCAGTGGGCCACCTCGCCCCCTGGCTAACAGTTTCGGCAGGATATCTCCATTTGGAATTAACCTTCAGGATACCTCCGTCCTCACGACTGGCTACGAGACCGAAGTCAGTCGTGAGCGGCCCCTACCTGTTGAATTACAGCGGTAATTCAATATGAATTTATCGCGGACCTGAGCGTCCTTTGCCCTTTATATCATTCGGAATCGGGTGGCCGACAGGTCGTTTCAAGCGTGGCATGCCAACAGGTCGACATCCACACCCGCTGCTTAAGATACAGTACATTTTCATAGCATCCACACTTCTTCAGTAATTAGTCAGCTGACGCCGCACGGTGCGCAAACCTTCGAGTAGCACCCGGGGGCCTATGAGCGATTGATCCTGGAGAACCGATGAGCGATTGATCCTGAATTCTGTTTTATTGCCATCGCGGATACTAGAAACCTCGAAATTAACACCTGGAACAGCATGTTGAAGTAACCGGAACAGAAGTTTCCGACACAAAATATGTTTTGACACCGGGCTATTCCTCCACGATAGCGCCCAAACGCTTCCTCCGGTTGAGATTAAATTTTGACATGCAGACAGCTTTTGGTCATGGCAAAGGTTGAAAAGATTTTGGTTGAAATCGATTCACCAGTAGGCTCGCTAGTCATACTTTAATCTCGAAATATTGTACTTAAAGACTTGAAATTCGGTACAAAGATGCCTTGTTGGGCCGAAACGACATCTTGTTTTTTTTTAAATTTACAGGGGACACAAATAATTTTTAAACTCCGCCGTATTTGAGAAAAATAATTGAAAAATATTTTACAAAAAGTCATATTTGAAAATATAACCTATCATACCCATCATTTTCTACCTATCATACGATTGTATGACCTAGAGGAATACTACAAATATAGTACGAAAATACTACTAAAAAACTACAAAAATCTTAGAAATATATTCGTTATTTTAATCTAACACATTTTATTTATTCATTTATTTATTTATTTATTTATTTAACAGGGAAAACATACAGCGCTACAAAAAAATATTACAATTACATTAAATACAATATTTCTGGCCGATGACATGTTTTCAACAATAGTTTTAGTTAGTTAAGTCTCCAATACGCACAGTGCATTCTGTGGGGGTTGGGAGGGGAAAAGGAAAGGAAATGAAGGAATGGGTGTCAATAGATTTTAAGTAATAATGTGCAGTACAATGAATAAGAAAAATTTAATAAGAAAAAATACTCTATCATTATAAACCTATCATATACAGTTAGAGAACAAAGAATGAAAAACCAAATAGTCCCTAAGACATAAGTATCCCATGAGAAATGTCTATGTCGCATTTTCGATTAATTTTAAATTTAAGCTTTGCTTAAATTTATTCTCTTTCATGTTAAATAGGTCGATATTCTGGAAATGATTATCGTAAGTTGACATTAAGCGGTACATGATGGAGTTCTGGGCATACCTAGTACGGACGCGCGGGACTTCGAAGGTACGGGGAAAGCGAGCCACGCTTGGTGGAACGTGAAAAGATAGATTATGTGTGAAATACGGGTTGTCCACGTTGTTATGGATAACTTTGTGTAATAATACCATGTCTGCCGTGGTATGGCGGTTCTCCAATGATGTAATATTGAAGTTATTCATCCTCTCCTCGTACGTGTTCAGTCCCAAGCATTGACGGTAGTTTAATTGTCTCATACATCGTTTTTGGACGCTTTCTATTCTCTCCTTACATACATGATATTGCGGATTCCAGATCGGAGATGCAAACTCTAATACGCTGCGGATGTATGCAAAATAAAGGGTTTTGAATACAGTCGGGTCAGAGAACGACTTAGAGACCCTACTAATGAAGCCCAAGGTTTTTAACGCTTTACTGACAATACCTTGTATGTGTTCGTCAAATGTCAATCGGTGATCGAGTTGAACGCCAAGGTCGCGAATGCTCAGCGCGTTGGGAATCGGTTCATGGTTGATAAAATACTGAAAATGCAAATTATTTTTTTACAGCTAAACGTAATTTGATTGCATTTCAAAGCGTTGAGAGAGAGTCTGTTTCTTTCGCAGTACTCAACCTATTAATGTCGTCCTGGATAAGATGGCAATCGGTGATGCAATTTACTATCGGAAGGGGGGGGGGGGGGTATTTGTCTCTATTTGCCTCGAAAGTCTTGGGGTGACCCAACCGATTTCTTGAGAATGACGCCTATAGTCTGTCTGAACGCTCCTGGCACGCGGAGTTATAAAACGCAGGAATGGAGTAGCGCATATTGCGCGTTCCCTTGCGCTTACGGGTCTTATGGCGGGCGTAGTGAGCAGTTACCTGAGCTATTATCGCCCGCCATAAGACTCGTAAGTGCAAGGGAGCGTGCAATATGCGCTACTCCGTTTTATACCTCCGCGTGCCGGGAGCGTTCCGACAAGGTATAGTATATATCCTACTACTATATAAACGCGAAAGTTTGTAAGAATGTATGTATGGATGTTTGTTACTCTTTCACGCAAAAACTACTGAATGGATTTTGATGAAACTTTACAATAATATAGCTTACACATCAGAATAACACATAGGCTATATTTATAAAGATATATAGTTTTCTATCATCATTATCACAATTTTCCATCAGCACGCGGGTGAAACCGCGGGGCGCAGCTAGTAATGTATATAACTAAACATAGTTTTGTGTACGTATACTGAGTTGCATTAAAAATGCCAAGTGCGTTTCCAGCGACGGTATCGTTGCCGCCCCACCCCTTCCCTGTCCCGTCACAGTAGTAAAGAAAACCGCGGCGAAATACACGTGTAGCGTCTGTGGCCGCGCTGAATCCGCACCTGTCAGCCCTAATGAAATTTGGCCATCCACAAATGCGGTCAAATTTCCTCGGGCGGTTTCATTACAGTGCCATTATTGCCGGCGTCGATCGTGTCCTGTCGCACAAATGAGGAGAAACTCAGTCAGCAGCCGCGATGTCTTTACTATTTCATTCCGTGCGATTAGACGGGGGGAAGATCGGATTTTAGGGATGTACTATTGCGGTTAAGTGATTCTAGATGGAATCGCGGATCGTGGATTGGGATTGAGAAGGGGGAGGGGGGCTCTTTCATTCGATAACGTGTCCGGACAGGTTAGGGCACATCTCACATCTATTCAAAAATATGCGGCCTGGATGGCCTTGTCGTTATGTCATGGGGGTTGGGAGTTAATGGGCCCTTGCTGAGTTGGCCACGAAGACCCATTCTGTTCAGGGTTGGTCACACTCACGGGTCAACACCTATCCGACGGCCTCCACGCATGGAGTGCGACCTGGGTAGGAGTCTGGCCCTATGGTCAGTTTCCCCTGGGAATCAACCTTCTGGCGCTCCTGGACGGTCTGCGCACCGTGACATACAGAATTTCGTGTTTGTGCTGTTGACCCTTGAAGAGTTCCCTCGTTGGAAACCAACCCTGGCTGCAGCAGCCATATTGTGGTGAAACTGAGAATGGGCTATCATAATTGAATGCGTGAACAACATTTCGTTTCTGTGATGTTGAGCGTTGAGGAGCTACCTCGTCGTGAGCCAACCCTGGGTGCAGCAGCCATGTCATTGTGAAATTTAGAACGGGCTATCGTAATTAAATGCGTATATGAAATTGTTTGTCTGTGCTGTTAGCTGTGGAAGGGTAGCCTCATCGGAAGACAATCCTGGGTGTAAAATCAAGTGGGCGTTAATGGAATAGGGAGTTAATGGGCCCTTGCTGAGATGGCCACGGAGACCCATTCTGTTCAGGGTTGGTCACATCACGGGTCAACACCTATCCCACGGCCTCCACGCATGAAGTGCGAGCCTGGGTAGGACTCTGGCCTTATGGTTAGTTTCCCCTGGGAATCACCCTTCTAGCGCTCCTGGACGGTCTGCGCACCGTGCGGCTTAAGCCAATCGACTGCGCACTCTGACTAACATATTGAGATGTCAACCACAACGGGCGAACCCGTCACCGCAGGACGTTTTAACGTATCATCGTTCTATCGACCGTGCAGTGAGCGTAGAAGACTTTGGACATTACAAATCCGACGTCTGGCTACGCCACAACCCGCAAGAAGCCAACGCCTTTACCGCGAGATAGCCAGTATGTTACCTGGCGGGCCGACACTCGCGCCCTTGCTTCCAATTGTGACCAGATTTCTCCGGTCTCTCGATTGGTTCCGAGTTCGAGGTCGCTTGCGCGGTCCTCTCCCTTATGAAGCGGTGAAACGGAGTGCACCGAATCTATCGCGGACCAAGGCGTCCTTTGCCCGCCTCTTACCCGGGATCGGATGGCCAATGGTCAATTCAAGAGCAGTCGCCATAAGGTACGCAACCACCCCCGCTCTATAGGAAACAATACAGTTCCCAGACTCCCCCGACTGTTAGTCGGAGAGCACAATCGATTGGCTTGCGCCGCACGGTGTGCAGACCGTCCAGGGGCGCCAGAGGTTTGATTCCCAGGGGAGACTGGTTGACCCAGTGTCCTACCCAGGATTCGCACCCCATGCGGGGAGGCCGTCGGATGGGTGTTGACCCGTGAACGTGACCGACCCTGAACACATGGGTCATCGTGGCCAACTCATCATGGGCCCGTTAGCCCCCTAACACTCTGACTCACAGTCGGGGGAGTCTGGAAGCAGTAGTGTTTCCTATAGAGCGGGGGTGGTTGCGGACCTTACGGCGACTGCTCTTGAAACGACCATCGGCCACCCGATCCTGGGTGAACAGCCGGGCAAAGGACGCTGTGGTCCGCGATAGATTCGGTATACACCGTTTCACCGCTTCGTAAGGGAGAGGACCGCGCAAGCGACCTCGAACTCGGAACCAATCGAGAGACCGGAGTAATCTGGTCACAATTGGAAGTAAGTGCGTAAGTGTCAGCCCGCCTTAACATCCCTGGCTATCTCGCGGATAAGGCGTTGGCCTCTTACGGGCTTGTGACGTAGCTAGATAGTAGACTGTCTTTGTCCTCAAGTCTTCTACGCTCACTCCAGGGAGATAGAACGAACAATTTGTTAAAACTTCCTGTGGTGACGGGCTCGCCCGTTGTAGTCGACAACCCTTGTTGTAGGTCCTGGTGTGTCATGGGGGTTGACAGCTGTCGGCAGAATAGGATCTATCTTCACCCTGCAGCGTTCCACAGTTCCATATTGGAATCGCTGTGTAGCCCCAGCGGACGATATTTGCTCGGCATATTGTCACACCCACCCTCAGTCTGTTGAGACTACACCAGGTGGTATAGCCACGGTATAGGGGAAGTGCTATCTGTTCCTTAACATCTTCGCCAAAAGAAACCCTCCAAGAAGTGATTCAGTTAGAAGATTGACTGCCTTGTAGAGGTTGTGTGTGATTTAGGTATGACCTACGCGATTTTAGGCCATTGTGGTGTGGGTCTTGCCCGTGTAGTGGGTGTCTCGCGTATTCTATCACTTTTAGACATTCAGTATCAGCCAGGACATCATGACGTATTGCAGGGGGAGAGATTCCGATAAGCGAGTATATAAAGACAATATAAAGGGGTTGGAAATAGGGATAAAAATACATGACATGGAATTCACCGACCAAATTTAAATCACTGATTATATAGCGTATTAGGTTGCTCAACATCGTACTACGATTTGACAACTAGGATTTCACCACGAAACGCAACGTGTAGACAGCAAGGGAATGAATTCAAACAGCTAGACTATCACTCACAGTGCACACGTGTAAGGACAGTCCATCAGCTCTCTGTGCTTGTTCTAATCTAGACAAGGTGAGCACGGTTAAATACTTAGGTTTGACGTTGGACAATAGCCGTTATCAACAAAAAGCCGTTGAGATACCCGTCCGAGCAACTGTTTCGTGAGTTCTCTGTTCTTGGCGTACGGCAAACATTTGCTAAAACGATATTACTCTATCACAAACATCAAGAATTGTACCAGCAAACAACTCATAAAATTATTACATGATCGATAACTAATAGTAACCACAAAAGTTCCCAAACCCATGCACAGAGACATTTTCTATACTTGGCACTGCCATTCTTCAAAAAAATTAAGGATATACCCGGTATTAATGCTCCCTTCCGAGTTGACGCGACTAAAAATTTAGGTATTTTTGCAATGCCACGCGCTCGCGCGCTTTCGATATATACATAAAGATGTGTAGGTATACCGCGGCGACAAGGGAATACGTCCCACCGTTGGCAGAGGCCAATTACGAATGACGATTTCGGCTTCGAGCGTCCTCTAATATTGTCGATTTGGCTTTTCAATTATAATACAATAAATTATCAAATGAATAGTATTTTATAAAGTAAAAATTAGATTATAATAATATAAGATCACTATGTTATTTTTTATATCGATTTAAAAGTTATTTTTGCCATTGGGAAGAATAATAGGATTTCGGTTGGCACTTACGTTCATAAAATACCGTAATATAATAAAATATCGCATTTTTTAAAGATATCGTACTTATCAAACAACGTCGACCGAGAAAACACGTTTTTGGCGTCTTTTGTATAAAGGCGAACGGTCAAGCCATTTCGGGTAGCGATACCTACGAGATCCTGGTATTTATTTAGTCATTAGTTTTCCGTATATTTCACTCCCAGGGAACGGATAGTTCTACAATAAATGACACATTCCGTGATAGAGACTAAATAATTATATATGTGCAGAGGGCTGTACATCGGAGACATCCGTGGAAATGATAATCAACCTAAAACACCTAAGTTAAACAACTCAAAAAACACAATCGGGGGCTTTCTCAATCATTGAGAATGGTTTCGATGTGGAATGTTTTTTCTCCTTTAGAGCCATAAAGCACAAATTTTATCATAGGGCCACTACAAGTGACTCGCAAATAACGGCGAGGACATGGACTTTGTAGTGGTCGTATGTGTACGAACCATGATCTTAAGATGTTGAAAAATACTCGCTGTTCCCGGAGTGTAATACAGATGGTACAAAGACTATCCTTGGAATATCCCTAGCGAGCATTCTGGAAGCGCATTCAGATAAAATGCATTTCAAAAAATGAATTAAAGCTTATTCAAGTTCTTATTCGAGAACTTATTTAAGTAGTACTGGAAGGTTTTATTTATGTATTTACTTTACTAGCTGCGCCCAGTGGTTTCACCCGCGTGGTGATGGAAAATTGTGATAATGATGATACAAAACCATATATCTTTATAAATTATAGCCTATGTGTTATTCTGATGTGTAAGCTATATTATTGTAAAGTTTCATCAAAATCCATATAGTAGTTTCTGCGTGAAAGAGTAACAAACATCCATATATACATACAAACTTTCGCGTTTATAATATTAGTAAGATTAGTAGGATAGTAGGATAGAATTTAAATTTCGAATGTCAATTTCTTAGATTTTTTTCCTACTTACTTGACAGTTATCGTTATATTTTAGATAATTCACACTATATCTTTATAAATTATAGCCTTTGTGTTATTCTGATGTGTAAGCTATATTATTGTAAAGTTTCATCAAAATCCATTCAGTAGTTTTTGCGTGAAAGAGTAACAAACATCCATACATACATACAAACTTTCGCGTTTATAATATTAGTAGGATTATACTGTGGAAGAGACAGCCGTGTAGGTGGAGAATTAATTAATGATTTTTCTTAGATATTTATGGAAATCTACGTCTGCAAAATAATTTAAAAATTATATATAACTTTCACAATTATATATGACTTCGCGCTCTATGCATCATTCTAAACGCTTCTCTGGGTTGGAACTCCCTAATCTACTAACCCGACATTCTTGCCTGAGAATCGTAAGATCAGGGTTAAAAATAATAGTTGATAATAGTGAATTAGTTAAGGTGCGAACCATTTCACTGAGATCATATCAGCCTATTAAGCGCTGGTTGAACCACATCTGCGCTATAGCATTCTTCTATGGGGTACTGAAGCGCACAGCACATCAGCCGTGTATTCACTCTGCAGAAAGAGCCATACTTGCGATAGTAGGTCCACGGCAAACAGATCGTGAATACTCCCGAAAACTAGGAATATTGACCGTATATGCAATGTTTGGTCAAGAAGCTCTTTTCGAATTCTATTGCAATAATAGCTCGGTAATATCCCACGAGGAAGTACATCGGCATGACTCCAGTAATAAGACCCATTACCTTCAATCGATCACACCACATACGGCTAAATTCCAGGCGACTAATCTTATCATAGGATTATTAAATTGTATGGTAATTTAAAGGCGATTTATCCCATTCCACCACTAATAATATGACATAGTTTCTTAATTAAAAACACTATTTAATTATTACAACTTCTATAGCTTTTATGTAGAGAGCCACTAACTTTTATGCCACAACTTTTATGTGGAGAGCTACTAAGCATTTCTCACATTCCCATCTTGATTCACTTTTCGTTTTCAGTAATGAACACATTTTACAAGGCCTGGGCGGGTTTTGTTTGACAGGATTTGGAGGAATTTGTCTAGGGAAATGTGCCCATTGTACAGCCTGTAATTCTAAAGGGCATGCTCCTCCAGATGCCCTTCCTCGCCTCTTGTATGGTGGTAGCGTAATATTCTCTAATATGCTTTCTCTATAGTGGCTAATATTCTCTATAGTGGCTATATCTTATTGCAGCTATGTCATGGCTAAACAAAATTTGGGCATCACCTCGTTTAAATGAAAACGCCGATGAACTTGCTAAGACGGGAGCAATGGGAACGTTATACGGCCCTGAACCTTGCTGTGGCGTACCAAAAAGCCTTGCAAACCTAATGCTCAAACAAATATGTTTAGAACAATCCGTCAAACACTGGAACAACACGCCAGGGTTGAATCACTCCAAAGCGCTAATTAAGGCTTACGACCGTAAGACGGCCCGTGAGGCCTTATCGCTAAATAGGAACAATCTACGCATACTGCAGGTGAGGGCGCTCACGGGGCATTGTGGCCTGAACAAACACATGTTCAACCTCAATCTCAGAGACACAAAAATGTGCAGGTTCTGCCAAGGAGCAGAGGAAACTCCCCAGCACCTCATGTGCGAGTGTGGCCCGCGGATGCGTAAAAGATACACCCACTTGGGTGGCCATTACCTCCAACCTGAGGAGGTAAAACAATCTGGTGCCAAAAGCCTGCTGCGGTTCGTAAGTGACACGATACTTAGCGCAAAACTATAGTAGGTGGCGAACACAATAGATCAGCAATGGTCGCAGTGTTACAAGGCTTATAAAGACCTTAGAAAAGCCCCCACTCAACAAATAAAAAATAAAAATATCACCTCGCTTCATTTTTTTTTTGTTTTTTTTTGCGTTTATTCTGTACGTTGGTGGCATATTTTTCCTCATCCAACGAACTGTTCCTACTGCATTTACTTTCTTATTTTTCAAATTGTGAAATAAAACTGTAGATGAATACCATAATATAGTTTACCGGCGTTTCGCCGGCTTCATGTGTCAATGGGTTGAAAACATTGACATTGTCAAGACATCCATCTGGGTATATCTGCCTAAAATCAACATGAATCTATGCGAATAACGACACTTTACAATACTTTAAAAATAACATCGTAATTAACAATATAATTTAATGTACTAACTGTTTATTGTCAATTGTTTTATTATACCTTTTGTTTGTTAATTGAAATAATTTTGTTGTAATTTACTGTATATCATTTTTTTGTTAAATTGAACAACTAATTCCGGATTAATTTAATAAACCTGGTCATTCTTACACAATTGTGAAGTTGTCATAAAACCTAACACTCGGTATGACATAATGATTTTAACAATATAACACCTATCCAAATCGGTTCAAGCGTTTAGAAGTTATGTTATAATAAAGAAACGGAAAACATACATCAATGAATCCTAAACACATACCATAGTCGTGTAAAAATAAACATACTGGAAAGAAACTGAAAAGAACCATACTGGTCGCAATCGTGTCACCAGCAATGAAAAATGGTATCACGTAACCTGGCGTCATATGAAACAATAAAAGCGCGGGCGAGAGAGGGAAAGGGCTAATGAGACCCGTGCGTAATATACCCCAGGCTGCGGTGGAGGGTTCGTTAAGGTTAGTGCGTGCTTACGGTTCGCGTAAGACACGTCGTCGCAAGGGTCGGACGAACAGCCGGAAAGGGTAGAAAGCCGCATATCAACTTCGCAGAGAAGTTTTTCATCGGAACGCTTACGAATGATAAATACGGGCAAACGGGGATATGTCGAAGAATCGAACAAAATGTTTTTATAGTGTTTTTGTTTAACTTAGTTTAAAGAAGTGTCCATATTAAATGAACACACTGGTGAGTTGTCACCTACAACGACCGACCCATTCAGCCCAGGAAGGTAAAACGATATTGATCACCTTTCAATATGGAGTAAACGTAGAGATCAGGGAACGAAACAGTCCACCGTCTAGCTACGAAAACTTATCCATAAGAGTGCAATGCCTTACAGCCCACACGGGGAAGTTGACCAGCGGCCAGCCACGCGCCGTCACTACCAGATTTGGCCGAATTTATACGTCCTCCCGAAGGGTACAAAGTCGCTCGATCCCGGGTCACGGGTCCGATGTCGCTTGCGCGTCCTCTACTTGATGTTAGCGGTAATTCAGTTCGAATTTGCCGCAGATCGTAACGTCATTTGTCCGTCTACACGCGTGATCGGGTGGCCTACGAGTCTTTTGAGAGTGGGTGACATTAGGTCAATATCCACCCCCGCTGCTTAGAAAACGTATAAGAGCATTTCCAGGCCCCTCCGGACTGCACTGTCGATTGGCTGTGGTCGTACGATGATCAAGCCGCTCAGCAGCGCCCGAAAGACATAGCCAAGCGGAACTGAGATTTTACTGGCTCATGATTTCAGAAAAAAGAGATAAAAGAGTCCCCAGTTTTCTCTACATAATCTTGGAAGGTGCCGCTCCGAGCTATCTCATAAGAGGGTTCAATACTTTATCGGCACACGAGCGCCCTCTGATATCTAATGACAATCGAATGTTCTCGATCCCTGGTCACAGTAGTGATTTCTACTCGCACTCCTTCTCAGTGCATGGAGCCCGTCTCTGGAATGCTTTACCCACACATGTAAGGACAGTGCCGAGTTTGTATTGCTTCAAACGCTGGCTTAAAGAACAATTTAACACCCGCTCATAAATTGTTCTCGCCCCCCCCCCCCCTTCTTTGCGTTATTTTAGACAAAAGTGGCGCAATATTTCAATAATATTTTATATATTAAATTCGGAAATATTATATCATTCACATTTTTTATTTGAACGGTGTAAATTATAAATGGTATTATTTTAAAGACCCGATTTTATTAATAAAATTTAATTAGGACCATACTGTAATTTACCATGAATAAATACATAAAATATATATTTCATAGGTTTACTGCTTTTCATATTTTTTATTTATGTCCCAATTTCTGCCAGATTTTAATATAGAACCATGAAAAAAACTCACGGAAGACACAATATTTTACTTCACTTTCGCGGAACACTCGCGGCAGTGACAAATACCGGTAAAGTAACCGTTACAATCACGCGGAAAAATATTTTTTTTGTCTATTTAGCGCTTACTATTACCATTGATTATAGTCGTAGAGTGTAATAGATTGCGCAACGTCGTACTACAATTTGGCAACCAGGATTTTACTACGGCACTCATCGTTCCAAATGTTGATTATAATTATGTTTTAAATGGCGACTTTCGGGGCATAATAGTTTCGCGGCGCCCTGTAGGTGGCACTCGCAGATGGCTGTCTAAATACGTCCACAAGTTATAAAATAATAATTTAATAACAAACGACTTTTTATGTTAAGTCATTGCTTTTATTGTTTTAATATTTACTTTAAAATGTCAACTTTTAATCTGATAAAGAGATTTCAATACGTAATAATTACGCAATTTAAAGTTCAGAAAGACTGATCGATGGTATTCTATCTCCCGTATTATTTCTGTGATGTAATCAGCCTATATAAAAAAAATGCAATAGATGACATATATTGAATGTTATTATAATTGCAATTGGTTAATAAGTTAGGGTTTTATAATCAATTAATCCTTTATGAAAAAACATTAAATCAATGTTATTATAGGCTGTCAAATAAATTGCTATTAGTTCGGCCGTTAATTCTATCAACACCAACTGCATTTCGTCATTTTAGATGGGTTATTAAACGCCGATTAAGCAATCTAATAACATATATAATCAATGGTTTAAAGGAACACTAACGGCAGTGATAATCACCGGTAAAATCGAGCGCATTCAAATGAAGTTTGTGAAATATCTCTGCTTCTGTCTGAAAATCCCATACAGCTCATATAACTATTTAAATTTATGCAAGAAATTTCATATCCTCCCCTTAATTAAGCGGCGTGAAACCGCGGACGTAACCTTTTTGCTAAAAATCACCTCCAATAACATTAACTGTCCAGACTTACTGAATAAAATTAATCTCCGTGTTCCTTCCAAACTCAATAGATTGTTATGAGTCTAAATAAAATTAGATATAAGTTATCTTTAAGCTGCTATGTGTAACGATAAAAGTGTATTTATTTGTAGAGGCGCCAGCTACACATGCGAGAAATAGATGTTAGACCACATAAACAAATGCAAAGGGCCTCCCTCCGCCTGGGAAGTTACCTTTGTGCGTGGGAGTGGAGCGACGCCAAGGATACCACGGTAGCTCAGTTGTGCTCAGGGGTGGTTAAAATCCCGTGTTGACGTCGTCCAAATGTCGAGAGCATTCAAAGTGAATGGACGGTCAAATATCCTAGTTACGTTTTATTATAAGCTGAATTTCGATATAACTTGTGAGAGGACTAAAAGAAGAAGAAGCGATATCAATTTTACTGCGCGCTGGCGACGAGATCGAATATTATGATTTATCCACCGCGCCCTCTATCGGCGTACCGACGAGGTACTGCGCCGGCGCGTGCTAGGCCGCGCCCGCTTGGAGCGCTCGCCCTCGCTGGCCGTCGGCGGCCTTAACGCGAATCAATGGCTAAATCGTCTAATGAAGATGTTGGAAATGATTATTAGATAATTATATTAAAAAAACGAGAAATGCTAATTTGAATTTAAGTACGTTATAAACCAGCAGATTGCTGCAAATAATTAATAAAGTACTGCGGTTCCTTTCTCCGCTAAATGATAAAATTAATTATATGATTTTAAACTTTCTTTTATAAAATTATTCTTTTATTTATTCCTTGCCCTGAAACATTACTCTGTCCTGTCTTAGTCGGGTACCTACGAGACTGTAGCCCGCTCTGACCCGGCGGTTTTTTTTTAGCTACCGTCTTAATCACTCCACTTCGTTCGATAATGATTATTAACTAAAATGAAAGGTTTATTTTGGCAGAAAAATATATTTTATTTAATTATAAGAAAGAAGCTAAGCCATAGCATATGGCGAATCCGAGTAATATAAATTTAGCAATATTCTAAGATTAGATTCATGGAAATTGAATGTTACGGCTTTCAATTTTTCAGGACTAAATTCGGCGAAGTGGGATTTTGGACAGGTACTGTGGTTCTTCGGGTTCTGGGATACAGGAGGAACACACTGCTACCCTCGGGAGTATTGGGAGGTTGCTTCTGGATTTTTTACCACCTGCTCCCCGGATACGATTTTAAATTTTAAATTATTATTTTGGAATCAATATTTAGATGGTACTAGAGAAATCGATTGAGGCGAGAAGACGGAATGCGATGCTTAGACACCGGGAATTACAGCTGATGCTACGCCCTACCTACCTCTGTTTCGACGTACTCAATTTAATAAATTTTGATTTTATATGACTCTAATTTATTCGCCAACGAAGATATGGCAACGGTAATTTACAGGGGATTTGGCTTTAAAACAATCCTTTTAATTTAAATTTATTATTTTTGAAATCTGATTTTATGAGGGGAAGCTAATGGTTACAGATAGAAGACTTGCCTGTATAAGGTATGGAATCCGATGTGGTCCTGCCCGGATGCTGAACTGAGTTTAGTTATAGATTTTAAAAATTCACACAATTTAGTTCTAGACTGTGTCGACTGACGACTGATGGCACAAAATGAATAATTAATTGGGCGGTAGCCGGCCGCGCCCGCCAACGGCGGAGCGGCCGGTCTCTTGTCGACCGTCCTCTTCGGTGGTTGCCAGCCAAAAAAAAAAGGAAGATTTGTCTTCTCTATATAAAAATATTCTACCTTACTGACTAAAGAATTAATTAGGGACGTGCGCGACTGTCGCCTATATACGGTAAGATGTTCGATGTATCGCGTCTACTGCGCGATGACAAATTTAATTGATTTGATTATTTAGACTATTTAAATTAAAGTTTGTTTACAATAAAACTAGGCCCTAACAAGATTTAGCCCTGCTCTTCATGTTCCTCATGCTGGTACCAACTATAGGCAAAATGCATTTCTGCGGCGAACAAGTGACAATTTCTTGATTATTCAATGACTTGATTAAACGCTTTGACTATGATCTATTCTGTACGAGTATTAACTCAGCTAGGCAGCGGCTGAACAGTGAATTCTTTAGCATTAATTGTTGAGTAATTTTTGATGCATGTTTAATCGATAGCTTTAATTGAAAGATCACATATGTTTCTACAACGTTACTTAAACGTGAAAACCTTTAATTGGCTCTCTGTTATCTTACTCCGTCTTTTTGTTAAATTATAATTAGCTGTTGGTTTTCCTGAAAATAAATAAATAAAAAATAAATAAAAATAAACCGTTTGAATCGGGCGGATTTTTTTTTGTCGATGCTTATTCTTGTTTTGACCCCCACTTTAGCTTTAATCGGGGTTGTACAAATCGGCCCAGAGACTAATAAATCAAGTGTAAATTATTTTTATACAGAAAATAAAACACCGCTTCACTTTTGACGTATCATATTTCGCAGCCGTCGCAATACTAGGGAGGTGTGAGGAGTAAGACGCGGCATGCAGGATATATCTGTTAGGCGATGGGCGCGCGTGGTCGCCCACAGGCGTTGCGAGGTCGTGTTATTATCGTTATTAACTCGGCAACTCCCCCCTCCCCTTCCTGCCGGCTGCCGTACGTGCCGTGACTGCCCTCCTAATGCCATCCCTCGCTGGGGATTTACTCCGGCACGACAGCGTTCAGGCGGCACCTCCCTTAAGCGCCACCATTTTGTCTTCTACTAATAGGGGCTATGTCTCTAACGCCGAGTGTTCCAAATTAATAAGATAAGGCGGTAATGCGAAATTGAGACATTCGATCAACGCGAGGGGAGAGATCACTCTCGATATTTTCTTTTTTTTAAGCTCCGTGTATCCGATGGCGCTAAAAGAATGGTGTCTACGGGCAGCGCTCAGTGGCGTGCATTTAATTTAATTTATATTAATTTAATTAAATTCAAAGCAATTCACAAAAAGATTATAAATTACGATATAGAACATCAAAAAAATATCATATAACTAAACCACTTAATACACACTAAGAAATTAAACTTAATTATTATTACATGATGCCCTCTGTCCGATGTCGCCCAACTAAGCAAAGCTTATGCTTGGGCGGACATTCCATAAACATAGCATTTGAATACGTTAAAAAATACACGTTAATACGTTAAAAAGAAAATAAAAAAATAAAAAGGAAAATTTAAATGGCCACGTGCAATTTTTATTTTATTTTATTTACACTGCCAAAAATCTGTCCATCGAATGCAATAACAAGACACACACTTACAGACACACACATATATATATATATATATATACATATATATATATATATATATATATATATATATATATATATATATATATATATATACATATATATATATATATATATATATATATATATATATATATATATATATATATATATATATATATATATATATATATATATATATATATATATATATATATATATATATATATATATATATATATATATATATATATATATATATATATATATATATATATATATATATATATATATATATATATATATATATATATATATATATATAACACGTCATAGTAGGGTTGGTTGTAAGAGATTGGCATGTGACAATAAGACCGCCCATTGTGACATTTTCACAATAAAGAGTATAAACAAACAAACAAACAAACAAAAATAAAGTAAAAATAACAGTACAGGTAGTAAAAATCCAAATCACAATTAAAAAGCCTGAATAATTACTAAAATTAGGAGTAGGTAAAAATCAGAGTTATAAAAATAGTTACAAAATAATCACAATTTTAGAAATTCATATAATATAATAATAGGTAATATAATCAAAATCATAATGGTTATTAAAATTATTATATATATTCATAAAAAGTAATCATAACCATAATCACATAGTCATAAACGTTGAGCGTCTCCAAAATGTCTGCATTCGTTATATCCGTGGCCTCAGAAAATTCGACCACATCACGGAGTACAGAGAGAAACTTCACTGGCTGTCGACCCGGGAGAAAAGAGACATGAGAGTTCTCTGTATGCTTTTCAAGATCTTGAATAGCGTCGCTCCCAATTATCTTACTGGCAGATTTACTGCACTATCGGCTCATGGACGCCCGCTGAGATCAAAAGATCACTTGCTACTCTCTATCCCTAGTCACAGCACTGACTTCTTCTCATCCTCTTTCACCGTGAATGGAACCCGTCTTTGAAATGCTTTGCCAAAAATGACAGATACGCGCCAAGCATAACGAGTTTTAAAAACAGTATAAGAGATCATTTGAAATCATCCACATAAATTCCCTTTCCCTTCCCATTCTCCTCCTTTTTAAACCTTAGCGTCCTTATAGATGTTAGATTATTTTGGTGTGGCATATTCTGTGCCCATAAAGAGTTAAATATATATTTCTTTCTATCCTTTTTAATTTGTCTTAGTCTCTTTGCTTAGGTTAAGTTATGTAGCATCAAGAAGCAGAGCCATATGTGACTAATAAATAAAGGTCGTGAAAAGAGCCACAAATTATCTGACTGTCTAGTATGATTTTTATTTTTATTCTTTTTTATTTTACTGAGTAGGTATCTATCTATCTATTTACTATGATTATGATTTCGAGTTTTATTTATTTACTCGATAATTTTATGATTATAATTTCAAATACTTCTTGATGATATTTTAATTTATTTTTTTAACATGTTTATGACAAAGATATATTTTAGTATTTTTGTTTTTTTTTGTGTGCACAGGTAAAATATTTTCTGGTACACCTGCCTTAGTACAGGCCTAGGCCTAGTTAGGCGGTGTTGACGTAGTGACCAAGATGCTGCAGTGTGCTCTATTTTTCGCTACTGGTCCAAACACATTTTTTTGTAATGCTTCAGGAAATTATATTTTATGCTTTACCTTTAATAAATAAAAAAATTAAATAAATAAATCTACTCGCATATAATGTTCATACAATTTTTTTTTATTTTTATTTAGGTACATATGATTAGGTATACAGTTCATTCATAGGTCATGTAATCTTATAATAATTATATAAATTATTTAATAATTAATATAGGGAGGTTTAACACATCTTACATCACCTTTACTGCCAATAGCACATCTAACTAGGCGATAATTTGGCCCGTCTCTAGATGTGCATATTTTTATGCAATTTTAAGAAATGAAGTGTTTTTTAAAAACAAGTTATTTGGACCCACCACCTGTATATACACATAAATATACCAATTTTATAAAAAATATAGCTATGTAATAAATATATACATTTATAGTTGTAATTTAATAAAATTTAATTAAGAAAAATAGATAAGTGATACTAAATAAATTGTCGTGCGTTGCAAAGAAGTTGATCAGATTTTACATATCCCTTGTTAAGTAGCCATCTATTAAGGTTTGCTTTAAATATTTTTATGTTAGGATAATTTTTCATGTCTTCACTAAGTATAGGTTAGCTCTAAAATATTGCCTGCAGGCAATAAGCTCGCCTTTTCTTACGAATAAAGCATTTATATTATTATTATTTATTATTATAAACATTATAAAATAATATAATAACACTTTAATCAGTTATATACATTAAAGTTGGAATTAGGGTTAGGCATCCATGTTTAATTTCTTATTTAAATTTTTAAAATGATCCCATAACAGTAACATATTTTGACAAAAAAGCAGGTATAAATAATAATATTTTTACAAGATTTTTATTTGCGAAGCAACATATTAGATGAGACTTATTTGGATTTTATCACCTCACTAGATTTTATATCTTTTCAGGGGTGATAGTATTTAAAACATAGTTATACGGGGTGTTATTACAGCACGGACTTTTTTTTCTGTGGGTGAATCAGTACAACGTAGTAAGCAACTTTTATTAAAATTTTTTGGAAAAAACATTGAAAAAGGAAGAAAAATTTAAAAATTTGAAAAAGTTGACTGTTAAATAAAGGTTTGAGAAGCGTTTGAGCGTGCTGCGCCATCTAGCGGTAGGGTAATAAGTCGTAAATAAACAATAACAGCGACATTTTACCAACCGCTAGATAGCGCATCGTGATCATAGCTTTTCATAGTATTTAAAAATAAAATTAAAAAAACTAATTTTCAAAAAAAAAAGTTTATTTTTCAGTTTTTTCCAAATTTTTTTATCAAAAGTTGCTTACTACGTTGTACTGATTCACCCACAGAAAAAAAAAGCCCGTGCTGTAATAACACCCGTATAGATTATTATTTAAAAAACCGAACGTGTTTAATGCGTTGCATTCTTACTAATCGCGCTCGTTGCCGACTATCCCTTTTCAGTTTCAATCAGGTCAAACTGATTCTCGAAGGAACATCATGCTCAAAATCCTTCCTTAAGTCCTTGTCTACTTGCCAGGAGAGTTTTGGGATGACACCAACTTTTTTTTCTTTTATTTATTCAGATCGCTCCTTCATTCACAAATACGAAAAGAATTTATTTGTATGAATAACTAACCGACGATTATCAAATATATAAGTAAGTAAAATAATAAATCTATAAATAAATAAACAAATAAATTGATTAAATAAAGAAATATGTTAAAAGGTTTGTTATGCACATAAAGCTCCTAAAATATCAGGCTTTAATTCAAAATAAAATTATTTAGTATAATCATAATAATTTGTTTTATATACAGTCTAGTAAATGTATTTATTATATCATAGCTCACGTCAGGATATTGTGTGTTACTATTTCTTCGCAATCGCTTCTATTTCTCGTCATATGAAGCGCTTAGAAGAGATGGTAGAAACCTTCCTAATCTACACAGACAGATCCGCGTTGTTAGTTATCAATTAAGACCATTATTGATCAAGCCCATTTCCAGACATTTTATCGCGGGCCTTAGGCCAGCGCGGCGACCGAATGAAGAAATTTCTTAACGAAAATTAATGATTTTAAACTGATAATTACGTCTAAATCAGTACTGCTTACGATTCGAAAATAATATATGGTAAACAAGAACATTTTCCTAATATTCTTAGCTTTGAATATTTTAGATTTTGTTTATATTACATAGTGTAATTAATTTGTGAAATTAGGTCTAACCGGACACAAAAACGACTACTAGGCAAATACTATCTGGCGTATTATTATGAAACCTGCACCATTTTGAAGATAATTTAATTATCTATCTTTTTATCTACGTTTTTTTTGAATAATCCGTTTTTTTGCTTTATCGAATAAAAAATTCGTGCGCGGCGCTCTATCGGAAGACGTTTAAATTATTCCGAATCATTTGCTACCGTAGCCGCAAATGATTCGGAATAATTTCAACGTTTTCTGATAGAGCGCAGTTATCTGATATCAGCAAAAATAAAATAAATAAAATAAATAAATAATTATAATTGCATAAGTTGTTAAAAATGCTATGCAATAGCTTTACCGCGGCAGTCCCCGAGTGCCACACGTATTTTTATTATTAGATTTGATTACTCTGTATGGTATGATTTAATATTGGGTATGATTTTATGATTGGGTATGATCTTACTCCATTTTTAGCAATTATGATGATTTAAATAGATCTATATAAACATAATTCTCATTTATTTTGATTATGGTAGACAATTTGGTCTTTTCAATTTTATTTCGATTGTACAGCCAATAAGGATTAATAATAACTATTGTGCGATATCCCGCCTCGTAATTAAACTGTCTGACGGGGATATCAAGTGGGTTACTGGTGGATCATTTGGTTGCTTGTGCAAAGTTTAGTTGACAGTGGAAGCGTTTGAAAACTTATGATGAGTATTGAGAGGTGAATTATCGATATGGCGATCGCTAATCAAAACTCACGTACCTTGTCGATCGTGTAGCTGCAGCAGTGGGATGCGCGCTGCTGATTCCGCTTCTGCGTAGCGCGCACGGCACGATCGAGGGATTCGTGCGGCGTGTCCGGCACGACGCGTGCGCTGATCCAAGTGTATGTCGTGTGCGACGCGCTGTTTCCTGTGGGGTGCAGTCGTAACACTCCCGTAGGATCGCTGTGCCTTTACAACGAATCCGAGTCTGCGATTCCGAGACAACAAACGAGGTTTTTGTCTGAGTCGGCGAGGCCGTGAACGCGGTCGAAAATCGTTGCTACCGTTCGAAATGACAGACTGACCCGCCGCCCGTTCGAAAGCGGGCGATGTTGCCAACTGTCAGGTTTTTGTGAGTTGACAGCTCTCACCAATCGATAAATGAATTATGCAAAGTATAATATTAAAGTTGAATTCGAATTATCCACAACAATATCGTACAACTATTATTGTAAACATTCTTTAAAATTTGATATGTTTTTTCTTTATTTAGATTTTATATAGAATACAGAGATATTTATACAAATTAAAATGTTCGCCTTAGAACAAACTGTAGCCTAGTTACGTGACATTAAAATAGGATCACTGGCGACAGTTTTTGGCATATCATGTTATGACTTTTTTGCTACTCGATTTTTGTATATAATGACATTTTAATGCACATTTTCATTTAACTGTTGTAACGCTCTCCCCGTTTTCCGCGGCTTTTCTTCCGTTTTCCCACCCAATTCGTGATCAACATATTTCGCGAGCATGTTTGCGAACTGTCAGCGGCGACTTATTACAATCGACCGCGGCGCGGTTCGCTATTTCTTCGTGCGGCGCTTGACTCTATGCCGATCGTACACGAAACCGGCCGAATAAGGACGTCGGAATAGATCGTTGCCAGGCGTAGGAGATTGATGCGATGTTTCGTAAATATTATCCGAAGGTGTTTAATTTATTTAATCCGAAATTAAATTTGTTTTCATTTTAAATGTTAATTATTTTGATATAGTAGGAATCTTAATTCATAGATTTTATCCAATATCATAATGAATGCTAGATGGTAAATTGGCCATCTTAAAGGTCGTAGATTCGCTAACGTGTAGATTTTTGAGGATAGAATAATTAAGGATAGAGATCAGGGGATTTTGATCATCGATTTGGAAATAAATAAAAATCAGAATTATTCTCAAAATTGCTAAGATTTTTAATCATCCAAAATAAAAAGGCCTAATTTAAATTCAAAATCTCGCGCGCTGAGAAATCGAATTTCTCTTACGGGCCCGCCAAAAATGTAGTATAACTACCAGCCGAAATGGGAATTCGCCCTCATTTTATCGCCAAGCAGCAGTATTTCAAGATCCCAGGGAAGTCCGTGTTAGGACTAGGACAATAGTTTTTCCTGGTAAGTGCTCGATGTTTTTAACTCTGTTTGCGATCCTTTCGGATCGGTTTGGCGAGGGTCAGAATCAAACGACTGGACTTGAGCTATTGCTGTTCCTGTTCCAAGATCTGTACCTTCGTCCTGGCGCGAATAATCTTGTAATAGGCCCTTTCTGCGGCAGGGATCTTCTGCGAGGGATCTTCATATTGGATCCTTATTCGGGCAATCTTCGTCGAGAACGCGCCCATCCGGGGATTCCGTGTAGGCGGCGATTCTGGATCTTTGTGGGAGGTCGTTGAGGAAGCCCTCTACCACCCCACGGCCTTTAAGGACCGTCATTTAGAGCCTGGCTGCTAATCTGAAGCCATACGACCGCATCGGGGAATCTTAGTTCCGGCGAGTCTGCGCGACTCCTACCTACCTGCTCCAGACTACGACCAGTACGAGAGTACGATCATCGGAGTACCGTACTATCACCTCGGCGGCCGCGACGAGCTGCACCCGACGACAATCGAAGCGGAAGGCGCGAAAATTCGAATGGCGGAGCGCGCAAATCCTATCCCCAATTGAACCATTACCAGGCCCTATTGCTCTCCTAGATTTAGTTGATTATTTTATGGTTATTAGGAGCAAGAATCGCCGTAACCTTGAGCTCGGCTCTCCGCTGAATAGCGGCGTTTTAAATTGTTTTTAAATATTTTTACTCATTGTTTTTTTTAAAATATTCTTTTATATAGTTGTTTTTACTATGATTTTTACATATTGTTTGTTTTAACCTATTTAGGTAATGTTTGAATGATAGGGTTTTTCCATAATCTTCACCCTAATTTATATTTATCCGCACAGACCACCTCTGTGCCGAGTGTACGTAAATAAGGCTAAATAAAGAATTACGGAAATATAACTTCTTTTCATAGTTTTATAGTTTCTACATATTCTATGTAAATATAGCTTTTATATGCCACACTGTATTTGAATTAAAAATCAAATTAAATTAAATTTAACTGTCAATATAATGTAAGATCTCCTTATCCGTCAAACGGAATTGGCGAAATAGCTATAGCAGTCGCACGCTTTGGCGGCAGAAGAAATTGCCCGAAAATTACACCATTTATGAATTTTGTATGGTTCTATATATTTCTGATATATAGGCAGATTGATTAAAGTAATTGATATCTATATGTTGAAACCTAGTATTACATAACTTCGTAAGACGATGCACGAGGGTATTTTGTGCATAATTCGTATTTAAGTGAAAAGAAATATGACAGGTTTTTACGAGGTGTTGGCCATCAAGGATATTCTTCAGGATTGAATGGAGGAAAATCATATCCTCAAACCGTGCGCTTGTCTTTGAGCGAGCGGAATTATTAATAGACAAATCGACAACATTAAATCGTGTAGTCACCGTTCGACCTTTCACAACAGACAATAAATCATAATTAATAATGCGGTTACAATAGTAAGCATAGATATTTAACAAACCACATTCGACTCAAAGTGACCTTACTTCTTCCATAATATATATTTGTAATTTAATTTTATTTGTTGTGTGGGGCTGTCTAAGGTCTTTATAAGCCTTGTAACACTGCGGCCATTGCTGATCTATTGTGTTCGCTACATACTATAGTTCTGCGCTAAGCCTCGTGTCATTTAAGAACCGCAACAGGCTTTTGGCGCCAGATTGTTTTACCTTCTCAGGTTGGAGGTAATGACCACCCAAGTGGGTGTATCTTTTACGCATCAGCGGGCCACACTCGCAAATGAGGTGCAAGGGAGCTTCCTCTGCCCCTTGGTAGAACCTGCACATTTTTGTCTCTCGGAGCTTGAGGTTAAACATGTGTTTGTACAGGCCACAATGCCCCGTGAGCGCCCTCACCAGAATGCGTAGATTGTTCCTATTTAGCGATAAGGCCTCACGGGCCGTCTTACGGTCGTAAGCCTTAATTAGCGCTTTGGATTGATTCAACCCTGACATGTTGTGCCAGTGGTTGACGGATTGTTCTAAACATATTTGTTTAAGTTTTTGGTGCGCCACAGCAAGGTTCAGGGCCGTATAACGTTCCCTTTGCTTCCGTCTTAGCAAGTTCGTTAGCTTTTTCATTTCCCTCGATTTCTGCATGGCCGAGGACCCATCTTAGAATTACATTGTTCTTTTTACCCAGGGAATTCAGTAGTAATACGCAGTTTTACACTAGCTTCGAATTAATGGTATACGAGGCTAGTGCCATAAGAGCTGCTTCCTTAATAATATTATTAACGTCGAACAAAGGTATATAATAACAATACAATAAAATAACAAAGTTATACAAATGCTATTTTATAGTCTACCGATGGCGAGATAGAGCCATAACAAAAACAAAACTAAAATTAAAATTGTACTAGATATGACGACATGACTTTTCATACGATTACAGCTTCCGTATTTCAAACTTCATAACTCGTCTCCTACCTCAAGAGCCTTCAGGGGAATATCAGGCGATAAATACGGGTTCACACGTGCTGAGTTTATCGGAGACGTATGAGAAGAACGGGAGCCGATCACATAAATATTGATGTGGCACCGGCGAAGGTGGGCAAATAAGTGGGCACGTGTGGATTGCTCCTAATGCTGAAGATGGAATTTATTATCCCGGCGTTGGAAGACACGATTGGCTGGTTTGTTTGTCAGGAGAGGGTTTGCTATTTGAATAGGAAACGAGCGTTTTGTGAACGCCGACTGCCGAAATTTCTTTTTTTTATCCCTTTCGAGATCTAATAGGTCATCCTTAGAAACAATAGTTCAAAAAATTACGGCCCGGCAGTATAGTAGTTACGTCGCCTGATCTTACATTGTTAGGTTCCTGGTTCGATTCCCAGTTCAGTCACCATTTTCCGTTAAAAATAATTTTTTATTGTATTTCAATTCTGCCGATCGAATGCAATAACAAGACACATAATATGTTATAGGCACTCTTATACATATATATTATAAACACTTAATATTAGGGTTAGTGGTAAGAGATTGTGGTATGTTAATAAACCCGCCCATTGTGGAATTTCGTAAAAAAGTGTAGAAACAAACAAACAAGGTATCCGAAAGAACAAAATCTCATTAGATACGAATATGATGCAAAACATTACAATTTGTCATCTCCTTGAGTTAGTCACTTCTACGCTGTTCAACTAACAACGTAGAAGTAACTGACTCTGTAACGCTGCCTCAGTAAAGGTTAAATAAATTGGCATCTTCATTCCTATTTACTGTTTGAAGCATTAGGCGATGAAAGTGAGGATACCCATCAATCAGCTCATTTTGAGAAAGCTCTCTGAAAAAAGGATTTTTTGAGAAGTTTTCGAGTAATGCAGTGACTTGCAGCCACAGATGGGCAAAATAACTGACCAATATGAAAGTAGGCTTCAATTGTTATATTTAGTCTCATCTGCAAAGAAATTTTAGTGATACTTTTTTCAGGTGCGTATTTTCGCATTCCTTCAAATTTCATGAAATTTCGCATAAATTCGCATCTATTTCGTAAAAACGAACATTCCGTACCTCTAATTATTATTATTGTTTAATGTTTTATTATTAGATAACGAATGAGTCTTTTTTTTGACATTGTAATAAGTTTTGTAACTATTTTATAGCTATGACTATTTTTAACTGCTACGACTATTTTTAGCTATGACTATTTTAAACTATTTTATAGCTATGACTATTTCTAACTGTAGTAACAGTTACAACCACGCAATTGCCAACCCCCCGAGTTTTACGGGCCATATGTTAACGATGCGACGGCTAAAGGTGAACGAGTTGCTGGGCCACATTCATCGACATTCGAAAACGAAACTTAAAATCCGTGGAACTGGTCTATCCACCTATGATTTTTCTATATTTGTTTGCAAACAATGAATCATAAACTGCTAGCATGATTAATAGCAAAGTTTTTGAAAGTCGAGAAACACATCAGAACCACGAAGTGAACTCACGAAAGAAATGCGACGAACTGTCTGTCAGACGAAACAGCTGATAATGGGCGGCTGTTACAAATTTTAGTGTACTTTCACGTACCACTTTTTGATAGTAACAGCATTGATTATACATTACACTGTATAATCAATCGGATTAATTATTGATAATGCAACTGTTAAAATCGCGCGGTTAATCAATTTTTCGGTGATTTAGCGCTACTTTTACTTTGGCGCTTAATTTAGAAATAAGAAATCGGCCCTTAACAAAGAAGAGACTTACCTCCCAACTGTAGTTCTGCGACAGCCTGGACTTCCCTCTCGTCATTTCCTGCAAAGCACTGGTATGATCCAGCGTCTTCTTTACCAGCCTGTCTGATGACCAGCCGATCAGGGTCTGAAACGATGTCCACGCGAGGACCGCTGGTTATCCGCTTCCCGTTGTGGAGCCAGTGCAAGCGATTGAATGGATGACCTCCAGGATTGCACTGGAAGGTGGCTTCCTTGCCCACGTCTACAAGCTGGGATGTGGGCTGGATGTGGACCGTGGGAGATGCTACGAATGAAAGAAGAGAAAGTATCTATAGTTCCAATTGTTGGCTTCATTCAGGTGCAAACATAGAGAAACAATCGCGGCATAGAGACTACCTTTATTAGCTGCAGTGCATGTCGTTAAAAAATCCAGCTTGAAAAAGCAATTTGTTGGGGAGGGGGGGGGGGGCATTCTGTTGTGCGGGTAACCTCATTCCCACCTTCTAGCATATCGGCTATGTTGTGCTGTATGATCTGCTAATTTAACCTATCTGGAATTTATGTTGCATTAAACAGAATGAGATTATAATAATAAAGGGCAGAAAATTATTACAAGCTTATATTTACCTTGCAGTGTTTAAACTAGAACCACTTTCTCTTATCCTATGCAGTTGAAATTTTACATGTTGGTTCATTGATGACATCCGATAACAATGCATTTTATGGTGAGCATGACCTGATTCTAAACCCAGGATCGGCTCCCGACGAGGACACTCTTCCAGCACAGACACACAATTTTGTATACGAAATCAATTATGATAGCCTGTTCTAAATTTCATCATGACATGGCTACTGCACCCAGGGTTGGCTTCCGACGAGGGGACTGCTCAACGGTCAACAGCACAGAAACGAAATTTTGTATACGCATTCAATTATGATAACCCGTTCTAAGTTTCACCGCGACATGGCTGCTGCACACAGGGTTGGCTTCCAACGAGGAGACTCCTCATTGGCCGACAGCTCAAACACGAAATTCTGCATATTATTCAATTATAATAGCCCGTTCTATCTTCACTATAACATAGCTGCTGCACCCAGGGTTGGCTCGGGACAGAGCATTTTATTAAAACCTTTTTAAAAAAAAGTATTTTTATTATTAAGTCGGAAAAGTCGAACAAGGCTAAAAAGTCAAAAAAGTCGAAAAAGTCTGAAAAGTCTAAAAATTTGAACAAGGCGCAAAAGTCGAAAAAGTCTAAAAAGTCGAAATGTCGAAGTCGATTTCGATTTTCGAGGGTGGGTGGCGCTAGGTTGGGGTTGGGGGGGGGGGGGGGGTTTGTGGTAGGATTTATGATATTAATATTCAGATCAATTAAGTTCCTGGCTACTTAACAGGAAAGTCTTGGGGTGACACAACTGATATGCATAAGAGTAAGATCTAGGATGCAACTCTCAAGCACGTTGATTCAAGGAAGGTTTTAAGACTCCGCAATGACAAGCAGGACTCTCGTCAGATTAGTCCCAGGAAGCGTCCTTGCAACGTCCCAGGAAGCGTTGCAAGGATCTGTTGAAATTTTAATATTATCTGCTATCGCCACAGCTAGACCTCGTCTCTAATAACGAAACAACCACTCTCCGACCGACATCAAGAAGAAGTTGTCCGCAGCGGTTATGGACAGAGTTATTATTTACATTGCTATTTTCCTGATTACAGGGTTTAAGGTTTTCTGAAGAATTTTTAAGGTGGTTGTCCTGGAAGTTTTTACTTCCAAGACAACACCTTTATCTTCTGTGGTTTGTTTGGTTTTAGCCCGGATAATGTTAGAAAGTGTGGTCGAGGGCGGGAGTGGGGAGGGAGAAAGGGGCCGGAATCATTATAAAGAGAACACGTACATGTAACGATAAGAGTGACCTGGATGGTCTCTTCGCCCGCAGAATTGTTGACCCAGCAGATGTACTTTCCGTGGTCATCCAGACGAATTTTGGAGATGCGCAGCAAACCTCCTGATGATAAGGCCACTCGGTCGTTTGTCTGGATAGATGTGAGTTGGTCGTGGTGTTCTTTGAACCATCTGTGAACAAGGTGAATGAGTTGAGTATTATACTAGAGTAGTATGGTTTCTTTGATTAGTTTATGGACCCAATTATAGAAATTGAGGAATATTTCTTCGGATAAAATAAAATCAGTTTGTAACGGACTTTAAGTCCACTACATACGATCAACAAATGCATCGATTTCCAGTGAAATCCACTGACACAACTCAGCTATTATTTTGACTCGTGCAGCTATGAATCAGCACGATGAAACAATACTTTTACTCGGAATATTTCAAATTGCACCATTGCACGGCTTATATAAACCGGCCAAAAAGCATCCAAATTATCAGTGTCCGATTGATCACCTTCTCCGAAGGTTGCGACGGCATATCCGGTACCCCTCTACGAGGTCGCTCAACGGATCCGGCTCCTTGGTTACCTTTCCTCTTTTTCCTGAGTCTCGAAGCATCCGTCTGTAATCCCACAGACTCGAGCCGTGCCCAGTACAAGATACTAGGAGCACACATACAATCCTCATCCACTTTCCTACATAACCTCCGTCGCGCAACCCTCGCGTCTCGATAAAGTAATCCGGGCACTCGTTAATTCGGCAAGCGTTATAACTGGCAATATTCAATCGGTTCAATCAATAAATATTCTCTGCTTCATCATAACCGCCTTTAAATACGGAGATAACTCGTAAGTTGACACCACCACCTCACATCGAATAATTTGGAGTCTTGTGAGGGGTTGCCCCTCACAAGTTTCAGCTTGTCCATTGCTGCAGGCGTGCCGTTCATCACAGGATGTTATAACGACTTTTCTCATATGAGTCGCAAGGGCTTTGACGAGGACGATCTACTGACCCAGCTTTGACAAGAGCCGGCAGAGGCCAAATCTCAAATCGTAAGGCATTAGTAAGTAGTTCCAGTGAGATCCTTCGAGTCATGTCTACCAGATTTAGACGGATTTTTCCATACACGTCTGGCATGAGTGCGAACTCTCTCCCCAAAGAGACTACCCTGGAAAGGACGAAGTGAACTCTGCCTACGGCTGTATCCTGCAGTTCATTGACAGTTAAGATCTGTTGTGTGACTGGGGAACACTTCGGGTGGCTCTGGGCGATTGCTTACTAGCTGGACTGCTTGCTACGCTGCTCAACAGGTAAAATGAAGGGGGAGATTGGAAACGTACGTTTCCTCAGAAGCGGTGGTAAGTGGTTGCATGTTGCCACTTAGAAACGGCCTATCGATCATCCCAACCCGAGTGGTATATCGATGGGCAAGGGGCACCAAGGGCCCGCGATAAATTCGAATACGAATTGCCGCTGCAGCAATCGAATCCGTAACCAGACTAGAGGATGGAGAAAACTGTAGAAAGCGTATTTGTTGTGAATATAGACTCTAGGATGTATTTGTTCACTAAAGTCATAACCTTCGCTCACAGCAATCGACACCTTGAGGATACATTTTAGACGCTCCTTGTAATTTGCCAGTCGCACAAATGCCCTCCCACCATCTGATTCACTCTCCCAGCAAACATACACATACGCATCCAATTTTAAGCAATCGTAACAGCAGTAAACTTTTTTGTGATGAACAGTATGCCTATCGCTGCAACCGCAGCACTGTATCAGCTGCACAAAAATTAGTCACGCATGTAATGAAAAGTCGAGAAGCTGGAAGACATGTCGCCGCCATTTTTCGTGACTTATCACGAGCCTTCGATGTGATCGATCACGATTTGCTGCTGATGAAATTAAAACATTACGGTTTCAATGGAAACGCCTCGAACCTAATGAGTTCTTTTCTTCGCAACAGGCAGCAAGTGACTGCTATTGAGGACTGTCACTCCATAGCGGGCGAGATAGCGATAGGCATACCGCAGGGATCTTGTTTGGGTAACACTCTGTTTCTATTATATATGAATGATATTACATCTGCCACTTCGCGAGCTGAACTGATTCTATACGCAGATGACACATGCGCAGTAATAGAGAGCGAGAGTGTACCATCGTTAACCAGCAATACCCAACTTGTGTTGAATGAGTTAGGTGCATGGTTTGACGCTAATGGCCTGATACTCAACATTAACAAAACTAATGTTATGTATTTCAGCCTTAGACCTACTGAAACCGAAATACATGTGACCGTCAATAACGAAGAACTAACTCAAGTATCCTCAACAAAGTTCTTGGGATTCGTAATCGATAATGTGTTACGACGGCACCTACATATTGATGCTTTATGTGATTGGGAAGAGCGTGCTATACACTCCATCGCATCGCTTCATTTCTCGATTTATCCGCGCTGCGCATGTGTTACTGCGCATGTGTTATTTTCATCCAATGCTAACGTACGGCGCGGAGTTATGGGGGCGAGCAGCCGACAGGCAGAGGGCCTTCGTTATGCAGAAGCGTGCAGTCCGCACAATAGCGCGTGTGGCGCTTGATACGCCAGCTAGGCCTTTGTTTAGAGATCTCTGCATCGTGACGCTGCCGTCCATTTATATAATGGAAGTAGAGCTGTTCGTTCTCAGAAATCTAGCCGATTTCGAAGTGAATGGTGTGCATCACCACTATCCAACAAGATCCCGAAGCATGCTACGTTCGGTAAGTCATGCATTATCCAAGTCGGAGAGGCTAGCTTATATCGCCGGCCCAGCGGTTTACAACAAACTCAGCGAGCACATTAGGCAGGCGCAATCTCTTGACGTATTTAAGAGACGCCTTAAGAGGTACCTCGCAGATAAGACGTTTTACTCACTGGAGGAATATTACTCCAGTGAAGTCTAAAATGCTTTGGTGGCTAAAGTGTTTATTGATTTCTTTGCATTTTGTCTTGTATTTCCTCTTTTTACATTATTCTTTTATTTTTTTTGTTTATTGTTATTTTTTCTTTACGATAAAAAAAATGTTTGTTTGCTAATATGTATGGATATTTGACAATCTGAATCTGACTTATATACCAGTATACTAATAAAATGAATATGAATAATGTGAATGTTTTGTACCAAGAAATGGGCAAAAAATTACTGAAATGTAGCAGAATTGAAATACATATAAATTAGTAATTCATAGGAAATCCGTAACCGGTATTATATTTTAATTTTTTTTTTGTAATTCTGTATACTGTATCATACTGCCTGTTGTCCTCAATAAACAAATAAATAAATAATTTATTTATGTCATAAAATCTAAATAAAATTACTCTATTTTAACAAAGAAATTTTAAATGTGTTTTTTAGGTTATTAATGATTCTATCGGGTAAAATCATTATTATTCGGACAGCAAAACCGACGGAAAAGTCATGAAAAATCTTTACAAATAATTTATTGGTTTTTATTGAGGAATTAATTACATAAAACATTGGTGTTGCTTACAGAAATAACAGGAACCGGACGGCAAAACCTCAACCTTATGCTTATTTGATTCTGTCACCCAACTAGGACTAGCCTGTTCTAGGGTGGACAGTGTTCTAATATTACTACAATAAGTTATGTAAACGATTTAGTAAAATGCTCATAAAACTAAATTTACTTAAAATGTGGCCCTCGAAGTGCGAATTTTTGTTACAAGATACAATATTATAATACTGAGGCGTATTAATAATGGTCATTGCCCTATGTATTTTTATTGGTACGTATCAGAAGCACTTGGGCAAGATTGTTAGTCTCATTCCACGTTTTATGCGAGAGCCTGCAGTTTATTGGCGCCTGGTCGTAAAGATACGTTTACGTATCGGTTCTGATCAATGATAACGGTGTGGCCAGTCACCTACGTTTTTTTAGAAAAGACGAATGAATGAATTAATGTTTATTTATCAAGCAAAATTCTATTTATTCTCCATTAATCGTAATAATATCGATAATTCTATGAGAACTTTTAATTTAAATAAATTTCAACTCACAAAAATAAAAATACATATCACATGACTGCCCAAAAATAGGAGTGTTATGTGTTTAGAATTCATTTATGTATGTTTTCTTCTAAACGCTTGAACCGATTTAGAAGTGTATGGTATTTTTTAAATCGTTATGTCTGCGCGAGTGTCAAAGGGTAGGTACGTTCCGCGACATATAAGGTACCTAAATTCGAAATTTAAATTCTGAGTGTCAACATATTTTAAAATTTTCTCACCTTTAAATAATAATTAAATAATAAATTTAGTGTATATAGTGCAATTCTACTCTGGATTCAATTCTGGATTCACTCCCGGTTGAGTTGTGAGGACGAGACTCTTGTGGAGGCGATGGTGGTGGACCTTTGCAAGTGACGATAGCTGACAACCAATGCCTCTTCAACATAATCGCCGTTACCAGTATTGGAAAGAGCCCTTGCGGAAGTGCCAAGGGACCTGGCATATTCACTGCCGTGAAGTCATGTGAAATAAATGGCGTTTTAGGAGTATGTCTACCGCCGGAAAATTGTCCAAAAACCGACGGGAATTTGCCAAAAAGGAAACTATCACAATTTTGTATAGGTAATGTCGGAACAAGAGACTGTATGCTGTATTCAACACAGCCCCATGACCAACAACACGAGATCATCAGAAAACCAGGATAAATCCAATAATGCATCTTCTACATCACCGCCTACTACAACAACTACCAATAAGTCACCGGTCATCTCTACAATAGCTCCAAAAACCTCAAACATCGCCACAAGCCATAACTACTAATTTCATAAATGACAGTGTGGAAAAACGAACTAAATCCGAAAAAAATAGCTCTGCAATATTGAGTACAAATTTAACAATGACAGCCATTGCTGTGTTGGCGATTAATTAATTTATTTTATTTTATCTGCATCCAAACTTTTCTCTGGTCGTAACGGTCTCCGTTCCATCGGGTTCAGAAGAGGGAGGAAAAGAGAGTGCACCCGTGGTCGCGCGCCCACCTGTGCACTATAATATAGTCTGCGCACTTGACTGCTTCCGAACAATGGACTCTGAGAAGACTAAAGAAGTCACTAGAATCTACAATGCAGTCGCTATGGCCGAACACGGCTAGAAGGATATATATAAGGTACCTAAATTGCTCAAACGTCAATTAAATATTTACCTAAATGACAAAATGTCAGTAAGTCAGGATGGATATATCGTGTTTATTATCAAATGAAAAGTCTGACGGAGTACATTTCGAAAATATTGTATATATGTATCTATAGAGATAAATACACAAACCACAATTATGAAGATACACAAACCATTATAAAACATTATAAAAACATTATAAAACATTATAAAAACATTTCACGTTATAAAAACACGTTAAACATTATAAAAAATTAAACTATGGTTTCAGGATTTGGTCAAAAACTTTAAACCCTATTTACTACAAATTTTACAAATCAGGCTTAGGTCCCTTATTGCCCCGACCCCCCTTGTGGGGTGTGTAAAACACCGATGTATAGAGTAGTTGACTGAAATGACAAAAGATGGCGCTGAGCGCATTATTAGGACGTGATGTCTAACGGCGGAATCAATTCACCCTAGTGAATTGGTGGAATTATTTATAATCGAGAACAAGAACAACACAAATAACAAAACGTGATTATTACGTAGACGACCTAATGACAGGTTGTGAAACTGAAAATGAAGCCCTCCAAATTTACAAGCGATGAACAACTTTGTGAACAGTTTTATGCTGAAACTACAATAAGACGAGAAGACGGAAGATTTATTGTAAGGTTACCTTTTAAATCAGCCGATCCGCAATGTCAGTATGGTAAGTCGTACGACATAGCTGCCCGGAAACTACTTGCATCAGAAAGAAGACTGAGTAAAAATCCTATATTTGATTACTTGTGTAGTTTCAGCGAATCATGAATAGGTACATACTTGAATTTTTGAAACTCATAATCCATTTTCATGCCAGTCAGTTAAAAGTATGTGTCTTATTTTTGCAATGGTTGGCAACGCTAAATCGCTTTTTAACGTAGTGGATATGCCGTTATGATGATATTCGATGCCAGTAATTTATAGCGGCCTTTCGTAACTACCGCCTTTAATAATTCGCAAAACACTTTTCCGTTATCAAGGACCAAATGTTGCCAGAAATAATAATTATTATTTTACACACTCTGTCGTTACAAACATCCTGTATAGTTAACACTGCCCAAGATACGGATCTGACACCGTCCCAGCGGACGTATGCGTGACGACGTAAAGGAAGGATAAGGGGGATGCACTCACGACCTCGTCCATTGAATTTGTGCCGATGGCTGAATTGGCCTCGCCTGCATGGAGGCAGTGTGGAGCGACCTTTACACGGCCCTTGGGAATTCCGCTTACTGACTTACGAAATACGAGTAGCTCAATATGGATAAAAGTAGTTAAACTATGTCGGTCCGATAATATAAAGTCATTGCCCACGTTTCTGTTGCGTTATTAAATAAATAAAATACAAACGAAGCTGCAATGGAATCTATCGACCTGAGTCGGGGCCATCATAATACTATTATTACACTTCTGGGAGGTGAGCGGTGGATTCCGGACTAACGACCGGCTGTGGTAGGATTAGGACAGCTGTCTTGCCACACGAGCGTCACCTTACCACCCATTCACTTCCATATAACTCGAGATGGGAAATCGCGGTTTTAGATTTATTTTATTGGAAGTAGTTGATTAATTTTCTCGAGAGACCAAGATCTTTAAAGAGGTGAAACAGAGATTTGGCTCGCAGGCCACGAGCGCCAATTTCCACTGCGTGAAGCTGAACAGTGAAACCATTCCGTGTGACGGCATTTGCGAGATCATCGTACTTATTTAATTTGTACTCGTGGGCTTTTGGGATATTCGATTCCCATGGAACACTTAATTATACAATAATTTCTATCAGTAGAAAAATTTAAACTAAAAGCATGACATGCCCCCACATCAACGAAAGGAATCAGTCAGCTCTTCCCTATTAGTTGGAAAGTTTACTTTAACCTAAATGGATTATTTACAATGAAGCAAACATAAAATATATAAAACATAAATATTTTAGAAATATTTGATAGTTTTGTGTATATATTCTTTTTAGAATTGATTAAATAGATGATTATAACGTAAATAATTATAAAAGCCTCTTACATCATGACGAAGGATTCCCTTGATCGGATTCAGGAATGCTTTAGGTGTAAACGAGAATGATGAATGTCTCTCAATTGCGGAAAGAGATGTAGGTTTAAGTTGAACCAATTTTGCAACTAGTAACGCTCCCCTTCATTTAATTATCTCAAAAATTAAGCACCCATCCATCTTTACTCGTAAAATCACTCGATTACTTATTATTTCAAGGGAAATAACAAGACAAGACGAGCTACTTGACAGATAGAAGAATTTTAAATTTCGAATTCTGTTTTTTTATTTTCTAAAGGAAATATAAAGAAGCTGCGATCAATTGCTGAAAAGTCAGCTGAAAAATTAAAACTAAAAGCGTGAAATGCCCTCACATCAATAAAAGAAAGCAGTCAGCTCTTTCCTATTAAATGGAATGTTTACCTTAACCTAAATGCAGTGTAATGTGTTCAGGGTTTATCTATGTATGTACGTTTTTCGTTTCTTTATTCCACCATAACTTCTAAACGGTCGAACCGATTTCGAAGTATGTCGTATTGTTAGAATCGTTGTCATTCCGAGTATCATAGGGCACTGCCCAAATATCAGGTAAATAGTGATCTAAATGTCCAAATCTCCAAATGTCAATAAATTAACATAAATATATCGTATTTAGTGTCAAATGAAAGGCCTGATTGAGTACATTCCGAAAATATATATTTATCATTGCGCCCCTTTTTTTATTAAAGCTGGTATCCTTACCATGTGGTCCATGTACATATATCAGTGCCTTTTATACGCCAAAGAGAATCTTTTAAATTGCGAGCTTCACTCCACTCGGCATAGCCATAATACGCGACATAAAACAATGTGTTATTGCCTAAAGTACGCTTGACTAAATATCAAAAAACATTTTTATATATTAGTTTTAAATTGTTCAATGCTTTGCCATCATCGACGAAAAGACTTGAGATGGCGGCATATAACATCTGCTTGAAAAATCAGTTAGTCAAACATGCCCTTTACAAACTAGACGACTTTTATGATATTGCGTCCACAATAATTGCTTGATTATAAATAACCATATTATGACTATACTTTCGAACTAAGTTTTAGATTTTATTGACATTGTTTTTAATTACGCATGTTTCAGAATTTTTCTTTTTATGGTATTGATTATTATTTGTTTGATTATTTATTATTTTGTAAATTTGATTATTTTTAAGTAATCACCTCTGATTACAATTATTTTTATTTCTTTTAATTAATCAAAGCGGTTTTATCATCCTGTAAATTATGATTGTAAAATTTGTCATATTCCTCAGTATTGTGAAATGCTTTAATGGAATAAATAAATGATGATGATGATGATCTATATTGATAAATACTTTAACCACAAATGTTTCATAAGAAACCGTAATAAAAATAATTATAAATACAGCATTAAATAAGTTCACATTTTGTAACGGTAGTCGTATTTTTTATTCCTTTTAATATATTTATTTAAATTTGTTTTCGACTGATTTGGTTTTAAATGTTTATTTAATTATTTTCGTTACTTGTCTATTGCTTGCTATGTCATAGTAATATTATAGGGGGGGGGGGGGGGGTGTTATTACTGCACGGGCATTTTTTTGTGAGTGAATCAGTAAAACGAAGTAAGCAATTTTAAATAAAAAAAATGAAAAAAAAATAAAAATACATATTAAGAGGGCTCCGAGCCTATGCCGCTACACAAATGTAGGTAATTTACGCTTGCCGGCGCGGCGGCGGCCACGCAGGTGTGACTAAATCGCATACATTGATAACGCTGAACAGACGGTCACCCGCCAAAGCGATGTAATCCGCATTTTATAATTTTATTGCTCATAGCAAATTGCAAATAACAAAAACTGCAAATTGTGATAAAAGCAAATACTTTTGCACACGTATTTATTAGACCAAAATGGTCGATTTGACCCGCCGTTCCGACATATTTGGCCCAGCGGACTCAAAATAGCGGCCGTTTTTCAAGATGGTCGCTAATAAACCAAAATGATTTTTCTCATGCTGATTTTAATGACCCATGGGCCTTTTCGGCTATTTTGGGGTCGTATATTTCAAATATGGCAATAAAAATAACTTTAGTTAATTTTGAACAGGATTATAAACATTTTTAGCGAGTATTTACTTTCACGTTACCATTATGTTATACGCGTCTTCTTCGAGTATTTGCACACTGGAAAATACGAATCTAAAGTCAAAACTGTCAAAAAAGTCAAACGAGAGAATAATTTTGTGTATGCTGTAAGTAATTTCTGAAATTTGCTACCCAGAAAACATGGAAAATTTGAACTATATAATATAGAATATGTGAATGGGTCTTTGACTTTGAATTTGTAGTCGCTGGCTCAAATATGACGACTAGGTACATGTGTTTTGAACAACCTTTGAACGCATTTTGAACCGATTTGAACATATTTGTACTTTTGGCCAGAAAACTTAAACTTTTGTACTCGGTGTCATCATCAGAACTTATAGGATCATGCTTAATGGAACACAGGATAATGCTTAAAACAATTATAACATTGTTATTCTCATCAGTACGAGGATAAAATGTATGTCGAGAAGGATAAAAAAACAGTAATTATTATAGGTATAAATAGCTACACCAAAACTTTAATTATTTCAAAAAGCAGTTACCTTTATAAATAAACTACTTCCGACGGAAAGAAGGTACAGATAGATTTCGCGGCTTAATGTGATTATATATTTTTGAACAACTTCAAATATTATGTAATTAAAATTAATAAAGAAATAAATTAATGCATGCCACTTTTAAACAGTCTCGAAGAGGAGTTTTGTGGATTTCTCTCTGTGCTCCCCGGGATTCGCCCGTTGGATGAACAATTGGAAAGTTCACGAGCACCTTTCTTCTTCGGACCGCAGACTGGTGACATTTGGCATCGGCCGTCGCGTTCCCCCCACGCCACAATCCGAGTGGCGATACCGAACCGGCGACATTAACTGGGACCGGTTTGGTGAAGTCCTCTGCGAGAATCTTGAGGCCTTTCCATCGCCTTCTTGTAGTACCGCAGAGGACTTGTGTGTCGCACTTAATGCGGCCATCGAGTCTTCCTGTGATGCCGTAGTAGGGCGGAAGAAACCCCGCGGTGGTTTCGCGGCCCCGTGGTGGTCTTCCGAACTCTGCGATAATTTTAAATTTAATATTTTAAATAATGTAACGTAGCGATTTAAAATTAATGTGATTGAAAATTGTTATTTTTGTGATGTGACGCAATGATGAGATGAAAATTTTCTGCTGATCGATCAAGGTGAACAATGTATGAGATGAAGTTAAAATAAAGAAAAATAAAAAACTCAAGTTTCATTTTTTTTTAAACTCTCTCTATACTATTGAATATCTATAATATTGAACATTTTCAAAGCCTATTTGATTTTAAAATGTTTTTCAAAGGATTTTATTTTTCTATGGTTTTAAAATATTTCTAAGTATTCTGTAGTTTTGAATATTTTCAAAGACTATTTGACTTAAAAATGATTTTCAAATTATTTTATTTTTCTATGGTTTCAAAATATTTCAAAGTATTCTATAGTTTTGAATATTTTCAAAAACTATTAGATTTTAAAATGATTTTCAATTTTTTTAAATTTTCTATGGTTTTAAAATATTTCTAAGTATTCTATAGTTTTGAATATTTTCAAAGACTATTTGAATTTAAAATGATTTTTAAATTATTTAATTTTTCTATAATTTCAAAATATTTATAAGTATTCTATAGTTTTGAATATTTTCAAAGACTATTTGATTTTAAAAATAGTGGTCCCTTCAGAAAATATTTTCAATTGTTTTACGCTTATTGGAGTCGATCTATTTTTTATATAATGAGCATCGTATCGATCGAATCTTGGGGTTTAAAACTATCTCATTTTCTTATATCTCGGACTGAAAACAACATCGCTTTCTCATGTCTTCAGACTGAAATTTCACGCTGATTCTATGGCGTTTCTCAAAAAACGAAATATGTTTTCTTACGCTTCCCCATTAACTAAAATACATGTAGAGTATTATAATAAGTTATAACAAAGATGGCATAAACATCCATTAATAAAAAACAAATATAAAAAATAAAATACTTACTGCTGTTTGCTTTCTCGTGACGATGCGTGACGACGCGGCACTGCGGTGTAGAAGAATAAAATATTACGTGAGCGGGAACTGATAAGAGCTAACCGAAAAAGACGTGCTCCCGCTTCGAATAGCAGCAGGGAAGTGAATCTATTTCATAGCGCGCCTGTGTATTTATTAACGCGGCCGGCCCAAACAAAAAATGTATGGAGAATCTGATACCTGATTTTCTGGGATTTATTGTATAAAATCCTATTACAATCATTGAAATTTAAGTAGCTTATAGTGAAGATATGTCATTTAACTTTCTTTTATAATAATTTGTAATTCAAATTAGTTATTATTTTCCCAGTGAGGACTAAAACCCCGCGCCCATTTTTGTATATTTTCTCGTGTGTTTTTATAAAAAACTACGCAAACTATTGCCAAATTTATTAGCTCACCTTATAAATGACTTATTGATAAAAAACGAGTGTTTTTTGTCACTGCTTTTATTAGCGTAGTTTTAGCGGAATAACTAAAATGCTAGACCCTAATTTGAGAAATTTCGTGCAGCACCCTCTCGAAAATTAGTTTTTTAAATTTTATGTTTAAAAAGTATGAAAAGCTACGATTACGATGCGCTATCTAGCGGTTGGTATATATATTTTTTATTTTTTAATTTTTTAATTTTATAATTATTAAGAAAACTTACAGCTATTACAGGAGAAATATCTGAATTTTATTTATAGACTACAATGCCAGTTAAAAGTTTCCACTTAAAGATAGTAAAATTATACAGTCGCCTAGGAATGGGATAGGAGGAAGTGGAGGGGAATTGTCGGTGATATTGTTATTTTCGACTTATTACCTACCGCTAGATGGTGCAGCGCGCTCAAACGCCTTTCAAACCTTTATTTAACAGTCAACTTCTTCAAAATTTCAAAATTTAAATTAAAAACAAAAAATATTTTTTTCCCATTTTTTAAAATCAAAACATGCTTACCGAGCTGTACTGATTCACCCACAGAAAAAATGCCCGTGCAGTAATAACACCCCGTATTACGATATGATACGATAAGACAATTGAACGGGCTAGTCCCAGGGGCCAGTTGGGTGACAGAATCAAATAAGCAAAAGGTTAAGGTTTTGCCATTCGGTTCCTATTGTTTTTGTAAGCAAATCAATGTTTTATAGTAACTAATTCTTAAATAAATAAATAAATAATACTTAAATAAAATTCATGTATTTTTTTCATTCGAGTAGGGTAGGTAATTGGAAATAAAAATATACTTGAACTTTAACTTTTACATTTTAATAGCAATAGCAAGAGCGTTTATACTGCTGTTTCAAAACTGTTCTCCCGCCAAGAGCGATTGGATCGCGGTAGTGTTCGTAATAGGGATGTTCCGTTTCCGGCCTTAAACTATTGCGTGATAACTGATAAACGAAATGGAGGTTAAATTGGCTGCTTGAATTCTGGTGAAGGTGATCGTCTGAGATACGAGTCGAGTCGAGTAAGCGGACAGACAGTTTCCTCGCAAATAAGTTCTTGGCCTTAATCCAAGGCGGCCGCTCCATTGAGGAAAGCTCGCGAAATTACGTTAACGTGTATTTTATCTTCCCCGGGGCCGCCTTCACTTCACTTCACGTCGGCCCACTCGTATATTTTTATTGAAACTTCTCCCTTTTCCCTTAGTTGGCGCGAACGCCCCTCCCGACCAGCGCCACAGAATAAGCAACTGTATCAATGTGTCATTTCAAACTTAACACGACTTTTTTACGAGCTGCTATTTACCTTACAACGTTTGTTAGCATTTATATATGTAAGTTTGTTTAGGTCAAATCTTGCAAGCTGAATTAGAAACAATTTGTTGTATCCTATAAAGTTGAAATTTTTCTTGTTGGTTCAGTTCCGATGACAATTCATTTTTATGGTGAGCATGACCAGGATCAGCTCCCGACAAGGCTACTCTTCCACGATCAACAACTTGGGTTGTCGACTACAGCGGGCGAGCCCGTCACCTCAGGAAGTTTTACCGATTACTCGTTCTATCTCCCCGGAGTGAGCGCAGAAGACTTCTACCAAAAACAGTCCACCGTCAAGCACCGCCACATGCCCGTAAGGGGCCAACGCCTTAACCGCGAGACAGCCAGGAGTGTTACCCGGCGGGCCTACACTCACGCCCTTAATTCCAATTGTGACCAGATTACCCCAGTCTCTCGATTGGTTACGAGTTCGAGGTCGCCGAGTACCGAATCTATCGCGGACCACAATGCCCTTTGCCCGGCTGTTCACCCAGATTCGGGTAGCCGATGGTCATTTCAAGACAAGTCGCCGTAGGGTCCGCAACCACCCCCGCTCTATAGGAAACAGTACTGCTTCCAGACTCCCCCGACTGTGAGTCAGAGTGCACAGTCGATTGGCTACGCCGCACGGTGCGCAGACCGTCCAGGAGCGCCAGAAGGTTGATTCCCAGGGGAAACTAACCATAAGGCCAGAGTCCTACCCAGGCTCGCACTTCATGCGTGGAGGCCGTCGGATAGGTGTTGACCCGTGAGTGTGACCAACCCTGAACAGAATGGGTCTTCGTGGCCAACTCAGCAAGGGCCCATTAACCCCCCTTTCCACGATCAACAGCGCAGACACACAATTTTATAACGCATTCAATTATGATAGCCCGTTCTAAATTCCACCATGGATGCTGCACCCAGGGTTGCCTCCCGGCAAGGGGACTCCTTAAAGGTCAACAGCACATAAACGAAATTTTGTATACGTATTCAATTATGATATTCCGTTCTAAGTTTCACCGCGACAGGGCTGTCTGCTCAGGGTTCGCTTCCAACGAGGGAATGCCTCGACGGTCAACAGCACGGACACGACATTTTGTAAAGCATTCAATTATGATAGGCCTTTCTAAGTTCTGCTGCATGAGAAGGCTGCTGCACCCAGGGCTGGCTCGGAACAGAGTATTTTAACAAAAACTTGTTTTTAAAAATGTGTTTTACTATTAACTTATTTTTATAACTCGCGCAAATAATTGTATATTTAAACCATTCATTATATACGGTATTATATTGCTCAGCGCCATAGTACGTTTTAGCAACTCTTGGTAGGTGACGCTGGTAGCGTTGTCCGGCTAAACTAATAGGAATTATATAACCACCTACCTGCAAATATCAAAGAAATAAAAGGAAAAGGGTTTACCGCAGCGTTGAAAAAATGGCTTATCGATAAAAGCTTTTACACATTAAACGAATATTTCTCATAATATTATATTGTAGGCATGCATTTTTCATTTTGTTTTTACAATAATTCAATTAGGAAGATTACAAATTTTCAATTATATACATTTCGTAGTTATAGGCGGATTTTTTATTATTCCTTGATTTTGATTTTTTTTCTTTATTTTTTATATTATTGGTGAATTATTTTTTATTAATTGTTTTCTACTATTACATTTTAAATTATATACATTTCGTATTTATAGGCGGAATTTTGATTATTCCTTGATTTTGATTTTTTCTTTATTTTTTATATTATTGGTGAATTATTTTTTCTAATTGTCTTCTACTGTTAGTTCTACTTATCCGGTCTGTTTAGATTTTTTCATGTTAAACCAGTGAAATAATTACATTTTTTAATAAGATATTATAATTAGCAGATAAGTCAATTTAGCAGATAAGTAAATTTGTCAATCTGTTTTAATAACAGGTAATTGTGAGATACATAGTTTTACGCATTATCACCATAAATGTACCACCACAATTTCGGACAATAAAAATATTTCTATTTCTATTTCTATTTCCGTCTATAACAACATTGATAATGAACGGTTTATTTATAAAGGGCTGATTATTATTAACAACCCAATAATTTAACTAATGATAACAATAAAAATATTCTATTATTACTGACATCTATCGCATTTATATATATATAGGCCGATTGTATCACAGAACTGATATGGAGGAGAGAATGCCGTAAGTGCGTCATTATTACGTGTTGAAACCTATATACCATATTAAAATTTGATTTATTTATATAAATATTATAAGAACTATGATTTCGCTTGTTATTATTTATTTTGAGTTAGGATCTCGCATAGGCGTGTTTGGATAGCCATCTATAGTATGCCGCCATACCGCTCTGCCACGAACTTAGGGGTGGGAACTCCAAAATACTTCTATGTACCTACCTCCACTAGGTACCTACCTCCTGTGCAAAATTTCCAGCTTCAACATCAATTGGTTTTAGTATCTCCATAAAATATTTCATCTTTTTATTAACCCTTGCCCACCCCCCCCCCCCTTCAAGGGTTGAATTTCTAAAAACTGTAAATGTCATGATATCTGTAGCTTTAGCGGTTTTCATCTATACTAATATTATAAAGAGCTAAAGTTTGTGACGTTGTAGAAAGTAATCTCTGGATCTACTAAACCGATTTTGAAAATTCTTTTACCAATAGAAAGCCACGTTATTTGGGAGTGTTATAGGATATATATTATTTCGAAAAATGAAAAGACTTTTTCGTGGTAGTCGGATTTCCAAAGTAAGTCGGAAAAAACGGTCGAACGAAACCGTTTCTAACGAACGCTGCCTTAACGATGAGAGATATATGATTAAGTTCTAGAAAAAACTTGTAGAGCTTGAAAATGCCTACAAAAAAGTCAGCGACAGCATATGTTTAACTTATATATTTAAGTAACAAAAAGTAGTAATTTATATTTAAAAAATAATTTAAATCGTTAGGTCATGTTTATTGGTCATATTATCAACAATTAGTAATCAAAATAAGTAAATTTATCGACTTTTCCCTTTTACTGCATATAATTTCACTTTTACTGCATATATGGTTAAACAGATAAGACACTCACAAATAAGACACTCACAAGAAGACACTCACAAATAACGGTAATATAGTCAAATTGGCATGCAAATACATACATACATATGCAGTAAAAATATAACCCTTCTTTTAGCAGTCAGGTAATAAATCATAGCACACGGTACTAACCAAACCACACTCATAATTTCATCACAAGTAAAAAGTTTTACCGCCCAACGAAGTGGGCACGGGTCAGATAGTTTTACATAAAACTATAATTTACTCGTTTACCCCCTTGTGGGTGGAATTTTCAAAAACCCCTTCTAAGTGCTCGGCTAAATTTTAAAAGGAAGTTTTGTGAAATATGCCAAGCTTCTAATACAAGTGCTTTGGAATTTGCGCTGATAGTTAGTTAGTGAGTCAGTTTCTCCTTTTATATATTTTAAATAGAGTTCAGATAAAAAGTGTTTTTTTATACAATTTTCGACTATTTTTTACACCTTTAGGAGTGGAATTCCAAAATTCGTGAAAGACGTGTTTAATAATTTAATTTATTTAAGCCAAGAGAACTTGTACTTGTCTAGTAAATAACATTTTTTCATACAAATATATTATCCCCTATTTTAACCCTTTAGAGATGGAAATTTAAAACAACCTTCTATTTGCCTACCTCCACTATAAAATAAATCATGTAAAATAAAATCGAGCTCCAGGATACAATGGTAATTTTGTCGTTAAATTTAATCGTAAAAAACTGTGAATGACATTATTTTATATTTGAAATATGTAGCTTAAATATATATTTTTTATATCTGTAGTTTCAGCGCTTTCGTTTTTCCATACAACAGTAATTCACTCTGTTTACTTGGGTTGAATTTATAAAATCCCTTTTCATTGCTCGCCTCGATTATAAAAGGAAGACATGTGATATATTCCAAGTTCCTAGTCCCAGTGGTTTGAAATGTGCGCTGATATGTCATACATTTCTCATGGATTTCACTCAAAAAATATGCACTTTCATTTAAAAAATTCTTAGCCTTTTTACCCTCTTAGGGTTGGCATTTCCAAAAAATCTTGAAACAGGCATTTTATTTGATTTAATTCACCGAGAGACCAATTACCTACCATTATAAATAGGATAGAAAACGAATTTACCGCGTGAAATTTGTAGGACCCGACGTTTCGGTGACGTTGCAGCCGCCGTTGTCTAGGGTAGACAACGGCGGCTGCAACGTCACCGATACGTCGGGTCCCACAAATTTCACGCGGTAAATTCGTTTTCTATCCTATTTATAATGTCAAACAACCGCGATAGTCTTCGATTTTATATTATACAATTACCTACCAGTATAATAATATGACCTATTTTCATACAAACTTCCATCCTCGGATTTTACCCCCTTAGGCGTGCTTATAACCGTAAAGTTATAATCTACCGTGTTTTGAAGAAACACGGCAGAATCACCCAAAACAAAAAAAAAATAATTTCTATATAGGCGCCACCTGTCTCTTATAGGGAGAGACGGAAACTATTTAAAAAATATATACCAAAAAGAACTTTTAAAAAAAGAAAAAAAAGAAGTTAACCTCAAAAAAAAACTATCTCAGAGAGTGGGCTAAATATTAATGGGCATTGGGTTTGGCCCACAGAAAATCCTTTTCCTACAGACGCACAAAATAAAAAAACAGCCGTGTATGTGAAAAGTTCGCGTTTAATCCATATAAAATCGGCACACGGCAACCCTCCCGTCGTGTCGATGTAATTTTACGGCGTGCAGTCAGCTAACATGTCACCGCTCAAGAATTGAGGGTTATTTTTATTTCCTTTTCCACGCGAAGACAAAAATCCCGGTGCAATTAAAAGGTTAGGTGAAATCCTCACATTTGGTGACGATTTACGTCACATTAGCAGCAATATTGTACAAAAAAACAGAGGTGCCCACAAACTGCGATCAATAGAAAAATCCGTTAAAATCGCGAGGATCTTATATGAAAAGCTACCCAAAAGGAAATTAAATGCTTACCAGATAAGTCACACACACTTCACATAACAAATTTTACCGCCAGGCGGTTAATCTACGGCCTTTTCTCCTTTACGGCGGTTGCCAATCTCCCCGACCGAACCTGTGCGTCCGTCTCGGAGCCATCTTCAATCGAAATAGAACGATCTTGAGCGGAAGTCGCCAAAGATTACGTCAAAAACGGCTTGAACGCCGTTAAATAATAGAAAAACAAAGCCGCGGCCTCAACCAATCACGTGAGAGCTCGGCTGTAGCCGGCTGACAGGCGCGAAGTTTCGACTTTCGCAAATTTAGGTTATATCTGTCAAAGTATGGAAGGAATGCACGCAAAATCGCGAAAAAAACACCAGAAAACATTAAAAAACAATGGGAAACCAAGAAAAACAGGTGCAGCGAACATAATCTGCACAAAGGCGCGAAAACAAAACAACAAAATATGCGGTTTTTGTTATATGCTTACCTTTACTATCAAATAAAACCCAGTGCTAAATTTCTAGTTTTAAGATCCATTGGTTTGGGTATCCCCATACAGTAATTCATCTTTTTTTTACCCCCCAAAGGGTTTATTTTCAAAAAACTGTGAATGTCATTATTTTTCATTTAAAATAAGTAACTTAAATATAAATTTTGGTATCTGTAGTGTGAGACATTGTGATTTTCTATGCAACAGTAATTCACTCTTTTTACCCCCTTATGGGTTGAATTTTCAAAAACAGCTTCTTAGTGCTCGCCTAGATTATAAAAGGAAGCCTTGTGCAATATTCCAATTTCCCAGTCCCAGTGGTATAAAATGTGAGTCAGTCAATAAGTCAATTTCTCCTTTTCTAAAATTAGAAAAAAAAATTACAGTTTCTTCTTTTTATCAACTTAGGGGTTAGCCCTACATTCCGAGAATTCTAAAACACGTATTTTTTATTTAATTTAATTACCCGGGGGAACAAGTACCAGTATATGACGTATTTTCATACAAATATTCATTCCTTATTTTACCCCCTTAGGGGTGGAATTTCCAAAAAAAAACTTTTCTTTCGCACCTCCACTACCAAATAAACCCATGTGCTAAATGTCGAGTTTCTAGATCCAACGATCTAGGTATCTCCATACAATACTCCATCCCTTAAACTACCCCCTTAGGGTTGATTTTGAAAAACTATGTATGCCAATATTATCTATTTGTAATGAGTATAAATATACACTTTGAGGTTAGTAGCTTCAGAGGTTTCGATTTTTCATACAACAGAATTTCACCCTTTTCACACCCTTGGAGGTTAAATTTCCAAAAATCCCCTCTTAGTGATCAATTAAATTAGGATCAATAAATCCCCTCTTAGTGATCAATTAATTTATGTCAGGCAAGCCCGACATAAATTATTGAGTTTTTTTCGCTTTTATAGTAAAAAAGTGGTACGTCTTTACTCTTCAATCTTCAGTTTGAAATTTTTGCTTGTGTCGTAGATTCAATAACGCACACTGAAGGCATGCCACTACTAGACAGAATTTAGCGAATAGTTATAAGCAGTAGCGTAGTTATAACAGTCGCAGTGGCTTTAAGAAATGCCGTTTTATTTGCTTGAGCGAGTGAAATCAAGTTAAGACAAAACTCACCACAAGGGATAATTTCCTCAATTGTTTATTCTCCAATTGAAATAATAAAAAATCTGATCTGTTACTTGCTCAAAACAAACGGAACTAAATACGGAACACGCTCGCATTCTACTTCATGCTAACGCAAAGCCACAGTACAAAAGTGGTATAGATAGATATATTTTGTTTTTCGTAATTTGCCCCTTTTAGAATGAAAGGACCACTGATTTTGAAAGCCCCGTTGCAAGCCCATGTGTGCGAGCGAGATGACTAGCTGAACTGAACTGCACTCACGATAACCTGTTTTGTCGCGCGGAGCGATCTGTGCCCGCTGGATAGCAATAGGCGCTCGCAAATTCGTTTATTTTAGCGACCTTTAGTTTAGCGATCTTTTTAATAGAAAAGGCAAGCCGGGCTTTTCAGCTTGTATGAAGGAACCGCCACTGGCTACAGCATTGTTAGGCGACATTAAAATGAAATCACTGGTAACAGTTTTTGACATATGTTGTCAGTTTTTTTTAATTATACATGTTGTTCATTTTAATGTAGATTATTATGAATTACATGGCTAAATTAAATTTGTTACACGATTCGTCATGTCCAGTTATAAGCTGTAACATGTAAATAACCAGTTAGAGGACGTCGATGTTGGGACTCCGTTCGAGTCGTATCTGTGATACGCGTTAGCTTACTGTTTAATCTGTGTCAACGTGCCACGATGGCGACTCCCTCCTCGCATCGTATCTTGCCGTCGGTGTTTTGTTGCCGACCGCCAATTTAACTGCGCAACTGTTTTTCTACTGACCCTCTTTTCTGTCGAGTGAGTTTTAAGTAAGTTCCGCAAGGAGAAGGTTTGCCCTCTGTTTGAAGCCGCCAAGAATCTACCATAAATACTATAAGGGTCAGTAGTTTGATCCGTGGTAATATTCCCAATTTACCATAGTCATTTTTAATTAAGTATTCTAATATATAGGCAAGCTCGGTTTATGATCGTCACTTCATATATCGGTTTTTGATCGTTATAGAGTAAAATCTTAAGAAAGTAATTTCAGTTGCCTGCATTATGTTTATTATTATTTATTTTATTTAATATTAGATTGAAACATTACATCGTTGGTATTTAAATTAAATATGTTTTGTCTCGCTCCTAACTAAGCAGATCCTATTCTAAAGAGATCACCAATAAAATGGTTATTAAAACAAGTATCTTCGAAAACAACATTTCTGAATAATATTAGAATAAAACCTAAACTTTCAGTAGACAATAATTTCACAACATAAGTAACAAATAACAATAAGTAATATATAATCTTAAATAACGATTAGCAATAATAAGTATATAATAAACACTTAAATAGAATAAATATAAATATGTGTATTTATAAAACATATTTATTTTAGTATTGTCATAAATGTGTTTTCCGTCTCTCTTCTATTATAATTTAAGGCGTTATTTTTGCTGCTTTCTACTTGTTTCCAACATGTGTTTACTTGTTATGTTGGCCATTATAGAAGCAAGAAAGCTATAGTGACGTTGTCCAAAAGATCTTAAACGTTTCTGTACTTCAATGTTTTCTTTGTAACGAACTGTTCTCTCACTGTTTTCCGGGATAATTGTGGTATTTTTTATATGAAGTATTGCTTTCCAGCTGCCTCAATTGTGCCTCAAGAAACAGGTCTTTAAAAGGGTAAAAAGGTAATCGTTTTTCCGCAAGCGCCCTATCCAAGTATACTATATATCATGATGGGTTGGCATATAGCATATTAAACTATTTTTAACAAGAGCAGATCGAGAATATCTCGCAATACAATAAATATATAAAATAATTTTCCATATTCGATAAACGACATATTCCACAAAATCGCATTTTCCTGATAGAATTCTAGCATTATAATTAATTTCAATGTATCCCAAATCCATTTCCAAATAACCATTCACGATCATTATTCTCAAAACGTGACTGGTTGCCGCCGATGACACTTTCAGCAACCTACCAAGCACACTGACACCTACGCGCGCGCTAGAACAGCTGATTCGGAGTAGGAATCTTGAGAAGGTTACTTTTAACACTCCATATCGGCTGATAAATTTCAGCTTACTGGAGTAACTCGATTACTACGGAATGGAGGTATTTCTCGATCAAACATCGCTGTTTTGCACAATTATTACTGAATTTATGACTTTATTACTTTATGACTGAATTATTACTGATTACTGACTTTAACTATTACCACATATTTTTTACTATAACCACGGGCCAAACAACTGTCCGTTTGACATATTTTCGTTGGATGGTGCTATAATTTCACCCAGAACGAAAATATGCAAGTTTCTTGAAGGAAAGAATATCACAGTGGAGATTATCACATTATCATACCATTAAAATTATCATATTCATATTACATCATTTGTTCATAGTTTGTAATATATGTCAACTTCGCAAATTTATACAAACTCAAATATACACACATATTACATAAACATAGAAGAAAAATAAAAAAAATCTAACATCTCAGCAACGTCAGCCAGGCGTTCGGAGTTTGTAAGCGAGTGATGAACTAGGAGCAGTTGTTCACGAGATCGCGTGTTGTAGTCATGATTCATACCATTAATATCGAAATCTGGCTACTTCTGTAATATACATACACGGCGAGGTCATGATAAAAAAAATGTCGGAAATACGGTCTCGGCGATGTAAATTACGGGACATGAGCGATTGTACGAACAGCACGTTTTTAGATGACTAGGACGCGGTTCCGATCAGCAGCGTGACCCCAGAGCTTGATGCTGTAAGAAAGCAGGGCGTCCTCCATCCACACCCTATAACTTTCCTATATCTGATCTAAGTTCTATGTAAGTAGGAAAGAATCTACCCTAGTACGGGCATTATCCAAGTAGGGTAGTTTTTGAGACATACTTTTTTATACCACTTTCTCTCAAATACAGCATTATTATTATTATATCCTCTGTTCTGTAAAGGCAGGTGTTTATTAATTTTATAAATATACTCTCTGGCATATTCCGTTTACCGGCATAGGACTGCTCATGGCTAAAGTGACATAATTCATTCATTCTTTCGTATGGAGTACTTTAAAAATTGCGCCATACAGACGACCTAACATAGATATAACATAACAATTATTTTAAGGATACCATAATCCATAACATCCATTTATTTTAGCAGCAATTGTTTGTTATATATTATTATAGTACCCAATCGCTTATGGGAAAGAGGGGTGGGGGGGGGGGGGGGGTTAAAAACAAAAGGCGTGGGTTCAATAGCCCTTTAATACTGGAATTAATTATATTTTGTTTAAAAGTATCATCTATTATTACGAGTATTGATCAGAATTGATTAATGGATTTGATTGCAGAGTTAAATCGCACAGTAAACGATTATTAATATTAGTCAGTGAATTAGCCCCCAGGATCTTTAATATGCTAGATGAAGATTTAAAAATGTATGTGCCGAAGTCTTCTTCTTCTTTTAAAGCCAAAATTGATTCCTGGCTAAAATATGACGCCCGGCAAAATATCCACAAATTAATATACCGAGACAATTATCCCTGACATTTCTTATTATTATTATTATTTTCTTTGACTTTTTTTTTTATTTTTATTTATTACTATTAATTATTCATAAATTTTGGTGACTATTGTTTGATATCATTTGACATTTTATTTTATTTCATTTTATTAACACGATTATTTATTTTTGTGTTTTATTTCCTATTGTGATCATTAGTTAGTGAGTATTAGTTATAATTTGTAATGGTGACGGGAATATATATATTTCTTTTCCTTTTTATTTTTTTATTTTTATTTTATTCATTGCCGAATATATGTGATACCTATAAAAACTAGAGAGCTAGCTGCCCTGGAACAAGTCCTGGCACTTAGTTGGGCGGCAGCAGTACTTAAATGCTAATGCTCATATCGGCCGTGTTTAATTTTAATTTTAATTTTAATTATATATATTTTTTTATTGATATGATTATTAGTGATACTTGTGCACTTGTAAATGAATTGTTAAATTAAATAAATAAATAAATAAAATTAGATTAGGCAATCGCATATCTTGAACTGGCGATTAGTTCATTAGGAATATGGCAAAAGGTGAAAGATCAAAAGTCAAGAGTTATTCGGGGGAACTATGTAGGTGAGGCGGTTCTAGCTTAGGTGCCCCCAGGAGGTTCACGTTTGATGTTGGCTCGCAGGCACCGGTTGTCGCAATAACCCTATATTTATTCTACTGGTAGTATAGGTGTTTGAACTTAATTTACCTGTAAGCAGGCACAGGCCACCCTTGAGCGACGCAAGCTATCACCACCTTGTCCCCGACTGCCACGCGACGGGTCGTATGCTTCTCCATCGTTATCCTGGGCTGAACATTGCCCTTCGGCTCTGTTACGATCACGTGACCTGGAAGATAGGTAATGTAACAGTTTAACTAGTTCATGTTAGTTTAAAAGGGACTGACTCAGAAAGTGAACAAATGCCTATGTAGCTAGATCATCCAACGTTAGTTCTAAAACTAGTTTGAATACTCAATGGGATCGCGAAATGAATAACCCCGAAAAAGCGGTCTTAGGTTGAGGGACAAGCTAACGTCAAAGAGACGTATACAACGTTTTCCCATTTCGATTCACCAATAATGAGGAAAATAAAGAATTAAATATTATGAACATACCGGGATACGAACTGGAATGTGTCTCTCCTGTCAACCTATTGGTAGTTCTACAACTGTATGACTTAAATCCATCGCCAGGATTAGCGTCGTTAATGTAGAGGTCGCCACTATTGAGCACCGTATACTTTCCCCCTATAAATAAAAAGAATAATCAGATCAAAACAAGGTGTTTAAAAAATTACCGACTTTGCGAAGAAAACTGCTTTTGCAGATAAAGCGGATTTGAAATACGAGCAGTAAAAGAAAATAGATGATTATAAAATAAATATACTTGAAATGTGCCTGTGGAACAGTTTGAACAAGATGAACATGAACCTGCCTTTTAGGCGTACAATACCTTTTAAAAAAAAAAAGTTAACATACAGATTAGCTATTCGAGTAGGCAATAAATAAGAAATAATTCCTTTGTACAACAAAACATAAATTAAAAAAAAAAACATAAAATCAGAGTAACTTAGTTACATAGGTAATACCATTGATTTTATAATAAAATCAATGGTAATACTTATCCATTATTTAAAAATCACAGAAAGTGAAATTAGGCAGGTATTCAAAATTATCTTAGTAATACAATAAAAATTATAGGAAGAATAATTATTGTTGTTAATATATTTTTGTTATTAAGTTTTGTTTCGTTTTTTGTTATTAAGTTTTGTTATTTTGTTGTAAGTAAAATTAGGTATGGTTATTATTGTTAATAATATATTTAATGATAAAATAAATATATCCAGAATAAAATTATTGTTTTATAAAATAGAAAATTAAAGTTTTAAGTTATTAAATTATTAGAATTAGAACAATCTGTTAACCACTGGAACAACACGCCAGGGTTGAATCAATCCCAAGCGCTAATTAAGTGCTACGACCCTAGCACGGCCCGTGAGGCCTTATCGCTAAACAGGAACAATCTACGCATACTGGTGAGCGCGCTCACGGGGCATTGTGGCCTGAACAAACACATGTTCAACCTCAAGCTCAGAGACACACAAATGTGCAGGTTCTGCCAAGGGGTAGAGAAAACCCCCTTGCACCTCATGTGCGAGTGTGGCCCGCTGATGCTTAAAAGATACACCCACTTAGGTGGTCATTACCTCCAACCTGAGGAGGCAAAACAATCTGGCGCCTAAAGCCTGTTGCGGTTCTTAAATGACACGAGGCTTAGCGCAGAACTATAGTAGGTGGCGAACACAATAGATCAGCAATGGTCGCAGTGTTACAAGGCTCATAAAGACCTCATAAAGCCCCACACAACAAATAATAATAATAAAAAATATATTGTAATATCTTAAAAAATAAAACAATTTTAAAATAGTCAATATTAAAGAGATTAGTAATATATTGTTAATAAATAATATTAAAAAAACACAGCATATAAAAAATATCAAAGATGAAGTTGTCTTAAAAATCAGAGTACATGATAAATCAAAATACATGACGTCAATTAAAACCAGAATGTCAATGAAATCATTAAATATTAAGGGCAATAACATACCTATATCACCGTTTGGATAAATATTGATAGCACCATCTTGAATCCACGAATCTACAGTGACGTATTCACCAACGTAGGCCGGAATTTGGCACCTCAGCAATGCCGTGTTGCCAGTTATAATATATTCGTCGTAAACTTTAATTTCGTAGTTTTGAGCCACCACTGCAAAGAATAGAATAGCAAATATTAGAATAAATATCAGCGATATTCTATATTTCTTTTTTTTATTATAAAGGATAAAAACAAAATTACAGCGTGAAGTTTGTAGCCCCCGACGTTTCGGCGACGTTGCAGTCGCCATTGTCTAGGGTAGACTGACAGTCAGTCTACTTATCGTAGACAGTATCGTAGACAACGGCGGCTGACGTCACCGAGACGTCAGGTGCTACAAACTTCATAAATAATAATACAACGACTTTGACGATAAAACAATATAAATAATAGTTATTTTACATTTTTTTTTTTGCGATGAGAGATTAGATGAGATCTTTAAGGATTTATCACTCCACTTGATGTTATGTCTGTTATGGGGTGATAGTTTTTAAAACATAATGATCTCACTTTTATGTTTTTTTAAAAAAAATCGTTCATTCGGATCGCTCATTCATTCTTAAAAACTAGAAGAGGTTTAATTTAATGAGTAATTAACTAACCGACCAATAAGTAGATAAATAAATCTATAAATAGATAAACAAAAATAAATAAATAAATAGTATATTATTATCTCGAATTTTATATTATATTAATATCTCGATAAACAGCTACTTTAAAACGCAAGGCCCACTTTCCATGTAAGTACGTTTTAATAGAGTCCTGTAAAAATTAAGTCATGGAATTTTGGTGAAAAGCTTCAGGTCTTTTAAATATGGTCACATCGCAGAATGGCACATTGAAGTCGCCAAAGAAGATATATTGCGCAGAGTGAATTGCTTAATTCCATCAAGACACGAAATCTGGGATATATTAGCCTTTATGTACAATAGAAATACCAATTCCGAAGGAAAGAAATTTAAGATACTGATTTGGATGTAGTATACAAGGCTTATTCGAGGCGGAGACTTCTAAGGTTAGGAGGGTGTAGAGCTTTCGGTCTGGGTATCTGCACCTGGTTCGATGTTAATTTCGTGGGCGCAATGCCGTCCGAATAGAGAGAATGTTTCATTGCGAACTCTCCAAGAAGCTCTTGACTCTATTTTCATTTTCTCCTTCTTCATCAGCGCGTATTCGCCCACCGTTGGGCATACGCCTCTCCAATCACTCTCCACCCGGATCGGTTGTCCGTTTCCCTCATCCAGATAGTTTTCCTCATCATTTTCATTTTACATCTATCGAAATATCAAAATAGTATGTAGATACCAGAAATACATAGATACCTAGGTGACAGCGACTTAGCAAAGTGCTATATACTTAGTTTTATTTCAACAAGATTCCAGAGCAGATCAAAAGCCTTGGAGAATACTAGTTTTAAAAGATAATTATCAATAATTTGAACATAAACTCCATGTATGGTATAAGTGAGTGAAAATTCTGAATTTATTTTCCACGCTGATAATTTGTAAAAATTTAAACCTAATAATATTAATATAGCTGACAATCTGTTATAATTTATTTTACATTTATTTAAAAATTACGATTACATATTGCTGGATTGACAAAAAAATATTTTATCTTGGTAATTCTACATTCATTTCTATTTTAATATATTATTCTCCCCTACTATAAAATCATGTTAGTATCTTTTGATTATTTGTACGTAGCTGATATTGAATACATATACTTGATTTGTGGTAATATTGGTAAGTATTCGTAATATTTATTAAATAAATATTTATTCCATTATTATATTGATTATTTGTATGTAGGTAATATAATAATTTGTAGTAGGTGCAGAAGGCAACGGGAGACCACTGCACTATATATCCCTAGTAGTTAGCAATGGAAAAGTAAAAAATAGCCATGGCCCCGAGTCCCCGGCGGCCCTTTAATGGGTCAAGGGTGCTAAGAATCCCCGGGTGGAAAACTGGACCGGGATCACCAGTACGGAACAGCTTTTCCGAATGGCGCAAGACCGATAAAAGTATTCAGAGCTAACGGCCAACCTCCGGTAATGGAGAGGCACTTCGAGAAGAAGAAGAATATAAATATTAGATTTATGACAACTATCATTATAGTTATGTTTTCAATAATTATCCAAGATGGCGTAGTCCGTTTTCAATAATTATCCAAGATGGCGTAGTCCGTTTTCTATAATTATCTACTTTACATTACATTACATTTTCGTCGTGTGCAATTGACGTCTAAAGACCGCTTTTGGACGTGTCAATAATTGGGTTAGGTAGTAAGTTTCGTTACTACTCTTTACTGAACATTCATAGGTAGTCAAGAATTAACTAATAGATTGTGAAACTATAAATATAAATAATTAAAATAGAAGCCTAATATTTGAAGTAGTTAGTAATTCGAAAAGATACGTAGTAAAATTATTCATCGTAATATTCAAATTGTTAGTAAAATGTTAAATAATCAAATTAAATCTACGTTATGCATTTTAAACTAAAAATACAGATATAAGACCATATAAAATAATCAGACAATAGGGCTCTACTTTTTTGTGTAATTTAAATGGGCACAATATTTGAAAAATCATGGCCCTCAAGTTCGGCCAGATTATAGAAAGGGTGGCCTATCAGCATCTCCTTGATGTGTTTTTTTTTATTTTATGTCCTCCAGCTGTTTACAGTACAATACACACGACTACTACCTTACAATACAACAGACTACTGAAGTAGTCCGTTGTATTGTATCGCATATTGTTTTGCAAATACGCGGCTTTAGATATTCCAATAAATAAAGTGACTCTCACCTGCTCTAACCCTAGTTTCAGTGGAGAGTACCACATGACCCGTTGTGGACTGAAGTCGACACCTATACGCCGTGGCGTGAACGTCACGTCTGTATGCGGCCCCAGGAAATGATGGAAACTCCAGCGACCCATTTGGAAGCATTCGTCGAAGACCTGGAACACCAGGAAGGGAGCTGCCGTCCGCCTCCACCCATTCCACCTGAAACAAAGCACATTCATTAGAAATGAAATCGAAGTCTATCGCGGTTGTTTGGCATTATTAATAATTTAACAGTAAAAACAGATTTTTTTAAAACAAGCTTCTATAAAAGTGCAGTAGCCATGTCATTGTAGAACTTAGAACGGGCTATTGTAGTTGAATGCTATACAGAATTTTGTGTTTGTGCTGTTGACCATTGAAAAGCTCCCTCGTTGGATACCAGCCCTTGGTGCAGCAGCCCTATTGTGGAGACACTTAGAACGGTCTATCGTAATTGAATGCGTGTACAAAATTTCGTTTTTGTGCTGTTGAGCGTTGAGGGGCTCCCTTGTCGGGATCCGACCCTGGGTGCAGCAGCCATGTCATTGTGAAATTTAGAACGGGCTATCATAATTGAATGCGTATACACAATTGTGTGTCTGTGAAAGAGAAGCCTCATCGGAAGCCAATCCTATGTGTAGAATCAAGGGAGTTAATGGGCCCTTGCTGAGTTGGCCACGAAGACCCATTCTGTTCAGGGTTGGTCACACTCACGGGTCAACACCTATCCCACGGCCTTCACGCATGAAGTGCGAGCCTGGGTAGGACTCGGGCCTTATGGTTAGTTTCCCCTGGGAATCACCCTTCTGGCGCTCCTGGAAGGTCTGCGCACCATGCGGCGTAAGCCAATCGACTGTGCACTCTGACTAACAGTCGGGGGAGTCTTGAAACAGTAGTTTCCTATAGAGCGGGGGTGGTTGCGGACCTTACGGCGACTGCTCTCGATATGACCATCGGCTACCCGATCCTGGATTTAGAAGGTCGACCTGCTTCTATAACAGGTCGTCGGAAGAGTAAAGCCTTGGCGTGCTTAGTATGATTCTAATTATTGCCTTTCGGACAACGTTCATTTTTTAATAGAATGGTTTTCCACAAGCTCCCCATCCAAGTATACCACATGTCATGATGGGCATATAAAGTAATATATTACTTTTAAGAATAGCAGACCGAGAACATCTCGCAATTCAATAAATATATAAATAAATTTTCCTATTTTTTTCCCTAAGCACTCGATCTGTTATTCCCACTGTAGGTACTATAATTATTTAGAGATATGTTATCTCTTGGTCTGATTCGATATAAATCAACATATCGTTGGAACACATATTGTTGAATAAATAAACATAGTGTTCTGTTATAATTTCTTTTTTTTTCTTTAGTCTGTATTCTTAATTGTTTATTGTTTTTTGTTTATCCCTCGTTCTTTATTCTTTTTTCTTTATTATTTAGGCTTTATTCTTTATTCTTTATGCTATATTCTTTATTCTTTATTATTTATTCTTTATTATTTATTCTTTTACTTTATTCTTTAGTCTTTAGTCTTCATTCTGTATTCGTTATTCTTTTATTCTTTATTCCTTATTCTTTATTCTTTATTCTTATTTCTTTATTTTTTTTTCTTTATTCTTTATTCCTTATTCTTTATTCTTTATTCGTTATTCTTTTTTCTTTATTCTTTATTCTTTATTCTTTATTATTTATTCTTTATTCTTTATTCTTTATTCTTTATTCCTTATTCCTTATTCCTTATTCTTTATTCTTTATTCTTTATTCGTTATTCTTTATTCCTTATTCTTTATTCTTTATTCTTAATTCTTTGTTCTTTATTCTTTATTCTTTATTATTTATTCTTTATTTAGAAATCGCACAGTAATAATTACGCAGTAAATTTCATTAACAAACTATAGATTACTTAAAAATAAAACCGATTACGGAGTTCAATGAAATTACAGAAATTAACGTTGAACTTGCGTTTAGAATGTGTGACCGTGTGTGTGTGCATGTGTGTTTGTGAGTGTGTTAAGTGTGCGGGTATGGAGTGAAAAAAATGCATATAATGGTACATATATGCATACGAATAGCGTACATAAAGTATAATAATAAAAATAATCGTGAATAAAAAAGCAAAAAATATTCAGTTTTTGTATTGGCTAGGGTTTTTATTTACAAAGTATGTGTAAGTGTTTATGGAATTATTAAATATATCAAAACTATTTAAGTGGGTGTTGTAAAGCTCACAGCAGCGTGTGAATACTGCATTTCTGGATGAATTCGTTTTAAACCGTCGCAATCAAAAAAGGTGAAATTGGCGCGTGGTTCTCATTGGGACGTTAATATTAATCTCGCCCACCAGGTCAGAGCAGTCAAATATGCTATTTATTATTTTAAAAACGTATAAAGCATAATTCACGTTAATACAATGTCACAATAAACATGTTGTTGTACTTAGCATAAAATATTGTATACTTTATATAAAATTTAATATTGTACCTCGTCGCATTTTAAAACAATAAAGAAATTTAATTTTCGAACTTTGAACTATGAAAAGCTGATTTATAAACAGCATTACTGAAATCGGACTACAGGTACTTAAATCGTAATTCGACAATCTGTTTTGATAGTCAATATTAGAAGCTGCCATACAAACGGATCCCAAATCAGCGCCAGAGTCTTGAAAAGTATTTGTATGTTTGAAATGCGAGCTCTTGGACGAAAGACTTGGCCTAATTCGCACGAGAGCTTTTTAAACGTCCGTTAAAAAAGCGTTCAAATAGAACAGATGCATTCCCAAGTATATGTTCACACGTCAGCGCTTTTAAAACGCGACGCTTTTTTATGGAGCAGTGTTGTATTTTCAGCGCTGGGCGTTGGGCGTTAAATGGAATAGACCATATGAGACTTCTTATTATTATTCACACGAGCGCTAAAAAAGCGCCGGCGTTGCGTTCAGTGTGCCGCGTGCTCGCTTAGCGGTCGGACGTGTTTGATTGTGTTTACGTCCTCAGAACGACGATACGATGTCGTGGGTTGCAGATCCCGAAGTACTAATTATAGAGGTGGAGTCTCGTCCATTTCTATATGCAAAAACGTTGCCAGAATATGCAAATAAACTTCGGAAGAATAATGCCTGGGAGGACATAACAATTAAACTCTCAGACGACGGGGAAACCCTCACCAATGAGGAAAAAAATAGACGATGTAAGTAAATAATGCCTTTATTTATTTTAATAAAATAGGTACTTCTACGTATTATTTCTCTTTAGTCACAATTCTGTCTATTGAAAACTTGGTATTGCCATGGAATGGAACCTTGTGGCGATGTAAAATATTTAGCAAAATAATCACGTATATCCAGACCCGTGTGGTTACTTCTTAGACCTGTCGGTTGTAGACCCAGTATTGTACTGTCAAATAAAGTATCATCAAATATCAATCCATCCTTAGTTCTTACAAAATTGTGTAGGACGCAACATGCTTTAACTACTGATATTGTGCGATCGGGTTGAAGATCTATAGCTCTTGTTAAAATCCTCCACTTGTTTGATAGAATACCAAAACTGCATTCAATCATTCTTCGTGCTCGTGTTAGTCGATAATTATAAACACGTTGTTGCATGGACAAGTTGCGGTTCGGATATGGTCGTAAAACATGTTCCGATAAGGCAAAGGCTTCATCGCCAATTAATACAAATGGCATACGTTTACCATTTGGATCAATCGGTAGCGTTTTCGGTTCTGGTAAATCGATTTGACCTGATTCTAATTGCCTGTTAAATGATGTATTTTTAAATACGTTTGAGTCAGCGGAACCGCCGTATGCTCCTACTTCAATGCAAGTAAAACAATAGTTCGCATCACAAATTGCCATTAAAATTATGGAAAAGTAATTTTTATAATTATAATACAGCGAACCGCTTTGATCGGGCTTTGTTATTTCAATGTGTTTGCCATCGACACATCCGATCACATTGGGAAAATTAGTGCGGTTATAAAATTCTTCTGATATTTTTTTGAAGTCTTTCTTTGTTTTTTCTGGCATATACATAGGCCTTAAAAAAATCCATATTGCATCACAAACTTGTTTAACAATGTAATGTATGGTAGACACTCCAAGTAGAAACTGATAATGCAAATCATGAAAATTGTTGCCTGATGCTAGAAATCTGTAACAAATGAAATTTGATGACATATTAAATTATATTTCCTTTTTAGGCAAAGACATACAAGCAAAGTGGAAACACTTAAGGGACAACTTCCGGCGTGAGTATCAAGCCCAAAAAAATGTTACATCAGGACAAGGTGCAAGAAAGAGAAAAAAATACAGATATTACGACGAATTACTATTTCTAGTTCCGCACGTCAAAGATGCCATAACTTCTGGAAACTACAGCTTTCCAACAAATTTATCAGAGCAAAATACTGAAAGCCCGTTAACACCGAATATTGAAAATTCACCCGCTGGATCTTCGACTGACACTCGTAATGTTTCAGTGAATCCAAAGAAGAAAAAGAAAACTACATCATCATTTGAGGATGAAATTCTGAAGGCCATTAACAAAGAAATGTCTGAAACGGACGAGGATAAATCATTCTGTTTGTCACTGGTTCAATCGCTCAAAAAGATGGACGATGATACCAAAATGTTAGCCAAGATCGAAATATTAAACGTAATTCGCACTTTCTCAAATAGGTCGCATAATACATACATCATTCAGCCTAACCAATCATCGCTTAATAGACCAAACATTGAACCATATTTCAGTCACCTAAATTCTAACCTTTCGCTTCAATCAACACCCATCTATACTCAGACCACACAACAGCAGCACTCACAACCAACATCCACTCAAGCTCTTCATGTATATTAGCAGCCGGGGACCACGTTCATCTATACTCAGACGCCACAGCAGCAGTACTCACAGCCAACATTCACTCAAGCGCGTGATATGTATCAACAGCACTCAGAGTCACACCCAAAACCGTCATTGCATCAATCCTCATCCGTTAATTCTGTAAATCCATCGAAAGTAATTCAAATTTTAGAGAATCGTCAATACCGCCCCGCTAATTCAACTGCACAAAGTTCTAGACCACACTCCGCACAAAGTTTTTTTCCCATTTTCAGCCCAAATAGTTGCCCATCTCCATCGAACACTCACCCATCAAGCTCAACAATGGTTCATAGCCCCTTGATCAATATAACTTCACCAGAAGAATTTTATTTGTCTCCAGATGATATTTAAATGTAAGAAGTTTTTAATAAATAAAAATTGCTTTGTAATTTTCTTATTATTGTTTAACTTACCTCAGTGTAACAACCAGTCGTTGTACAGGTGGTATCGCCAAACGCATGTTGGTATCTTGAAGTATTATTCGAGGCCCCACTATTTCCAACAATTCGTCAAATGTTGTTATAGACATTCGAAAATAATTTAAAAGTTTCTCGGGGTATTGCCTTAACTCTTCGTACAGTGTCACAAACTGCCCCTTAAAGTACCGCTGTTCATTCAGAGGATGTACCCAGAATGCATTTTGTTTTCTTTTTCGTCTTCTAGCAACACAAATCGCAATTGCTATTAATTTAGCAGAAACCATTTCCACGTCTTACTGAAGCAAGAGACGAGACAAGAGTGATTTTAAAGCGTTCGTATGAACAATTACAGAGAGGGCGTTTTAAAAGCGCCAACGCCGGATTTTAACGCAACGCTTTTTTAACTCTCGTGCGAACTAGGCCTTACTTAAGAGATTTTGCTTTAATGAAAAACTGAAATTGAATGAAAGTTTTGACAAGTTTAATGGAGGAATAATTATAAATGCAAATGGGTCCGAGATGCAATATGCGAGATGAAATAAATCAACCTTTCTTTAATTTATACAGTTCTGTGTACATAGAGAGTTCGCCGGACATAATCTCTGAATATTAATGGGTCTTAATTAAAAGTCGCTTAAAAAGCGGTGTGCTTATTTTACGCCAGGATGAAGGGTGGGGAATTAGGAATGCCCGAGGACTCAAGGCGGCAGGACGCAGTCACAGATTGGGTTCAAGTGGGCACTAAATGAACAGACGTGACGCGTATTTCAAAGCTCGGCCATTCACAAGTGGCATACACGGGATATTACCACTCTTTTTAATAGCTTGACCTGTATGTATGAATCTATCAATTAACGGAATCTTGAAAGTTGAATTCCAATCACCTTTCATAGCCGCATCAACATAAAACTTGGTAATTGTGTGTATTTCTGATGACAATACAATAATATGTTACCATCGAGCCAATCTGATGATGGAAGTTCAAGTTCAAGTTCAAGTTCTTTATTGTGTGAATTATTAAAAAAACATACAATGTTTAAGTAACAAACTGCCCAGAGAGCATACAACATTTCGTTTTAAAAGAAACTTCATAAAGTAGAAACTATATAAGGCGCAATCAACAAGCAGTAAAACTAAAACCATCACCAATTAAAATAATCAATATCAGAAATGATCAAACAAAAGAAATAATCATCAATAATCAGATAATCAATCAACGTAAATTTTATAATGTTTTGTAATCAAGAAGAATCTAAATTTTATAATCAAGAAGAATCTAAATACATTGTAATTATATTTAAATATAAGATACCATATAACTAAAACAATCAATAAAATAATTAATTCAAGCTAAAACAATCAACAAATGAAATAATCAGTGTACGCATTACATTAAAATAAAGGGGCTGTAAAAAAAGTCATTTTGTAAAATTTATAAATTCCTCAATAAAGTAAAATGTGTTTGTTGTAAAAAAAATCCTTTAAAAGTTTTTGGAACGTTTCTAGGTTGCAATTGTCTTTTATGTTACACTAGATGGCCCGGTGGACTTCGTACCACCTAAAATTGATTTGTTTGTAACTCTTCATAAGCGTTTATTGATTCTAATCAACCTTCCAAATCCAATTAATTGAAATCTATAATATGGCCGAATCGTGTACGCTTTGAGTTTCGTTCGGTGATTAAATGAAAATCGTTTTATAATTAAAATAAATTCAATGTATTTAATTTACATGATAAAATATTAATGCTTTTTCGACTTTTCCGACTTTTTTGCATTTTTCGACTTTATGACTTTTTCGACTTTTTGACTTTTCCGACTTTTTCGACTTTTTCTACGTTTTCGACTTTTTCAACTTTTTTGACTTTTTTGACTTTTTGGACTCTTTTGACTTTCGACTTTTCGACTTTTTGAAATTTTACACAATCGCACGGAATGAATAACAGTTTAGATGGCGCAGCTGTCAAACAATAGGATCGCGTCGAACGCCATCTATTGAAAGGGGCTTATTTCCCAAAATTTTGAAAAACTAGCATTTTTAAATAATTTGCGCTTGTAGAGCTTTTTTGATCGATGTCAGGGCATTTTCGCCAAACTCCCAGATCGCAAGGTTGGAAATATTCCTTTCTAGAGTGGAACTCATAACTTGTAATTGCGGATCGTGTATACTCTCCGTAGATAATTTCGCGTCATATCTGTTGTGAATTTTACAACTCTCTGATTAATCTGTGACGTTGGCGACACGGCTGGCGCCAATTTATTACCCTCAAAGAATCCCCGTGGAAAATGTACGAAAAGAAGCGCGGCGTCTCGCTCAAATTTGCGCTTCTTTCTTAATCAAAAGGCTTTTTATGTTTGGGCTTACGCTTTGCCGTCTGTAATTAAAGACTGCGGTGAATTTTCAGAAACTAAAATGCCGCCGAATCACAATAAATAGGTCGTCTAGGAAAAGGAAAATGTATTTGGTGTAGTTTGGGTCTTGGGAGCCTTGACCGCAAGAGAAATTGCAGGCTCTTGGAACTTCCTCTTTCTTGTTTTTGACAATGACCTAATTGCTCTCTAGGTAGGTCAATTATATTTATTTATTTATTTATTTATTTGCAGCTGTTGCTATAAAAAACATATACAAAAAACCAGAACACACAGATTAAAAATTAAAACTGTAAATAGACAAATACTATGAAATAAAGCTAGAAACGCTGCAAATTAGGGGTATCCTTAAAATATCTCTTATCCTGGTTTTCAGGACACACCTATTAATTATTGGTACATATATGATTTTAAAATAAAATAACCAAATCAAATAAATCTTAAAATAAAAAAATCCAAATAATCATAATCAAATAAATACACAAATCGAAATAATCAAAATCAAAATATTTAACATCAAATGATATTAAAAGAAAATAGCGTAATTACATAAATTTAAAAATCTACATATAATAAATCAAAAATAAACAAAATCAAAATATTTAACATCAAATAATCAGGTTACAAATTAATAAATAAACGAAGACAATAGTAATAATCCAATATATGTAGGTATACTAATGATACGACTGTTTGAACACGCCTGGTATTTCCAGATATTTTATTCCTTCTTAATTCCATTTAATCCCTATATTAAGTACGTACCTGACCAAATTATGTATTACTGCAAAATATTATCGGTGAGTATTCGGAAGACATCGTGATAGTAATCGCGTGATAGACAAAAAATATGATATATGATTGGGCCAATATGATATGATATGATATAAATAAATTGTACGATCTTTCTGTCGAAAAATCCGATTGGTTTGGGAGGAAAAAATGGCACAAGTACCTCATTTTCAAAAAAATAATAAAAATAAATTTAACCAGCTTGGGTCATAGGATCCATTTTGTTCTCGGATCGGCTTAACTCATGATTCAGCTTCTATATCATAAAAATATAAAGTTCGGTCCGAGATAGACAAAAAAATAAATATTTCTTATTCCTGGTTTTATCCACACTCGGCTGGCAGCCCTCTTACCAGCCCTTGTTAAAATTTACAGTCCGCAGCCTGTAGCGAATTGTTAAGGCGACATGATACCTGGGAAGGACCATAGCTGGAGAAATTTAGTTTTATGAGTTTTTTTTTGGCATTAATTTTAAAAAAAACTTTCTAGGTTTCTTCGTTTTTAAATTTGGTCTCAAAAAAGTTGCTCGTTGCCTTGACCATTAAGGCTTTAAACTGACTTCGAAAACTTTCAGACGCGATTACTCCTACAATGTAAGCGGTGAGTGTGAGTCGGCAACGCCAATCGGTTGTGCACTCTGACTTATTGCTGAAGGAATCGGGATACTATAGAAATATACTGTTTTCTAAGCAGCGGGGGTGGATGTTGACCGGTCGTCAACCACTCTTGAAATGACCATTAGGCTTCCTTCCTTATCCTGAATTCAGAGCCGGGCAAAAGATGCCTTTGGTCCGCGATAGATTCAAACTGAATCACCGCTGAATTACGACAGGTAGAGGCCGCGTAAGCGATTTCGGTCCCATAACCAGTCTGGAAGTAGGAGGTATTCTGAAGGTTAATTTCAGACGGAGATATCCTATCAAAACTGATAGCCAGGCGATGTAGCCTCACTGGGTTACCTCCCTAGTGCCTCGCTGGAAGGCGTTGGGCTCTGGCGGGTTCGTGGGTTTGTGGACGGTAGGTTTGTGCAGTCCCAAAGTTTTCTACGCTCATCCCACGGCTGATAGAACGATCACATATGTTTATACCAGCCTGGGTTGACAGGTTCGCCCGTTATAGTCGACACCGTCCATCAGTCCGCTGCCGACGTTCAGGATGACGACTGCTATTGTCGATGTGCTTGGACTAAATTTCTATTGAGATATATCTTTCCAGCGGGGCGGAGAATCTTTACTCGTGGTTCTCAATCAACGAATTTTCACTTTCCCAGCATAGGGAAAGTATTATGAACGCGCTAAGCATATTTTCCAGGTGAAGACGGATACATACATTTTGTCCTCCCTCCCTCCCTTCCCCATTCTGTCCTCCCACTATTTCCAGGCCTTTCTCGAAATATACTGTAACAAACAGTAGAAGCTCCATTAAATTATAGCATTTATAATGATAAATTCACAGGGCTTGACATTTAAAGTATAAACAAAATTAGCTTCAAATCGGCAGTACGAACCGCCCTTGAAGCTGCAGCGACAACTGCCAGTAATTATTGATTTGTGATATGTATGTATAAATATAATATAACTTATATATGTATTGCCATTTACTTATTTTGAATTTATGTTGTAGTACGCCCAGCGAAATGGAAAATTGTGATAATGATGATAGAAAACCATATATCTTTATAAATTATAGCCTATGTGTTATTTTGATGTATATTATTGTAAAGTTTCATCAAAATTCATTCAGTAGTTTTTGCGTGAAAGAGTAACAAACATCCATACATACATTCTTACAAACTTTCGCGTTTATAATAGTAGTAGGATAAATATGAGTTGATATATGTTTGTGGTTAACTCTACAACTTTTGCGGTCATTTGACATTTTTTGGTTGGTGGGGATGAGTCCTTGCCGCGTGGACTTGGACGATGAGTTCTCCCGGCAAAGTTACATTTTCGGCAAAATTACATTGGCCATCTACAAATCCATCGCGACGACTGTCGTTTATTTCCGCGCGGTTTTCGTTTTCTCTCAACTAATAAATATTTACGGATGTATTGTATTTTTTGTTTCATAATTTAGTTTGTAAAATATTTTTCAAATATATTCGAACGGCGTAAGTTATAATCGGCATAAGAACATGTTTATTTAAGAATTATGTATCTAATTAAGTTCATGCTGTTACTTACCTAAATAAATAAAATAAAAAAAATAAATTCAGTCTAGTTGTTCTCTAGTTTATGGTGGTCAAAACAACAAATAGACTGACAAAGCCTTTTGGTGACTTTGTGTAGTTCTTGATGACTTGTTTATATGTAGAACTTCATTACATTACATTACATTTACGTCGTGTCCAATTGGCGGCTAAAAACCGCTCTTGGACGTGTCAAAATATTTCTGTTTTAAGTAGTAAGTGTCATTACTACTTTAATCTTTACGTTACATACATATATTAATTTAAAAATATATACAGCATCTCAGAAACTTTGTAACCTACTAAAAGTTATTCGTCGTAGAATCGTATTACAAAACAAATTAAAGAATAGTCAATGGCTACCTACTAAACACACAATAATTAAAATAGTTAAAAAGTTGAATAATCAAAGCAGAAGCCTAACAATTGAAATAGTCAATAAATCAAATATATAAGTACGTACTAAAAACTGTACATAGTAACATCCAAAGTAGTAAGTAATTTGTTAAATAATCAAACTAAAGCTAAATCTTAAATTTAAATACTAGAAGTACATATATAATTATCATTCAAATTGGTACAATATTTGCAAAGTCATGGCCCCCGAATTCGGTCAGATTATAGAAAGGGTGGCCTATCAGCATCTCCTTAATGTTTTTTTTAAATTGTTTGTCCTCCAGTTGTTTGATAGTGGTAGGGAGTAAATTGTAGAATTTAATGCTAAGGTAAGGTACCTATTGTTGAATGCATGTATATAAAGAGTTAGGAAGAAACACTACCAAAGCATTTTTTTTGTGAAAAAGAGGTACTAGTATCATTTTGTGGCTTGTTCCCCAACCAAATCGGAGCATGAATCGATTTTTTGAAAGAAGGATCATACAATTTTCGAAAGAAAGATCTGCCACTGAATGAAGGGAGTCTAAACGTGTGACGAGAAAGAATGATCAAGGTCTACGTAGTGACGGTAGATCTTGGTTAATTTTTTCCCGTCAGGTCCACAGGTGGGGTATGTCGATGACACTCCGGTTGGCGCTGAGGAGGAACTGTAATGGGAAATACTGATCAAGGCCAACTACCACGTTTTCGCTTATTTTCTGAAGTATGATTTAAGTTAATTATATATCTTTAAAAACTCATATATTCTTCTTATTATACAACAATGTATTATTCTCATTTTAGAGCTTTCGCTTTATTTCTGAGGTCTAATTTAAGTGAAACATGTTTTTTTTTTGGAAATTTAAATATATTTGGGTTATATAAACTTGATTGTAATATTGGAGTCCTGTCCACCCTAGAACGGGCTAGTCCCAGTTGGGTGACAGAAACAAATAAGCAAAAGGTTAAGGTTTTGTCATTCGGTTCCTGTTATTTTTTATAAGCTAGTCAATGTTTCATAGTAATTAATTCTTAAATAAATAAATAAATAAATAGATAAAATATATTTTTTCTCACTCAAACCTTTGCTAAAATATCATTGTTTAAGCTAATAAATAAAAAAACGAATAAGCAAAAATTTCAAAAACTTGATATTAGTCATTATACTTTGTGACCCATTATATCCGATGCAAGGCCGACCACGTAGATTTTTAGGCACTCGCTTTGTTGTCATATTATTGAGTATAAACTCGAGCCCAGATGTACTTGGCTCTGAATAAAGGTGTCAATTTTAAATGAAGGCAAACGCCTACCTGAGGTGGTGGATTTCCATGTCCAGCGCAGTCCAGTCGTCCACCCGTGTTGTTGGAGAATTCCAGAAGATGTTTCGGTTCTATGAGGAAGTGGGGCCCTTGGAGCTCCAGCGATATGCAGCATTCTGCAAAGAAAGAGGAAAAAAGATAAATGTATATTTAAGGATAACATGTTATCGTGAACCACTAATATGGCTCAGGAATGTCTTGATGGATTAACCCATTGAGGACCGTAAGCTTTGCAGTAGAGTATGGAAGTTTTTGATATATAAAACTGTTAAAGGACGATTGAGTCACAAATGAGACGGTGCTGCAAATAATGCACAAAGGATTCGAATTACTGAAGACCATAAAGAGAAGGAAATTACGATGCATGGGCCACATAATGCGTGGTAACAAATACCATTTTCTCAAATAAATCCGCCGCCGAAGACCTGGCCGAAGAAGAACCCAACAAGAACCGAAGAAGCACCACCGAGTTGTTCCGCGCCGCAAAATCACAGGCAGCCCAAGCGGCCATAATGACCGCCGACCTCCGATAGAAGATGACACAAAGAGGAAGAAGACTCACTAGATTTCGTTGGTCATTTGCGATATCAAAAACAAATACCGTATATTTTTAAACAATAATTTAATTGTTTATGCTAATATTAAGTTTCTGATGTCTCAATAATATGGAAAAAATATAATTTAAAAATTATTCGTATTCGATAATTTATAAAATGATTTTGAAATTATGGGACCCTATATACATAATAAATAACAATAATAGGTAATAATAAATAATAATTAAGAATAATAAGTACATAATAAACACTTAAATTGAATAAATATAAATATGTGTATGTAAAAAAAATATTTCATTATTTTCATACATGTGTTTTCCTTCTCTCTTCTTACTTGATGATTTACTTGATCCTTTTCCAAATCAGGAAAATATTTTCTAATAGAATTTATTACTGATGACAAGTGGAGAGGTATTTCATCTGAGATCATACCAACGTACCTGTCTCAACTTCAAATATTGTACTGGTAAATTTGTTAAATACGTGGACACCCATCAACATAATGTATTTTTTCCTATGTTCCTCCTTCCCTTCCTGGTCCCTCCCTTCCTATCCTCTTTCTTTTCTCGTTTTTTTTCTGTCTCTTATCATTTAGATAATCTTGATGTTAACATTTAGTGGAAAATTGTCTCTGGTGTAATTTGTATATCTATCTTGTTTGGCTACTTACTTTTATACACTGTTATTTTACTGAATAAAAGAAAATAAGAAAATAAATAAAATAAATAAATGTCTAACAACCGCGATAGTCTTTGATTTCATCATCCTTAATGATTAGGTATTACCATATTACGTAGGTATATCCGATAAAGATGATTTTGTTAATAATTACTTGACCGGTCTAGCAACCGAAAAGGAAGTATAGTATTGTGATCGCGCAAAAAAAATCGAGATAAAGAAGGATAGATACATTTTGACCCCCCCCCCCCCCCTCCGAAACGATTAAGAACATTTCCAGACGGAAGTCTAACTGTGTGTCTGTCTGTCTGTCTCTCTCTCTCTCTCTCTCTCTCTCTCTGTGTGTGTGTGTGTGTGTTCCTCCGACATAGTTCCCAAATGCTTCATCTGATTGAGCTGAAATTTAGCATGCAGGTATCATTCGGTCATAGCAAGAATTGAAACGATTTTAGTTAAAATTGGTTCACCAGAGGGAGCGCTAGTCATACATTAATCTCCAAATATTTCAGTTAGACACCTAAAAATCAGTACACAGATGAGTCATAGGGCAGAACCACATTGTGAAATATTGGTTAGAATATCTGTTATACGAGCGACGCAAAATAACAAAAAATAAATGACAATAATAGTAATAAAATTTTAAATTAAAAATAATAATACGAATAAAAAAATTAAATTAAACCCATTTTAATACCACGGAAATACTAGAAAATACTAAAATGTACTAAATTTCTTATCAGTCACTTGACACAATAGCTATCGGGTGGGGGGTAGAGGTTGGGGGAAAATAGCGTGATGATGGGGGTGGGTTGGGCGGGGGGGGGGGGGGGGATATCAGGGGAACTGTTTCGTGTTGAAATCAGTCTACTAGTCGTATATTAATCACGAAATATTGGACTTAAATACTTGAAATTCGGTGCCTTGTTGGACTGAAATCACGTTATGGTTGGAATATCTCGTATACAAGCGACACAAATAATATGTAAAATCCGCCATATTATGGAAAATACTACGTAAATTTTGGAAACATACCATTTGATTACCACAGAAAATACTACAAATATACTACTAATTGGTGCGCTCTGGGAGGAATGTCTTGCCATCTACTTGCTGGGAAAGTCTCGGGGTGATACCACCGATTTTTTTTATTTTGTTACTGAAATGAGATTCAATCCCATTTTACACCTTATTACTTACAGTTTGAGAGTTATGAACTTGTTTAAGGAGTCCTAGTTTTAAGGCTGCTCTACGATAATCTCAGCCCTGCAGCGTTGCTGTGCCTATATGTATTGTACAGGTGAGGTAGTAGCTTTATTTCGCGTCGCTCGCGGGTGGTAGGAGTAAGGTCGGGCGGTCGGGTGTATTGATTGGAATATGCAGGCCATTTCCGAAAATAGTGCCGAGCTTTACCAAGTAAGCCGACGTGAAGAGCAGAGCGGCCGAGCGTGACGCCAATAATGGACATGGCTAAAGATGAAGCGGGGCGGCGCGAGTGGCTGCCACGCGTGCAGACGATGCAGGCTTACCGGTGATAATGTGAGAGTTAGATAATATGAGCTTGAGCGATTTGTACTTTATCATTTGTACTTTAGCATCATTTGTACTACATTTGTACTTTATAGCCTCATAGGAGGCTATAAAGTACAAATGTAGATATATATAGGATTAAGTTTTTGGTACTTTGTATAGTGCGTCTAAAAAATACTGACGAATAAATATAATAGCGGAATGTTAGCCGGCGTTGCCCCCTCCATTTCTCCCCTCCCCTCCTATGTTACTCTCCAGAAGCCTATGTTACTCTCCATCCTATGAGCTACCTGCATTCAAAAATCACGTCGTTTCATTGATTTTCTCGACGTGACGAAAGGACAAACACACTATCGCATTTATAATTTTACTTTTCCGGCCCACCAACCAGCAAGGAGGGAAAGTATTGTAAGCAACAACCGTGCGTGCAGTTTTTATACGACTGCCCAACAAAAAAGGAGTGTAATATATTCAGGGTTTCCGTTTCTTTATTCCACCATAACTTCTAAACGCTCGAACTGATTTAGAAATATGTAGTATTGTCAGAATCGTTATGACATCCCGAGTATCTTAATTAACTTTCCAAATCCCAAATAAATCGTTGTCTAAATGTCCAAACCTCCAAACGTCAATAAATTAACATAAAATATCTTGTTTCATGACAGTGAAGGTCTGATTGAGTACATTCCGAAAATATATATATGTATCTTTAGAAATAAATACATAAAACCCAAATATTTCATAAAAAACCGTAACAAGAAATATATAGAAATAAGAATAAATACAGTAATTCTAAAACGAAATATGTTCCATTTAGTATAACATCCTCAGGCAACGCATATGCGGAATACAAATACACAATGTTAAGTACGATTATCTTAAAAGGTCAATAGAGTGCACATGTCCTTCTATTGATCGCGCTGAATGCATGAAATATCTCGGAGTGCAAATAGATTGTCATCTAAGATGGGACACTCATATTAATGGCATAACTAATAAAACCAGATAATTAACGTATGTTTTTAGGGTTCTTAGGTCAGTTTTAGATAGTAAAACGTTAAAAACTGCATATTTTGCCATTGCTCAATCAATATGGATGTATGGAATTCACTTCTGGGGTGAAAGTTCTCCGACACTTATGGATAAGCTGCTTAGGGCACAAAAAAATATTTTAAAAATATATGTATCGCCGAACGATGAGATTTCCATCGGAATCGCTAAACATGAACATCCGTCCACAATATTATACAGCTTTATATGAAGAGTATCATCATTCATTTCTATAAAAATCTCAGCAAACAAGTGACCAGAACTTCCTACCACAATACCAGGTCAGCAACTACTGAACAATTCCTTGTCCCTAAAATAACAACTGCATTTGCTCAGCGGCATTATCTTTTTATAGCTGCTCGAGCCTACAATAAAGTTAAAAATGGAATAAATCTTTAAAAAGCAACACTATTTAAAAGAAACAAATTCATAGTTGGCTTCTAAATTTGGGTAGAATTATTTTTCCACGTTGAAGAATAAGAAATTGTAAAGTATTAGACATCCATTTTTTTTCATTCTGTGTACATATTTTAATTAATGTGAGTGTATTAGAAATGCACTTTTATTTTATAATTTCGATAGGCGTGAGTAAGTGTGTATGTATGTGTGATTGTGTATACGAGTACCTATATGCATCTATGATAATTGAATCATCAAAGAATTGAATTGAATTAAGTATAGAGTTTTTACTACTATTATTATTATCAGGTGACCTATCCACTATGACACCAAGCCGTGTGTATGGCACGGTCTGGGCTGATTTGTGTGACCCGTTTCACTTCAATCTTGCATCGACGAATATACGAGATAAAGCGATCCAGGTGCTCGGCACGCGTCCGCTTCGCTTCTAGAATAACTCCTGCCTCTGCAAGCGGGATATTAAAAATTCCTCCCCCGTCCCCACTCCTGGCTCTAGCCACGTGAAAAATGAATCCGGACGAGCGGTTGCGAAATTGAAATGTAGCCATCGTAAAATGAGTACAATTCTCCGCAGGTTTTTTCCATGGCGTTGTCTTCGCGGCCGAGCCCCAGCGCGCAGCACGAACAGCAGATTAAGTACGCATTATAATGATTTTATTAAAAATTTGAGGCGGAATAGAGCTTTGGGGTCTTCATCTATATATTTAAATATTATTACAGCAAACTCACGTAATAAGTCGCCGTAGTGAATCTATTGATCTACAACCCAAAGTAGACTTCCACAAAAAGTATCTTGCTGGAATCGGCCAGAATGACTATTGGACTCTGGTAACTCACGATACCAGAGCATACAGACAGAGCGATCATTTCGAAGTGTGGATGAAGACACGGTACTACAGTCTTCATCCAGTTTTGGTCTTGAAATTTGAATACTGAACGAACTTGTTTTGGATATTTTGCAGTCTGTTAGTATGGACTTTATTATAAGGAGACCATATTGGAGAGGTATACCCAAGGTGCGTTCGAAGAAACGCATTGTATAACAATTTTAATATTTATTAACACGCTTTTATTAGGTCGACCTGTATGTAACTATGTAATGGAATCTAAGGTAACTAATTTAACCATCTTCCAAGGATCGTAGCGTCATGAAAATTGGCAGCTTTATGTAGTTCTGATGACAATACAATAATATGGTACTGTCGAACTGATCTGATGATGGAATCCGAAGATATGAACTGGAACTTGTTAGAAAAGTCTTGGAATGAACTTTGACCACGATTAGGTTTCAAGGTCTGATGATGAAGCCGGAAGATAGGCACTGGCATTCCATGGTGTAATATCGTATCATAGTTGTGTTTGGACTTGTTAGAAAGGTCTTGTAATGAACTTTGACCACGATTTAAGATCATTTATAAAAGCGTGTTTTTAGTGTCTTTTTAAAACTATTAATTTATTGATCATATAAAGGTTTTGATGCGCGAATGATGAATCCAAGCATTTTATATATATTTTAGACATTTTATATGGGCCCGCATAGATAACCTGTCGTCTACAATCACACCCAGGTCCTTGACAAAAGTACACATATTAGTTGTAAGAATATTTAAACATACGTTTTTCTTTTTTTTTTTTTTTGATATTTTAATTTTTCAACAATTTGTACCTATTCATTATTTTATTTTATTTTATTTCATTTAATTTAATTACGTATTTGATTACAATTCCATTTTAATTATATTTTGCGATTATATGTTTGATTTAAGTTTATATATCTATATTTCTGATGATTATTATTATTATTATTTTGCAATAGTTTAATTAGTTTTAATTTAATTTAATTTAATTTACATAATTTTAACATTAAATATTGAGATACGTTCCATTTCTATAAATTGACAAAAATACGAAATTATATCATTCTAAAATTTTTCATTTCTATTAAGCAATTGATATCTTACAGTCAATTTGCATTTTTATTAATTCAATTGACAATCAATTTGCATTTTTATTAATTCTGATTATTCTAATGTTAATTTTGTTTTATTTATTATTTGGATTAGATTTAGTTTTATTTTATTTTATTTTTATTTTAAAAAGATTTCAATTTTCTATTTTTAATTTAATTTTTTGTAGACTATTTCAATAATTAGTTTTATTTGATTGTGTCTAGAAATATATGCATTGTTAATAAATAGTAATCATAATGCACAAAGAAAATTGCTCAAGTCTGCCTTAGAACAGGCTCAGGCCTAGTTAGGCGACTTTCGGTCATAACCACGTCTCAGTCACAATAAGAATCAGTTTTCTGCTATTGCCTCATTTACATACAGTGTGACATGGTAAAATGTACTAGTTAAATTTTGTAATACCTACTCTAAATAAAAAAAAAATAAAAAAATACACTACATTAGTACATACACGCAATTACAGTATCAACATAAACTAAAACTACAATAAATAAGAAATAAACTTACAATATATTGCGTACTAATCTATTTACATTATTTCATTGATATAGAAAGCACATTTTTTTTGGCTGCTTTTTCGCTATAAATGACAATTTGAACACTTGTTCTTAAAATCGCTTCAATACTAAAATGGCACTCGCAGAGATACATATAATCCTGCCCAGGTAATAGATGTAGCAAAGGTAGCAATGGCCGCGTTGAGAGATATTGTCAGAGCAGCTGACGTCACTTGCCCTTACCAACTCTATTTTTCATCGCCTTCTATAATGGTCACAGCCTCTATGATGTCATCGTCTGTCGAAAAATCGGTTGTCACCCCAAGACTCTCCCGGCAAGCAGACGACCCCCCCTCCCCAACCCCCAAGTCAAATCCCTCAACCCCTTCCCCCGCCACAGCAAACTACCCCTTCCCACCCCCTTAGCGGCGAACCTGCCACTCTCCTCTGATGACAAAGTAGTATTTTGTAGTATTTCCGTGATACTAAAATGGTATTTTTTCCAAAAATGATGTAGTATTTCCTTAATTACGAAGGTATTTTATTTTTTTTTGCGTCGTTTATATACGAGATATTTTACCCAAAATTTCACCGAATTTTTCTGTGTGCCGAATTTTAAGTCTCTAACTGCAATATTTCGAGATTGAAGTATGATTAGCGCGCCCTCTGGTGGGCGAATTTCAACTTGAATCTTTTCAACTCTTGTCATGACCGAATGATGCATGCATGCCAAATTTCAGCTCAATCGGATGAATCATTTAGACGCTATCGTGAAGGAACACACACCCACAGACACAAAAACTTCAGTTTGGAAATGGTGCTAATCGTTTTAGGGGTTGTCAAAATGGATACTTCCGTCTTCATCTCGATTTTTTTAGCGCTTTCAAAATACTTACCCTAGTGCCGGGAAAGTAAAAATAAACAACACACTACATACTACAGTAGTTTCGTATCAACAATCTACATTATTCTATAGAAACAGAAGGCACAAAATAATTTTCTGTTTTCGTCTGTTTTTTCGCTGTAAATGACATTTTGAACGTGAAGAAAGGTGAAAATCCGGAAACTGAACTGACTGTACTAGAGAATAGACAAATGCATCAGGGATACAAAGAAACATCAAACAAAATGAAGGGGAGATCCAGTTTAAACTTAATAGAGCTGTCGACTACAACGGGTGAACCCGTCACCTCAAGAAGTTTTAACGAAATTTGATCGTTCTGTCTCCCGTGAGATAAGCGCAGAAGACACAGGACAAAACAGTCCACCGTCGAGTTTCGCTACATAACCGTAAGAAGCCAACGCCTTACAGCGAGATAGCCAGGTAAGACAACCAGCGGCCTGACACTCGCGCCCTTACTGCCAGTTGCAGCCAGATGCAACCAGGCTACGGTTTCTCCCTACGTAGCGGTGAAACGGTATCTACCGAATCTATCGCGGACAACGGCATCCTTTGCAGTCGCCGTAAGGTGAACAACCACCCTCGCTCTATAGGAAACAGTAATGTTTCCAGACTCCTCCGACTGTCAGGCAGAATGCACAATCGATTGGCTGACCCCGCACGGTGCGCAAACAGTCCTGGAGCGCCAAAAGATTGACTCCTGGGAGAAATTGGTTCCTAGGCCAGAGTCCTACCCGGGCTCGCACTTAATGCGTGGAGACCGCCGTATGGGTGTTGACCCGTGTGCCCTGAACAAATGGGTCCTCATGGCCAACTCCAACAGGGCCCATTAGCTCCCTGTAAACTTAATAGTATGGACAAAGAAGTGAGAAGGATAGACACCCAGATATTACTGCTCTCACAATCCTTGGTCTACCTATCCACAGCGGTTATACACATTTACCCTAGCTATGTATACAACATGTATATAACACTTATCCTATCGTTTATTTTTATATCGCTCTCGCACGTAGCGCCCTCCACTTTCCTTCCTGTTTAATAGACGTCAATTTCTGCGCCGATTTTCACGTATTTTATCCGTCTGCCTTCAATTTCTTGCCTAAATAGCTTCCTCGTGAATTCCTCGTCTCACGCTTATCCAATTATAGGTTTGATTTTCCGGCAAGGCGCCATTTCATGAGTGAAGTATCTAATAAGGGCGTAAATCGAAGGATACAAAATGGCTTCGTCGACAGACCGTGATTGAAATTTCTAAAATCAATTGAATAATGTGTTGTAATTGAGCCTTCAAAATGAATATTGAAGATCTTATGCTGACTGCGGAACCATACTGACATCTCAGTAACATTTTATTCTATCTGAGGATATGAGGAAAACTTGTTTCTACTCGTCGTAAAAAAATATATAGTTTGTTATATTTCAATATATATTTAAATAGGGCCTAACGTGTTACAATAAAAAAGAAACGAAAATCGGTTGTGTCACCCAAAATGTTTTCTGAAAAGCAGAAACCCCCCCCCCCCTTGAGCGCCAAAGCCCTAGACCCCAACCCCCAACCCCTTAACCCTCACCAAACCCCCCTAACGCCCTACCCTCTCCCTTACCCAACCATCCCTTAAACAAACCCCCAGCCTCCCAAACCCTCGACTCGCCCCTGCTCCCAAACCTACGCCCCCCCCAAACACCGACTCCCAAAACCCCTTTTGCATTCTAAACACTTGAGTATCTATTAAAGAACGGCGAAATAAGAACCCACTGAAGAAGAAAAATACCGGAAGAATAAAAATATTTTCGTCCGAAACTTTATATATCCTGAGAACTTGGTTTAACTTCTTCATATTTAAAGCACTCGTAATAAGGCGGGACAGGATCCCCCCCCCCCCCACTCAATTTTTAATTGATGTTTATTTTCCGATGTCGCCCCACTAAGCAAAGCTGGTGCTCGGGCGGACATTCTATAGAGTTATATGAATAAATTATATAATTATTAAGAGTTATAAAAACAAAATCACAAACAAATAAGGTGAATTTAAAAAAATAAAGAATAGTTAAAATAATTAAAAACGTGATTGTTCATAAGTTAAAAAAAACATTTATATGTAGGTAAATAATAACAATAATATATAAATTATACACTCAGGAGCAATGAATCCGGGTCACTAACATAACCCTAATATCTCGAAAACTAAGAATGCTAGTTTATTCAACTAAAAAGTATTTTAAAGACAATTTATGAGTACTCTAACAACATTATTAAAAGTCTTAAAGTATGTGTAAAGTAATGCCATCAAATGCGCTAAAACCAAAAAAATATTTTTTTGAAAATCGAACTACTAATTCACTGGTTTTGTTGTTTCTGTTGTTTCACAAAGAAAATATATCAAGCGCTTCTGGTATACAATATTCGATATTAATATGGTAATGATTTAATACGCTATATTCTCAATTTCCGAGATATTCATACGTTATGTTGGTAACCCGGATGTATTGCTCTTAAATGTATAATAAAACAATTTAATAAATTGTAGAAATTAAAAGCAGTTAAAATAACCTTAGTCAACATAGTCATTAGATAGCTTTAATCACAATCATATAATCAGTTATCGAAAAATTTCAAAATGACAAATAAATAATATTCATGCCTTATATCGGTTTGATGGCACCCCTTTCGTACACACTAAATATTCGTACACACTAAATAATTATCTTTAATTCATTCTGAATGTGTTGATTTTCCCCTTTTAAAAACCATGCTGTCAATAGTTTTTTAAAATGTTTCCCATTTTCTTCAGTTTTAATGTTTTCCGGAAGGGCGTTGAAAAATCTTGAGGCACAAAATCGAAATGATCGTTGTCCAAACGTGGTTTTCATTTTGGGTATCATTACATTCCCATTACAGGAGTTTCTAGTATTGATTATTTTTTGGGTAGCGATCAATTTTGTATTAAATTTTAAATATGATAATGCAGTTTTTAAATATAATTGTATAGTATCCAGAACCTCGTACTCCTTAAAAAGTAGCATTACAGCATTACATAGCTACTATAGCATTACATAGCGTTACATATGTTTACAATAAAAAAATACTTGTGCAGTGCCCCATTATTAGTGATTTCCTGTATAAGAATGCCCCATTATTAGTGATAGCCTGGCGTTTTCAGTAATCCGGCAGTGAATGGTCCAATATCCGCCGGATTACCGAGAGACCGCTCCAAACGGATTAAAAAATAATCTATACTAAAATTATAAAGAGGTAAAGTTTGTGACGTTGTAGGAAGTAATCTCTGGATCTACTGAACCGATTTTGAAAATTCTTTTACCAATAGAAAGCCACGTTATTTGTCACTCACTCATAGGCTATATGAGAGAGTGACTGCCTTAACGATGAGAGATATATGATAAAGTTCTAGAGAAAAGTTGTAGAACTTGATAATGCCTACAAAAAAGTCAGCGACAGCATATGTCTACCTTTTATATTTGTCACAAAAAGTAGTATTTTATATTTAAAAAATAATTTAAATCGTTAGGTCATGTTTACTGCATCTTGTGTTCCCATTTTGGATCTGAAGCCGTATTGGTTTTCGGATAACATGTGATTGGTTTCTAGATGATAACAGAGTTGTGTAATTACTATTTTTTCAAAAATTTTTGCTTAAACATCGGGTACTGATATCGGTCGATAATTTGAGGGATCAAACTTTGGTCCATATCTGTCACCTGATACTTGATAAGAAATATGTTTCGGTTGATTATGTTTAAAAAAAAAAATGATAATATTATATTAATTAATTAAATTCACAATTTTATATGTGCATAGTAAGAAACTTTTTTAGGCTACTTAATTTATTGGTCAATTTAGTTATATATTAATCTATATATTTATTTATTTTACTTATCTATAAACTTAAATATTTTCATTTTCTTTATTTAATATTAGTTCTTTATTTATATACACATTTATATATTTATATTAACCTTAAAATTTATAAGAATGAATGAGCGATCGGAATGAATGAGAAGAAAAAAAAAAAAAAAAGAAAAAAGAAAGTGAAGTCACTATGATTAAAGTGAAGTCTTATATACTATCACCCCAGAACAGATATACAATCTAGTGGGGTGATAAAATCTACACAAATCTAACCTTATCTGCGTCGCAAAATCAATTGTATTGTATTGGATAATTTTAGAAAATATAAAAACAAAATGTTTATTGGTCATATTATCAACAATTATGAATTCTTATCAATATAAGTAAATTTATCGTCTCAAGCGTTTAAAACAAAGACTTTTCCTTTTTACTGCATATAATTTCCCTTTTACTGCATAAATAGTTAAAGAGATAATACGCTCACAAATAAGACACTCACAAGAAGACACTCAAAATTAACGGTATTATAGTCAACTTGGCATGCAAATACATACATACATATGCAGTAAATATATAACCCTTCTTTTGGCAGTCGAGAAATAAATCATAGCACTCAGTACTAACCGAACCACATTCATAATTTCATCACAGATAAAAAGTTTTACCGCGCAACGAAGTGGGCACGGGTCAGCTATTATAGTATGAAATATTTTCAAAGCGCTTTAATAAATTGAACACGTATCCAAATTGTATATAGCTCTTTAGCACGTAATATCTGTATCCTATATTATCCACTTAGCACCTGGGGTGTCGGTTTTTTTCTGGAGTCATGGTAATCACTCAAAGTCAAGAGTTATTATTAGTGTCACGGGCAGAAAGCGGCGAAATATGATGAGGTGCCTTGGGGGACTGTAATTTGAGGATAATCAATTCATATAAAAAAACGGTTGTCACCTCGAGACTCTCCCGGCAAGTAGACAACCCTCCGACCCTTCCCCCTTTCCGCGCTAACCTCAATTCCCCGCGCGCTAATTCGTAGTATATTTGTGGTATTTTCCGTGATATTAAAATTGCATTTTTCCAAAAATTATGTAGTATTTTATTCAATATGGAGGGTTTTAAATATTATTTGCGTTGCTTGTTTACTCCAACCATATTTTTACAACGTGATTTCGGGTGTAGTACCGATTTTCAAGTCTTTGACTGCAATATTTCGATATTAAAGTATGACTAGCGCGACCCCCGATAGGTGGGCCGATTTCAAAGACAATCTTTTCAACTCTTGCTATGATCAAATAATTCCTCCATTTGAAATTTCAGCTTAACCGGATGAAGTTTGGGCGCTATTTGGGTCAGACACACACACCCAGGCAGACAGACACGCAGACATACTACAGTATGGATATGGTATTAATCGACTGGGGGGTGGGGGGGGGGGGCAAAACAGATATTACTGTCGTCATCTCAGCATTCTTTTTATAGCGCGTTTATAATACTTTCACTAGCCGTTGGTTGATCAGGAAAGTAATACAATATTATATATGGAAATACATGATATTACCAAGGGAGAAGGTACGAAGTGTATTCCGAAAACATGTAAGGATATTTCTTTACTCTCGTAAATTTGTTTTCATTCTATTTTTTAATATTCTATCAAGGCAATCATCTGACTGGAAGTTGTAATAAAGTACTAACTGAAAACAATTTTACAGCCGCTGTGTTGGCTATATAAGCGCTACCGCATGCGCTATAACTACCCTCCTTGTTGCAAAAATAGGCGCTCGGGTTTTAGGTATTTTAAGCTATTGCATAGCTTTTATCGCGGGCCTTAGGCCAGCGCGGCGACCGAATGAAGAAATTTCTTAACGAAAATTAATGATTTTAAACTGATAATTACGTCTAAACGAGTACCTACTGCTTACGATTCTAAAAAAATATATGTTAAACAAGAACATTTTCCTAATGTTAGCTTTGAATATTTTAGATTTTGTTTATACATAGTGTAATTAATTTGTGAAATTAGGTCTAACCGAACACAAAAATGACTACTACGCAAATACTATCTGGCGTATTATTATGAAACCTGCACCATTTTAAAGATAATTTAATTATCTATCTTTTTATCTACGTTTTTTTTAATAATCCGGGTTTTTTGCTTAATCGAATAAAAAATTCGTGCGCGGCGCTCTATCGGAAGACGTTTAAAGACGTTTAATTAAATTTCAACGTTTTCCGATAGAGCGCAGTTATCTGATATCAGAAAAAATAAAATAAAAAAATACGTGTGGCACTCGGGGACTGCCGCGGTAAAGCTATTGCATAGCATTTTTAACGACTTAAGCAATTATAATTATTTATTTATTTTATTTTTTCTGATATCAGATAACTGCGCTCTATCGGAAAACGTTGAAATTATTCCGAATCATTTGCGGCTGCGGAAGCAAATGATTCGGAATAATTTAAACGTCTTCCGATAGATCGCCGCGCACGAATTTTATTCGATAAAGCAAAAAAAAATACGTGTGGCACTCGGGGACTGCCGCGGTAAAGCTATTGCATAGCATTTTTAACAACTTATGCAATTATAATTATTTATTTATTTTATTTTTTCCTGATATGAGATAACTGCGCTCTATCGGAAAACGTTGAAATTATTCCGAATCATTTGCGGCTGCGAAAGCAAATGATTCGGAATAATTTAAACGTCTTCCGATAGAGAGCCGCGCACGAATTTTTTATTCGATAAATAAAAAAAAACGGATTATTCGAAAAAAATCGTAGATAAAAAGATAGATAATTAAATTATCTTTAAAATGGTGCAGGTTTCATAATAATACGCCAGATAGTATTTGCGTACTAGTCGTTTTTGTATTCGGTTAGACCTAATTTCACAAATTAATTACACTATGTAATATAAACAAAATGTAAAATATTCAAAGCTTAGAATATTAGGAAAATGTTCTTGTTTAACATATATTTTTTTCGAATCGTAAGCAGCACTCGTTTAGACGTAATTATCAGTTTAAAATCATTAATTTTCGTTAAGAAATTTCTTCATTCGGTCGCCGTGCTGCTAGGCCCGCGATAAAAGCTATGCAATAGCTTAAAACGGATATTATTCTTTTTCTTTGACTATTCGAAAAAAATCGTAGATAAAAAGATAGATAATTAAATTATCTTTAAAATGGTTCAGGTTTCATAATAATACGCCAGATAGTATTTGCGTAGTAGTCGTTTTTGTGTTCGGTTAGACCTAATTTCACAAATTAATTACACTATGTAATATAAACAAAATCTAAAATATTCAAAGCTAAGAATATTAGGAAAATGTTCTTGTTTAACATATATTTTTTTCCAATCGTAAGCAGTACTCGTTTAGACGTAATTATCAGTTTAAATTCATTAATTTTCGTTAAGAAATTTCTTCATTCGGTCGCCGCGCTGGCCTAGGCCCGCGATAAAAGCTATGCAATAGCTTAATAAAATAAAAATAATTATAATTGCATAAGTTGTTAAAAATGCTATGCACAAGCTTTACCGCCCAGTCCCCGAGTGCCACACGTATTTATTTTAGGTATTTAACCGCTGGACGCGCGAAGTGAGCGCGCCTGTGTGGGTTTTTCCTCACGTACGGGACGCAGTTGCGACGTTACGACGACTGAACGATCTTGATCTGTAGCTATGGCGTACCTAGATTTTTACTTATTTAGTAAATAACTAAAGTTTACAAAGAAAATAAAAGGACTGCCCAAAATAGATTAATTATGTATTTTAGTTAAATTTATACAAATATGTGTACTGATTTTCAAGTCTATAAGTTCAATATTTCGATATTGAAGTATGACTAGCGTGTATGACGTATAGACTTTTCATTTGATACTAAACAAGATATATTTACCTTAATTTATTGATATTTGGACATATATAAATTTACTTATATGAAATTTGGATAGTTTAGGCAGCCGAAAACTTACCTTGGGATGACATAATGATTCTAGCAATACCACACACTTCTAAATCGGTTTAAGAGCACGTTCAGATGACAAGCGCTCAATGCGCGCTTTGATAACGCGCGTTTACAGCTACATACATTTTATTCAGGCCGTACACATGCTAACGCGCGTTTAAATAAAGCGCGCGTTGAACGCTGCGCTAGCGCTCGACTGTTATCAGCGCGCGGCCACGTGCGCTTTGAGATCATTGGTTTTCTATGTTTCCGTTCAGTTGAGCGCGCTATATCGCACAGCGTTTGTATATCGCGAATGCTATATCGCACAGCGTTTGTATCTGCTACGAGTTCATCGTTTATGATATCCAGTAAGTCATCAAATGACTTGATTGACATTCTGAAGTAGTTAAAAAATTTGGGTCCGAATTGCCTTAATTTAGGATACACAATTATGTACTGGCTTTCAGTCAGCCTGTGTGACAAAATTGGGTGGACCCAATATCTCCGTCTTCTGTCGCGTCGTTTCTGCCGTTGGTATAAAATCACCGTTAAAACTGTTTCTACGTCCATCTTCGACAAATGTAAGAATACTCTACTAAACCTTGGCGGCCGCGGCAACGCGCGTTCAACGCCTGATAAGCGCGTGTCATGTGAATACTATACAAAAATTTAGCGCGCGTTCAACGCGCGTTGAGCGCTTGTCATCTGAACGTGCTCTAAGAGTTCAGAAGTTATGGTGGAGTAAAGAAATGGAAAACATACATACATAAATCTTAAACACATTATATTAATTTTTCTTGGGCAGTCGTGTAATAAGTTTGCAAGAACCAAAAAAGGTTATTTTAAAATCGGTACATAACATATTGTGGGGAGTGATAAATATATACTTAATATATTTTATTTTGCTAAATTAATATTCCAAATACTTCTCTTCCATACTCGGCCCACCAGGTTTATTCCTTGGGACCGCAAAGAAGAAGAACGATAAAAAATAAAACGACAAATGATGACTGTCAACACGTTGACGCTTAAAACGGCGATTTATATTGAAGAAGCTGCTTTCTGCTTATATAACAGGAAGGAGTCATACCACGTATCCTATGACACTCGGGATGACATCATGATTTTAACAATACAATATACTTTTAAATCGGTTCAAGCGTTTAGAAGTTATGGTGGAATAGAGAAACGGAAAACATACATATATTAATCCTGAACACATTAAACCTGTGTTTTGTTGGGCAGTCGTATAATAAGTTCGTAAGAACCAAAAACGGTTATTTAAAAATCGGTAACATATTGTGGAGAGAAAGAACTAAACACTTTGCATATTTTATTTTGCTAAATTAATATTCCAATTACTTCTCTTCGTTACTCGGCCTACTGAATTTATTCATGGCGGCCGCAAAGAAGAAGAACGATAAAAAATAAAATGTCAAATGATGACTGTCAACACACTAACGTGTAACGCGGCGATTAATATTTAAAAGCTGTTTTTTTATATAAAAGCAAGGGGTCGTAGCACGTATCCGATGATACTCTGGATGACATAATGATTTTAACAATACAACACACTTCTAAATCGGTTCAAGCATTTAGTAGTTATGGCGGAATAAAGAAACGGAAAATATACATACATAAATTCTGATCACATTTCACTCCTTTTTGTTGGGCAGTCATGTAATAAATTCGTAGGAACCAAAACCGATTATTTAAAAATCGGCAATATATTGTGGAGAGTAATAGAGTGTAAAAGAATGACAAAAAAACTAAAATGTCAAATGATGACTTTCAACACGCTGACGCGTCACAAGGAGATTTATATTGAAGACGCTGTTATCCTTATATGATAGCAAGGGCTCGTGGCACGTACGCTATGCCTCTCAGGATGACATAATAATTACGACAATACCACACACTTCCAGAGGCGTAGCTATGGGGGGGCAGGGGGGTACATATGTCCCTGGGCGCCACAGCTTAGGGGGCGCCAAAATGAGGATCGATTTAAACTAACTTTTGTATTTTAATTTTATAAAAATGAATGTATTTTAAAACGTGACATGTTAATCGAAAAATTAAAAATCTTGAATGTTCAAAAAATTTGTGACATTACAACCCTGGCCTGTTATCTCTATACACGCGACGCAATAGTCACGTGACCGCTAAATAATGGCTCCGACGCGTCTGCTCTTCCGAATTGTGTACACGAATTTTTAGTTTTTATTCTATTTATGAACCATATATTATGGAACGCCGATTTGGTAAAAACCAAAGTCCTATTTATTTATTTATTTATTTATTTAAGAATTAATTACTATGAAACATTGATTAGCTTATAAAAATAACAGGAACCGAATGGCAAACCCTTAACCTTTTGCTTATTTGTTTCTGTCACCCAACTGGGACTAGCCCGTTCTAGGGTGGAATTATCCCATTACATTTTAATTGTATTCAGAAAAAATGAATTGCAATGGGATAATATGACTAGTTTTTACCAAATCGGCGTTCCATAATATAATGTGAAAATAACAATTTTTTTGGGGACTCCGGCTCCAGTGAGTCTCCAGACTCTCGATACGAGAAGGGGCGCAGATTTTGTGTCTTGTCCCCGGGCGCAAATTACCCTAGCTACGCCACTGCACACTTCTAATTCGGTTTAAGCGTTTAAAGGTTAAGGTGAAACGGGAAATATATCGCGCCTCCGATTAAATTTATTTATATAAGTAATGCAAATATTAAAAAAGTAAACAATTTCAGCTTAGGAATTATGCATAGAAATACTTTCAAAATTGAATCAAAAGCAGAAAAAAGAATACAATGCATAGTCTAGTGGCAACGTCACCTAACTAGGCCGAGACCTGTTCTAAGGTAAACATTTATTTTTTAATGTGCTTGCACAAATACTGTGTTTATAAGAGTGGCATATATTCCATGTATGCACAAAAATGACTAAATACTTGATTAAATTAAATACTTAAGAAGCCGTGTACGAAATCGATGTGGGCCGTGATACCTCTATAATCAATGGTATAATATAACTATAGGTAGGTAGGATTTTCGGAGCTAAAGAGATACGTCCATCCTTTGGAAGCGCTCGGAGGGGATAAGCTGACTTAAGGCGTGAATCGTATCATAGGCGAGTATCATAACGCGAAAATTAGATTGTTTTAAAAGACTTTATAGCCAATTTTAATTAATGTTTTTCATTTTTTTTTTTAGGAAATGGATTGATATTGAACTAAAGTTTATTTCTGTTGTTTTTATTTTATGAACGAGAGTTCTAAAAGGCCAAAATCAAAAGCATTTCTTCGCCCATTTTCTAAAAAATTTGACAAAGTTAAATATTTCTTTTATCAACAATTTTATATGAAAGTAGTAAAAAGTGATTCACTTATTATATAGAGTACTTTCAGAACAATACATTGTAATTTTTTAATACCGTTTAGTTATCAAAACGATTCGTAAATATGTTATATTCTAAACCTCTTACAGCAAAAATTCACAAACAGTCGCCGGTTTAAGGTCAATTAATCAAAATTCTATAATAATTTTCAAAAAATAGCTCACTCATTAGACAATAATATAAATGATCTTTTATGTTGTGCAATAAAACTTATAGAAATACAGTATTTTAACCTTAAATTCACGTCTGCAAAATTACGTAAATTCACGAAATGCGCAAAATTTCGTGTACGGCCTCTTAAATTAAAGTTAGAAGTGGGAAATTAAAACGACAGCAAATAAATTCAAATCAGAAAAAAACAAAAAAAACAAAACAATTTAAAATAGTAAAAATTAGAATAAGAATTTAAACAAAATAGTCCTGCATTTTACTTATAACTAAGATAAAATAGTGGTAAAACTAAAACAAATTATCTCTTAATATACGTTAAAACAAAATAATAATAATAATAATAATAAATAAAATAATAATAATAATATACTTAATAATACAGTATAAGATTCAAAATATTCAAAAAGGGTTAGATTATAATGTCCAGTATTTTTAAAATTCCTTGTCTTCCCTCTTTTACAAGCCAGTTTCTAAGCAGCCTTTTAAAGTAGGTCTTATTTTGTGCTGATTTTATGTCGCCAGGAAGAGCATTGAAAAAACTTGGGGAAATGAATGTATAGGTTCGCTGACCAAAAGTAGTATACCTTCTGGGTACTATCATATTATTATCTTCGGAAAACCTCGTTGATTGGGTATTTTGAGAAAAAATATTTGTCTGATTGAACTTAATATATGACAGTGATGTTTTTAAATATAGTTGCCTAGTATCTAACACATTATATTCATTGAAAAGATTTTCGAAGGATAACGATACGGCTTTCGCATGATAATCTTTAACCCTTCAGGCCCCGCGACTCGCGGTTAACCCTCAGGTTGACTGCGATATCAAAGTCGCGGTGCTTGAAGGGTTAAAATCGACTTTTGTGCAATATCTAAGGGGTAAAGAATGGTTTTAGAACAACCGCCCCATCCTATCATCCCGTAGCTCAAGATACTCTCACACAATGCATAATAAACGCTTTTTAGTGTTTTTGGGCCTAAAATATTTCTTACCTCTTTGAAAGTGAATCCTAGTTTACGAACTTTATATGCTAATTTATCCGTGTGTTCTTGCCATTTTAGTTTATTATCTATAGAGTTATAATTTGAAAAATTATCGCTATTTCTCAATTTACACCCCCAAAAACTGTTACTTCACTAGTGTTATTTACAAATTAGTAAACTAATGGTTTTAACTATTTTTGAGAGTGTAAAATAAGAAATGGAGATAATTTATATAAAGAAACACCATAATTGGATTTTTTGAAGTTGCAACTCTATTTGATCGGAGGTGCGATATATATGTTTCGGGTAATGCTAGTTGTTTGAGTAAACCTAGGTTTACCAGGGTATACCTCGAATTACCCATGATGTTGGGTAATGTCCAAATAATGATGGAAATAAATTATAATTCGGAATTTACTCATACTCACCTAGGTCTACCCAACACTGGCTGGGTAATATTAGGTGTCAATTTCAAACATGTCGCTCCTGCTCCATGTTCTGTTGGAGATACGGTAAGAGTCCAAATACCAGAAGTTGACAGAGGAAGAGGAGATTTTCGGAACGTGCTTATGGCAGTTATAGAAAATACTGATGATCTTTATAGGCTAGGAAACGAACGTGGAACTATCGAGGAAATGTTCTCAAGGAACCAGTTTTCTGTGTGTCAGGATAAACTGATTGACACTGAAAATATATCACCAGAGAAAAAGCTTACGAAAACTTGCAAATGAACAGTCGCTTTCAGGAGGTCAAGGCTATAAAAGGTGTAACTGCAAAACAAAATGTGTTATAAAGAAGTGTGCTTGCAAGGCTGCGGGAAATTTCTACAATTCAAAGTGTTGCAGGAGTTTGTTTTGCTTAAATAAATAAGGTCTATTTTAATAACATCATTAGTAATTTATGAAAGTTTTATTTTTGACATGCCTTTTGTGAACTATGTATTGATATAAAAAAAACAATATTCCTTACATACATAACTATACGAATTATCTCTGTCAAAAGTACTTTATATACATGTGGTATGCTTATGAAAGCTATAATGTTTTTCTTTTATATGTTTTTTGAATAAATAAAAGCTATTAGCGCACTTTTTTTAAATTTCGCTAATTATTCTAACAATACCCAGCCAGCCTTGGGTAAACCTAGGTGTGTATTGGTAAAGCCAGAATTAAAAAGTATTTCCATTATTATTCGGACATTACCCAAAATCCTTGGGTGTCGCGAGGGTTTCTGTCGTAGAATGAAACTCGCGATCGATATTCAAATTGCAGTATGTTGTTTAATTCCAAAGTCGTGTACAAAGTGAATTGAATTACGCTTAAATCCTATCGCCTATATATACTAGTCGCCGGGCGGCGATCGCCCCATCTCCCTCTTGTCTCCGCTGTCTCCTTCACTCGGGCCGACCGCCCGATATACACACCGGCGGGGGGCACCGTACTTCAGTCGTCCGCCGTTGGCCCCCGCTAGCTGACGTCCCGTGGGCGGCGCTTGAGCTGCAATTGTGTCGTGTTTCGCACATTAGATTTTCGCACGTTTACCGCTTTTGGACGCCACCGGCGATCCCTCCCCCGACCTACTTTGCATTAAGTAGCCACCGGAAGTAAGGCTCCCGTCCGGAAAGTCGCTGGAAGCGGTCGTGTGAGCGCGCTAGTTTTTCGTGTTTTGAGTTCGTACTGCGTCGCGGCGCCCTCAGTTGAAACCTTCCCCTTCACCACCAGTCTCCGGACTGCCGTGGCACAAGATGAAAAGCTCTCTGCTGAGAAGTCGCTGCGATGTGGTTTTCGTTGTTTGTGGTGACGTTTTGCGTGCGAAACACGGCGGTTAGATTCGCGACGGTTTGTACTTTCTCTCTCATTTATCTCGATGTTTGCCTTTAGCTTCTCGTTGACGGCTTGATTGTGATGATTAAAATAAACGCCTCGTTGGAGGCACTTAAGACGTGTATTATTGGGCGTTCGGGGTAGGTAGGTAATCCCAGTGATGGCATTGCACCTCGGTGACACCACCTTCCTGCCGCTTTCGGGTGGAGTCTTCTTCCGGTCCTTTCCTTTTATGACATTTTGAGTAGGTGGGTTTTGTGTGTATTGTTGCTCCGCGACATGACTTTCCCCGTTTTGAAGACGAAACGTCAACGTATTTACTTGCCGTGTGTGCCGTATAACTCTGCCGTACCTCGATACAGTTGTGTAATTGTCATTTTGTTGCGTTGTTGGCTGAGAGGTTTCGTCTTCCCTAGACATGTAGCACGGCTTCAGCCTATCCAGAGAGACAGTGACTATTCTCCTGTTCTGTTCTATGTCGAACGTTTTTTCTCGTTTCTTCACCACTCTAAAGGGTCCTTTGTATGGCGCTTGTAGTGGCCGCCGTACAGTGTCGTCTCTTATGAATACGTGGGTTGCTTCCTTCAAATCCGGGTGCACGAATATCCTCGCTGTGTTTTCCCGCTCCCTCTTCGGTCTTTGCTGCTCGAATGTTTCCCTTAATTGCTGGAGGACTTCTGGTACTGTCGTTTTTTTCCCATTTTCAAAAAATTCGCCTGGCAATCTTATGTTTGTTCCGTACAACATTTCTGCTGGACTGGCGTTGATATCCTCCTTTAAGGCTGCTCTTAGGCCCATCATGACGGTTGAAATGTCGTTTGCCCATTCTTTGGTGTTCATTCTTGCCATTAATGCCGCTTTTAAAGACCGATGCCACCTTTCCACTAGTCCGTTTGCCTGTGGGTGAAATGGTGTGGTGTGAATCTTTTTTGCACCCAGTAGTTGTGCTAGTTTCGTAAAGAGCTCCGATTCGAACTGTCTTCCTTGATCGGTCGTGATTCTTGCAGGAACGCCGAATCTCGCTATCCATCCCTCGAAAAAATTTTTTGCGATTGTCTCGGCTTGTATGTCTCGTATAGGTACCGCTTCCGGCCATTTTGTACCTCTATCCAACATCGTTAATAGGTACCTATATCCGTTGGATATTTCGAGCGGGCCCACGATATCGATATGCACATGCTCTAATCTGTCGGCTTCCATGATTTTTCCTATGGGCGTACGCGTATGTATGTGCACCTTCGCTCGTTGACACGGGATGCATGTTTTAGCGTAATCTGCGCTGTCTTTGTTCATGCGCGGCCAGAAGAATTTGTCAGCTGTCATTTTTCTTGTTGTTCGAATTCCCGGGTGACTAGGGTTGTGGATTATTTTTATCGCTGTTTGCCGTAGCGCCGCTGTTATGTATGGTCTTGGCCTGGTTGCCGTAGTTTCACACCAGATTTCTGTTTCTTTGTTGTTTTGTTTGAGTAATTTGAATTTGAATTTTTCATTCTGTTGTAATGCTTTCAGTTCCTCGTCCGTTTCTTGCTGTCTCGCCAGTTCGTCGTAGTCGAAAGTCTCAGGGCATCCTACTTCTTCGATCCTGGATAAGGCGTCTGCTACAACGTTCTTCCTTCCCGGGAGATATTCGATTGCCGTTGCGAATTGTGCGATGTATGATGAGTGACGAATGCGTATCGGCGTTTCTGTTGGCGTATCATTTAATTTTTTTAAAGCGTGAATGAGCGGTTTGTGGTCTGTATATACTACCAGCTCTCTCCCCTCTACCATCTTCCGGAAGTGTCGTACTGCCAAGTATATCGCCAGTAGCTCTTTGTCGTACGCCGCATATTGTTGTTGCGCGTGTGACAAGGCTTTTGAAAAAAATCCTAATGGCACCCATTTTTCTCCTTGCTTCTGTTGCAGTGCTGCGCCCGTGCATGTATTTGACGCATCCGTCATTAGTGCCAACGGTGCATGTGCGATTGGATGCGCCAGTAGAACCGCTTCCTCTATGCTCTGTCTGCATTGGTTAAAGGCTTCGTTGCTCTCCTCTGTCCATTGTATATCTGTGTGATCGTTCTTTTTTGTCCCTTTCAGGAATACGTTTAGTTTGGCTTGTCGATGTGCTGCTTCTGGAATGCTGTGCCTGTAGAAATTGACCATGCCCAGGAAGCGTCGTAGTTCCTGGACATCCTTTGGTTTCGGAAAAATTTTTATTGCCTCCACCTTGTCGGCTTTTGGTCGTATTCCTGTTGAGTTGACTGTATATCCTAGGAAGTCCAGCTCTGGCTGTGCGATCTGACATTTCTGTAGGTTTATGGTGATGCCTTGTTTGTCCAGCCTCGCCAGTATCTCTGTGATGTGTTCTTTATGGGTCGTTTCGTCCTCTGACGCTATAAGGATATCGTCAATGTAGGCGTATGCGAACGGTAGGCCCCGGAGTACCTGATCCATGAATCGTTGCATGGTTTGTGCTCCGTTGCGGAGTCCGAAGGACATCCTGGTCATTTCGAACAATCCGAACGGGGTGATAATGGCGGTCTTCTCAATATCTTCGGGCCTTACTGGTATTTGCGTGTATGCCTTCACCAGGTCCAGTGACGTGAACATCGTTTTTCCTTGTAGAGCGTGAGTGAAATCGTGTATTCTGGGAACAGTATACCGATCCGGTACTGTGATGCTGTTCAGCCGTCTGTAGTCTCCGCATGGGCGGAATTCACCGTTGCTTTTCTGCACCAGATGCAGTGGACTTGCCCATTGGCTTTTCGAAGGTCGACATACACCTGCCTCTATCATCTCATCGAAAACTTTCTTCGCTGCCGCGTATCTTTCCGGATTTAGTGGTCTCGGGCGCGCAAATACCGGTCTTCCTTCAGTTTCGATGTGGTGTACTATGTCGTGTTTAGGTTGCCTTGGTTGTGACGTGTTCGAGAGTATATTGGGGAAGCTCTCGAAGATCTTCTTGAATTCTTGGTTGGTCTCGATTGGGAATACCGCTGGTTGCGGCATGTGGTTTTTTTCGACGTATTTGTTGTCCTTCGTTTTCATTAGGAGCCTCTTTCGGTTGAGGTCCACCAGCAGGTGGTGTTGGTGTAGAAAGTCTGCTCCTAGGATGTGTTGTTTCACATCGGCGATGATGAAGGTTGCTTGCAATTGTTGGTCGAATCCGAGGTCCAGCATGATGGTTCTCTTTCCGTATGTTGCTATATTTGAGCCGTTGGCTGCCAGTAAGAGAAGCTCTTCTTTTTGTTGTTCGTCGCATCTTCGCTTGGGTATGACGCTGACGTTGGCTCCTGTGTCGATCAGGAACCGTTGTTGCGTTCTTCTGTCGTGGACGTATAGGCGGTTATTTGTTTCGGCGCCAAGCTGGGCTATTCTTGGCGCCTCTTGTAGTTTTCCTGGTTCTGCGGTGTCTGTTCGAAGTCGCACGGTTTCTGGCATTTTCGTGCTGTGTTTCCGAAACGCTTATGGAAGTAGCAGGTACTTTGTTCCTCAAGTCTTCTGGTGCTGCGCGTGTTGGAGGTATCTTCTTCTGCTCTTCTCGCTTGTAGCCGTTCGATCTGTTTTGCCAGTTCCTCTAGCTTCCTTTCAATCGCTGTCATGTTGGTTGTTGTTGCTTCGATTTTGTTGATGTCGCCTCTCTCGTTTGCTGTGACTTCCATCATTCGATCTGCAAGGTTCGCCATTTTGTCCAGTTCTTTTTCCTCTGATGTTGCTAGTACCGCCCGTATCGTTGCGGGTAGGTGCCCGAGCCACAATGTTTTTAGTGTACCGTCGGGTAATTTTCCCATGTTTAGCGTTCTCATCCTTCGTATTAGTTGCGAAGGTTTGTCGCTTCCCATTTCTGTTTGGTAGAGGAGTTTCTGCAGTCGTTGCGTCTCTGATTCCTCGTAGGTTGTGATTAGCCGTTCCTTCAATGCCTCGAATTTTTCTTGCTTGGGCGGTTGCAGCACCAGGTCGCTTACTTCCTGTAATGCTGTTCGATCCAGTTGTGCGATTACGTATGAGAATCGGTCTTGATCGCTGCATTTCTGTGGTGCCAGGATCTGCTCGGCGAGCGCGAACCAGAGGCGCGGTGCGTGGTGCCAGAATGCAGGTATTCGCGAAGCGATGCTCAGTGGCGCGATGTCAGGGTTTGGCAGCGTTGACTCCGTTGTGTCGTGGAATGGTTCCATTTTGAATTTTTCGTGTCTGACTCGTTGGAGAAGACGTCCAAGTTCGCTGGTTGTTGGTGGTCCGTGCCGTTGTCCGTTTAGCGATTTGTCCGTTTTCTTGCCGTGGTTGTGAGTTCTTCTGTGGGGTCACCAGTGTCGCGAGGGTTTCTGTCGTAGAATGAAACTCGCGATCGATATTCAAATTGCAGTATGTTGTTTAATTCCAAAGTCGTGTACAAAGTGAATTGAATTACGCTTAAATCCTATCGCCTATATATACTAGTCGCCGGGCGGCGATCGCCCCATCTCCCTCTTGTCTCCGCTGTCTCCTTCACTCGGGCCGACCGCCCGATATACACACCGGCGGGGGGCACCGTACTTCAGTCGTCCGCCGTTGGCCCCCGCTAGCTGACGTCCCGTGGGCGGCGCTTGAGCTGCAATTGTGTCGTGTTTCGCACATTAGATTTTCGCACGTTTACCGCTTTTGGACGCCACCGGCGATCCCTCCCCCGACCTACTTTGCATTAAGTAGCCACCGGAAGTAAGGCTCCCGTCCGGAAAGTCGCTGGAAGCGGTCGTGTGAGCGCGCTAGTTTTTCGTGTTTTGAGTTCGTACTGCGTCGCGGCGCCCTCAGTTGAAACCTTCCCCTTCACCACCAGTCTCCGGACTGCCGTGGCACAAGATGAAAAGCTCTCTGCTGAGAAGTCGCTGCGATGTGGTTTTCGTTGTTTGTGGTGACGTTTTGCGTGCGAAACACGGCGGTTAGATTCGCGACGGTTTGTACTTTCTCTCTCATTTATCTCGATGTTTGCCTTTAGCTTCTCGTTGACGGCTTGATCGTGATGATTAAAATAAACGCCTCGTTGGAGGCACTTAAGACGTGTGTTGATTATTGGGCGTTCGGGGTAGGTAATCCCAGTGATGGCATTGCACCTCGGTGACACCACCTTCCTGCCGCTTTCGGGTGGAGTCTTCTTCCGGTCCTTTCCTTTTATGACATTTTGAGTAGGTGGGTTTTGTGTGTATTGTTGCTCCGCGACAGGTAGTTCTAAGTATACCCGGGTAAACCTAGGTTTATTCAAACAACTAGCATTACCCGTAACATATACATGAATTCTGAACACATTACACTCCTTTTTGTTGGGCAGTCGTGAAATAAAAATACTATCTGGAATAGCACACTTAGACCGCGAATGTGATTGGCGCTCCATTGTATGAAATCAGGTTGCAAAGTGCTATTATTTTAATCCTGACTGACTTCCTTAAAAATAAATACATCATTCGTGTCGTGCTCTTTTAGTAGATATCGAAGCTTACGCTTTCTCGAGCAGATCTCCTAAATAATTGGAGGTTGAATGAGGGGAGGTCGGAGCTCGCTCTTCGTGATTAAGGGCCTGAGCGTCGCCAGCCATGACTTTTCAATTTCCTACCGGGCGGTAATTTTGGCCACTTCTTTGTTCGGCGATGGAAATTTCCCGGGGATATTTCCGCCGACACGACGAAGGCAGAGATAGAGACTTGGTTAAAAAAATAAAAGAACGGCCAATGCTCAAATGAAAAGAGTAAATACGGCTGGGAGAATAACGACAAATAATGAAAACGACCGATTTTCGAGTAAAATATATATATTGCGAATAAAAAAAGTATTGCGAACGCACATTTTTTTTCTGGGTAAAGACAGATACATGCTGTTCATTTTGACCATCCCCCATCCCTAAGACGAAAAACCGATCAGAAGCGCCGTTGACTCTCAATATATTCGACGTTTCATCGCCTTACAGTATGAGTTCTGTGAAAAATAGACAACACGCTCAAATCTTAACATAAGTTTTGGGGTAACAAAATCAATTTTTTAATAGCATTTAAATGGACCCATCTATTTTTTTACTAAAACAATGTTTCAAGGTATCTTTGCACATCGATCGACTCTCCGGTCGTTAATATGGTTGCCGACCCAATTTACTATGTCAAAATTTGGCGCGACAGGGAAACCTACCTTAAGGCGTCTTTTTAAAGCTCTGTCAAAGTTCGAAAATATATCATTTTGAAAAAAAATCAAGACGACATTATGCATCGCCGTAAATAAACATAATTTAATATATAAATACATCATTTAATATAAATAACTGACTTGAATGTCTTGCTGTGGATTAAGGAATAAACTTAAATTATTTTATTTGTGATATTATTTGTGAATAGCTTTAATTCTCCGGCTACGTTACGACCAAATTTGGTTGCACATCAGAACACCGTTGACTATGTAACGACTAATATTGGCGGCTTACTCCCGGAGCGCACAGTAATATTATTTTCTAATTCTAACGCATCCTAAAATCCATACCAAATATCTCATTACTACCATAGATACATAGACGGCTGCTAAAATAATTTCGCGCGTCATTGAACGGATATTTCTGGTAAAATTCCATTGTCAAACATCGCTGTTCGGTCGTCATTGTCAAACATCGGGTCGTGAACAGTTTTTTGTGTTTTTTTTAGTGTTTTCAGTTGGAATATGAATAGAAATGTAAGTAAATTTGATTTTAAAACACTTTATCAACCGAATTCACGACAGCATTTACAATTTCTAAATAGGGTTCCGTATTTTTTCCGTAAGACAAGTACAAGTTAGAAATGTCGAGTTTTTTTCACTTTTTCGACTTTCTCATAATTATTCATAATTATCTAATTATTTTACAAAATGACATTTCAATATTCTTTATACGAAATTTCAATGCAATCATTGTACCTACATTTATTCTTTTTATTATTGATATAGTAGTTTCATAGTTATAGTACTTTTTGTCGAGCGCGGCGATATTGCAAGAAATTCCAATAAATTGCAGCGGTTTGCCATGAAATTATGCCGCTACTCAGTGGCGTGCCTAGGGTTGGTGATTGGGGCAAGCCCGACATACCTTTTTGTATTTTTTACGCTTTTTAAAGTAAACAAAAGTAGTGCATCTTTACTCTTCAATCTTCAGTTTGAAATTTACTGCTTGTGTCGTAGATTCAATAAAGCACACTGAAGGCATGCTACTGCTAGATATAATTTAACATATACTTATCAGCAGTCGCATACCTGCTTCCATAACGCAAGCCTGGCTTAAACGTCAATACAAAAGTCGTATAGATTACATATATTGTTTTGCGTAATTTGCCACCGGTTAGAATGAGAGCACCACTGATTTTGAAAGCCCCGTTGCAAGCCCATGTGTGCGAGCGAGATGACTAGCTGAACTGAACTCGGTAAGATTGTAGCGAATTGTCGCTTTGTCGATAAGCTATTTTGTCGCCTGTAGCGATCTGTGCCCACTAGATACTCGTAGCAATAGGTGCTCGCAAATATATTAGTTTAGCGATCTTTTTAAGAAGATTTTTAAGATATAAGGCAAGTTGGGCTTTTCGGCTTGTATGAAGGAACCGCCACTGCCGCTACTCGAAGGGTTAAATAAATAAAATATGAAAAAATAAAATGCACGTCACTGCTGGCAACTTTGCAGGTGCAGTATCTATTTTACATGCGGTGCCTTCCATATTTTCCGCATTGAAAGCACTTCTAGGAATGGGACCGTCAGCAGATGTAGTAAAATTTCCCTGCCAATGTTCCGTCTGCCATATTTTCACCCCGATGAATCTATTATTCGCGTGCATTTCAAAAGGACGGATAGGCACTGGGAATTCGATGCTGCTGATCCGTATTACGATCGAATTTAACGAGGGAATGAATTTCAATACTAAGTGTTTGAAGAAAATGTGTGCAGTATTTTCAGATGATGCACGGACAACTCTGCTAGTTCCTCGTGTGCGTCCTCCTCCTCGCAAGTTGGCTATCATGTTTTAGATGCAGCTGTACACAATAAAAACAGTCGTGCATATTAAAACTATTTTCTCAGATTTTTCAGGAGTTACCATTGCTAGGAGGTTGCAGCATTGGTGCCTAAGTCGATGATGCAGTTTTCATTATTGGCTTAAAGAGCAGAACGAACCTCAAAAATAAGGAAACTAGCTCAAAAAATCTCATTACTCTTAGGGGCGAAACAACGAAACCTTCCGTCTCCCTAGGCTATGATTAAACCACTTACAACATGAACAATAATATTAAAAAATAAAATAGACGACTACCCTTACAAAAAGTGGACTACTGCATATAGAATTATAAGGAAAAAATATTCGCGCTGAAAAGCATGTTATGTAAGAAAAGAAAATTCATCCTACGCCCTGCGGCAGGTATCTTGAAACGAAAACTAGCCGCTGCGCCGCTGCCGCACTTTAGTCGGTTGCCCTTGGTGCTCAGGTAATAAAAAGGTTTTTTAATGAAATATTTGTTCTTTGTGTATTTATCCGCATATAAATTCAAATAAATTTCTGAAATATACTCCATGAGACTTTTCATTTAATACTAAATACGATATATTGACATCCTAATTTATTTACATTTGGACATGTAGCACTTTAGGTCTTAAGTGGTAAATAAATACGTGTGCTGTTATGACATCGCGATTCTAATAATGGGACTCCCTTTTAAATCGGTTTAAGCATTTAGAAGTTATTGTGGAATAAAAAAGGCAGACATACAAACATGAATGTTAAACAAATAACACTCCTTTTTTTGGGCAGTCGTGTAAAAATGAAGTCGTGCACATTTTAAACTATTTTCTCATATTTTTTCAGCAGGAGTTTGCACCATTAGTGCCTAAGTCGATGATGCACTATTCATGATTGGCAGAAAGGGCAGAACGGCCCTCAAAAATAAGATAGCTAGCTCGAGAAATCCTATTACTCATTGGGGCGAAACAACAAAATCTCCCGTCTCTCTACGCTATGATAAAACCACTTTTAATAATGAAAGGACGATTTTCCAGGAACTCTGTCATCACTACCTTTGGTATCTTTCCTAACAAGGTCAAATATTTGGGTATCGTGGTCGAACAAGCACGCATCTTCCTCAACTGAAATGCCATTGATTTATTTGGCATAATTTTCACGTAATTATTTTCTTTATAATGAATTTCTTTAAAGTAAGTATTCATTTGGTCACAAGCTTGTACACATAAGTGTCTCACTTGTACACAAAAGATCTTACATTGTAAGGTCCCGGGTTCGATTCCCGGCTGGGTCACCATTTTCCGTTGGGATCAAATTAATGGAATTGCATTTTTAATGCAACAAACACACATGTTACACGCACACATACATACAACACGCCATAGTAGGGTTGGTTGTAAGAGATTGTCATATGACAATAAACCCGCCCATTGTGACATTTCACAATAAAGAGTATAAACAAACAAACAATAAACAAAAGTGTATATAATATATATATTTTTTAATTTCGCTTTAACGCCTCGTAGTAACTAATAACACTCGAATATTGCTACTTCTAATTTCACGTGATCATGCTTATTAGATTAGGATTAAGTATAATTTTCATCGCTGTCTAATTTTTGCACGACTGCTCAACGTGTAATGTGTTCAGCTTCCATCTATGTATGTTTTCCTTTGCTTTATTCCACCATAACTTCTAAACACTTCAACCGATTAAGAAGTGAGTGGTATTGCTAGCATTGTTATGTCATCCCGAGTATCATAGGGTCCAAATATCAAGTAATTAGTTGTCTAAATGTCCAAACGTACTGATATCAATAAATTAACATAAATGTATAGTGTTTAGTGTCAAATGAAACGTCTGATAGAGTACATTCCGGAAATATACATGTATCTTTATTGTTAAATGCATAAACTACAAATATTTCATTAAAAAATAAAATTATAAATACAATAAGTCCATTTCTGTAACGGAGTAATTAAAAAAAGTATATACATTTACTTGTCTATGCTTTTTATTTAAGAATTTACACAACAATGTATTACGTAGTTTCATCGTACGTTTGTTATGCCATTAGAAATAATAATACATGAAAATTTCTAATTTTATTTTTTTTAATCCACGAAAACTCTCACATTAGCTTATTAATACTATGGCAATAGCCTATTAAATAAATTTAAATATCTTTTAATTACCATTTTTTAACTGCAGCTTTATTAAAAGCGACATTATGTATGTAGATGTGGTATAAAAATCCATATTCTTGTGTGTTGCAGATGTTACAAACATCTGTCAGATGCTTATCATTACTTAATATTTCACTCATACCTAAAAGCGTAGGTAATGAATACTTCTTTTAATCTCAGCTAAAAGCTTTCACACATCACTTAAGGGGGAGGCGGGGGGGGGGGGGGGATCAAATAACCTATACAAAGTAACAATGCCGTAAGGACGTTGTCTAAGTCCACCACTTCGGTGAGGCCACAAACCATTGATATATTTTTATAATAAAAAAAGTTTTTTTTTCAATGCTCAGGGTCCAGAGGTATTTAATTCGTTCGCTTTTTATAGGAGTCATTGTTCTCCGGGCATAGACAATGAGACGTTTAAAATTTAATTTTAAAACTTCATTCCCGATGGACTGCAGTGGGCCGGAATACATAAATGTTGTCACGATAGAAATGTCTAAATAAAGATTTCTCTTCATGATTCCTAGTCTCGTGGTTTTTTGCCTTTTATCAAAAAATGGCGATCGCTATAATTTTCTTCGGTTATGTGTTTTTTTCCTTTTTTGATCCATCGTCAGTATGTCAGGATCGGAGTTAGAATATCTCTCTCTAAAAGTAAACGGCCTCGATGGCCTTATCGTTCGCGTCTTAAAAGTTTTGGTGTGTGATAGGGGTTGACAACTGCGGGCAGTATAAGAGGTGGTCTTCATTATGCAGCATTCTACTGTTGTATATTGCATTCCTTGTATACTCTCAGTGTACAAGATTTGTTTGGCATCCTATCGCTACCATCTTTGGTCTATTGTGACTACGTCAGATGATATAAGAAAGATTTGATCTTAGTGATATCACTTCCTTTACCTCCTCGCGAAGTGAAGCCATTGAGTAATTTAGCACGAAGATTGACTGCCTCGGAGAGGCTGTTGGCAGCTCGAGAATGAATCTCGTGATTTGAGGGTCGTGATTTGAGGGATTAGGTGGTTATGCATTGGCTTCTGTCTCCATCCACCTCATTGGATTAAGAAAACAGACAAACTGATTCCTAACGGTTACGTGCAGCTCGGGTCTGATGGCCTGTCTGTGTTTTTAGGTCAGCTTAACTTACGGTTCACAGTTCTCTTCGTTAGCCTCGTCGAAGAGGGACTAGTCTGGAAGGGCCGCTGTGAAATTTGCCTGCGGCTGCTGCTTACAGACGGTATCGAAGGCTCCAATCCGGGGGAACACATACGGAACTGGGCGGATTGCGTACCAGGCTGTGTCAGCCACGCTTACGTAATCCGGTGAATAACTGGGTATTGTATTGCCTCACGGTTGGTCGATCGGTTTCCCTAGGGAGTTGCCTTCCAGCGCTACTGGACGATCTGCGCACCGAGCGGTGACAGCCAATCTGTATCTGCACTCAGACTAATTACTGAAGGAGTCGGGAGACTATATAAATACACTGTTTCCTAAGCAGTAGGGGTGGATGTTGATCTGTCGTCAACCACTCTTGAAATGATTAATTGGCTACCTGGTCCTGAATGCAAAGCCGGGCGAAAAATGCTAATGGTCTGCGATATATACAAACTGAATCACCGCTGAATATTCGGCAGGTGAAGGTCGCGCAAGCGACTTCGAAGTCGTAACCAGTCGGTAGCTTGGAGGTATCCTGATGGTTAATTCCGGACGGAGATCATTTTAAAATTAATAGTCAGAGGACGAGGCTCTTTGCTGAGCATCTGACCGGTTTCCATACTGCATTTTCGCTAGTCAGCTATGCTCGCCTATATCGTCTGCCTACCCTGATCGTACTAATTCTATTGTTTTATATTTAATAATTCATTTATCACTCACAATGCTACTCTATACTCTATACTTATGCCATTGGACAGAACATGGTTATGTATCTTAATCATATTTACGTTTATTGGAAATTTTCAATTACTTTCTTTACTTTAGGTTTCACTGAGTTTATTCTGGAATTATGTGTGGGGTCTCTTAATGGGTAGCACCGACTTAAATATCTATTATCAGAACGTCAGAGGCCTTCGTTCTAAGACATCCATTTTTTATCGTAACATTTGCTTGTGCTCGTATGATATTATCGTACTAACTGAGACGTGGCTCACGAGCAGTTTCAATAACTATGAACTTTTTGACAGTAGGTATGTGGTGTGGCGTCGTGATAGGGACTATGACCTGACAGGTCAATCCAGAGGAGGGGGAACGCTAATAGCAGTGCGAAAAGATATTCTCGCTGTTCCTCAGACTACCTTCCAATCTTCTGCCGAAGATCTATGGGTATCGGTTTCAATTAAACACAAAAATAAATCCTTTATCAACGTCCATATTTGTTGCTTATATCTTTGTAAACAAAACATGGGTCTGTCTATGTTGGATCAGTTAGAAAATTATTTAAACAAACTAAATGACATTATTATCACTATTCCATCAGATAAATTCATCTTGTTGGGTGATTTCAACCTAAGTGGTATTGACTGGATCAGGGTTGTTGCGAATATCAGCATCAGCATCAGCATCAGCGGATTATTCGCATTATTTTCAATATCAGCATCCGCATCAGCATCCGCAATAATCGATGCTGATTTTTATTGCTGATATTCAAGGTCGTATCATCTCGTGTCACTCGTACGACTTGTAAATCCCGGGGGATTCTTGATTCGGGGGATCCCGGGGGACTCTAGCCGCGCAGGTGTTACATGCACCTGCGCCTAGCCGCGACAATAAACGAATGCAAGATTGACTGACTCATTACCGCAGCAGACATTGTCGGTGTAAGTAAACCACAAGTTTTATAATGCCTCCGCCATTGAAAAGTGAAGTATGGAAGTATTTTACATTAGTAAATAAAGATACCGCAAAGTGTAATATCTGTAAAATGGATTATTCTCGCAAAGGACGTACTAATACCTCGTTAAAAAATCACTTGAAGTTTAAACATCCAGAAGAGCATACCCGTTTTTTAAGCTGTGAGATCGAAAACCTGGAAGCCGCCGGAACTGCTGAAGAAGGTAGGGTAATTTTCTTATTTAGTTAAACATACGGGTGAGTTTTTAGTTAGTGATATCATTGAAGTGGGTGATTCAGTACATCGTCGAACTAACCAGGAAAATCGTTATTTTATTATTTTTGACTTTTTTCTAAAAAAAAACATGTATACGCTGTATTCTTTGCGGGGTTGTGACTACTTGTGACTTGTGTGACCTTGTGGGGGAGGCAAAGAAGCGCGTTGCGATTTTGTACACCTCTTTATTTAGTAGGTAATATAACTGTCTAATAAATGTTATGTATCTTACTTCCTTCCTACTATTATTATAAATGCGATAATTTAATACCTAACATACAACCTAACCTAGAACCCAACCTCCATGTCTAAATTTTAGAGAGTAAAATTAGTTTATTTGTTTTAGGTAAAATACTAACACCAATTCAGCGAGCAAAAAAGCAACAATCACTAGAGGAAGCATTTCGAAAGGATAAACAGTATGACAAAGATAACCCAAAGAGTTTAATTATTGACAAATTAATCGGCGAGATGATTGCTGTTCAGGACTTGCCATTTCATTTTGTGGAAGGTATTGGTTTCCGAAGACTCATGCTAGCGGTTATGCCAAAATATAATTTAAAAGGCCGCAATTTTTTCACTAACTATGTCTGTAAAGATTTATACGAAAAAGTTGCTGCAGAGGTGAAAAAAGTTATAAAGGAATTTAAATACATGACATTTACATCAGACATTTGGACGGATCCAAGTGCCAATGTTTCTTTGTTAAGTTTAACTTGTCATGGAACTACCGAAAATTTTGATCGCAAATCGGTAATACTAAAATGCGAAACTTTCGATAATCGCCATACAGGAGATATTATTGCCGAAAAATATGAATCTATGTTAACTGAATGGGGTATATCCAAAAATCAAGTACACTGCATTATTAGAGACGAAGGGTCAAATATGAAAAGGGCCATGGCAATATCAGAGTTCAGCGATATAGATTGCACAGCGCATAAACTTCAATTATGTGTGAAAAATGGGTTAAAGTCCCATCAAAGCATAATAGACATCTTACAAAAAATTAAAAAAATTGCGAACCATTTCAATCACTCGACAATAGCACAGAAAGAATTGAATGCTATTCAAGAACGCCTCAATCAACCAAAATTAACAGTTTTTCAAGACTGCGTCACGAGATGGAACAGTTCCTTTTATATGATGGAAAGATACTTGAAAATCAAAGATTCATTGAGCATTTACCGTAATAATAACCACAACATACAAGCTATTTTACCCGAAGAGTGGAAACTTATGGAAGACTGTGTGGAGTTGTTGCGACCTTTTGAAGAAAGTACACGGGAACTAAGCAATTCAAATGCTTTGATTTCATCCGTTATTCCGCTTATTCATGTACTTACGAAGAAACTTGACGACCAATTAGCTAAAACAGATAACTCAGACGCGATAAAACATCTTATTACTACCTTAAAAACAAATATTTCCGATAAATTTGATGATATAAAAAATAATTTCTTATTCGCAATATCCACCCTTTTGGATCCGCGATATAAAACCAAATTCTTCAGTGAAATTTCAATGGAAAGAGTTGAGACTGAAATTCTAAAACTAGCCAATATAAATAGAGACGAAATTGGTCCATCATCACCTAAGAGGTCAAGAAGAACTGCTCCTTTGATGAAAGCAGGAGACATAGAACAGCCCTCAACTAGCAGAGCTAGTAGACTAACCCTGCAAAGTGAACTTGCAGTTTTGCTAGATTCAAGTGACGAAGAAAGTAGTGAGAGTGACATCAATAACTCAATTGCGGATGCGAATTTGAAACTTAAAAATCTGCTAAGACAATATTACAAAGAAAAAAAGATTATTGTGTCACAAAACCCACTTGACTGGTGGAGAACGCATGGAACAAATACATATAAAGAATTTTCTGCACTGGCTCGGAGATTTCTGTCATCTCCGCCGGCAAGTGTTCCTAGCGAACAATTGTTCAGCAGTGCCGGAGTTATTTATAAACCTTCCCGTAATCGACTGCAAGCTGAAAAGGCAGCTCAGCTATTGTTTTTGAAATATAATTTACCGTTAATACAATTTCAGTATTAATTAATTAAAAACAGATGTAAGTTGAGTGGTGTACAGGCAATTATATTTTATTTATATAGGTATGTCAGGTAATATCACTTTACGTATTCAAGATGTTTTCGATAATTAAAAGTCACATAATTATTATAATTTGCCTTTTATTTCAAATATCTAATAAAATGATCACTTTTACTTACAATTTGATATTTGGATATATTTTATTTACCTAATTAATTAAAATCAGCATCAGCATCAGCATCAGCTGATATTGATCTCAAATAATCAGCATCAGCATCAGCATCCGCTGATATTTAAAAAACCTGCATCAGCAACAACACTGGACTGGATACCCAGTTCTGATTTACATCTCTTGCCGTCTAGTTATTCGTCTATTGCTGAATCACTACTCATCGATGAACTGAATACTCATGATCTTCGCCAATTTAAGGGTGTGAGGAATATATATGGAAAAATCTTAGATCTCGTCTTGTCAAATGATGAAGTAACGGTAATTGAATGTCTCGACCCCCTGGTTCCCCTTGACCCTCACCACAAAGCTCTGCTAGCCAGTTTTAATTATATACATATTCCACACTTAAAATCCAAGTCGTATATTAAGTTTCTGTATAATAATTGTAACTATGACTCTATTAACTCTAAATTAGCTGAAGTCGATTGGAGCACAGAATTCTCATCTAGGTCTCTTGAGGAAGCCGTTAAATATTTTTACTGTGTTCTTGACTAATTAATAACTCAATTCATTGCTACCAAAATTATGTCTAATATCTCATATCCTAAGTGGTATTCTCCAGCACTAATAAAGCTCATTAAAGAAAAATATAAATTCCATAAAAAATTCAAAACATATAATATGAAAACGGATCAAGAAACCTTTAAATTATTACGGGATAGGGTTCATTTATTAGAGAGTCAGTGTTTCAAATCATCTATAGAAGATGGTATCGAAAAACATCCAAAAAACTTCTGGTCCTTTATAAATAATCGCTCTAATCCAATAGCATTCCGACACCTCTCAAGTACCTTGACTTGATTGCGACCACTGGAGATTCCGTGTGTGAAGCCTTTTCCCAGTACTTCTCTTCTACATTTTTGGTACCGGATATGCAGCCTACTGATTTGGCACCACCCGACTTCAACGACGTTACTCCTTCCCAGGCAAATGATATCTGTAGCATAAAGGTCAATGATCACGACGTGGAAAAATTGTTACTTCATTTAGACACTTCCAAGTCGGCTGGACCTGATAATATCAGTCCAATATTTCTAATTAGCTGCGCTAAAACTGTTTGTGTTCCAATATCCCTGTTGTTTCGCAAATCCTTAGCTAATTGCGAATTCCCCAGTATCTGGAAGTCGGCTTTTGTTTCACCCATACATAAGAAGGGCTCGAAGACAAAAATTACTAATTATAGACCCATTTCGAAATTATGCGTTATTGCCAAAATATTCGAACGAGTCGTCTATAACTAAGTATATGCCGCTCTCCAAAACTCTATTAATCCGTCGCAACATGGTTTTATCAGGGGTCGCTCGACGGTGTCCAATCTTATCATTTTAAATGACTTCTTGACTGAAGCTATGGATCACGGCTATCAAGTAGACGTAGTCTACACTGATTACAGTAAAGCCTTTGACAGGATTGACCACAGACTACTCTTGCACAAGCTTAAGTTTATGGGTATACAAGGGGATCTCCTCCGATGGTTCTCCTCCTATATCAATAATCGCTCCCAAGCTATCGTCATCAAAAACTATATTTTTAGTTGGGTTGCTATCCCTAGCGGTGTACCGCAGGGCTCACTACTTGGTCCATTGCTGTTCTGCTGCTTTCTAAATAGTCACTTACTATGTTTTGCTGATGACATGAAGATTTTCAAAATAATTAAATCGCTCGGTGATGTCTCCGACAGACAGTTTGGACAGTTACTGTCTCTCTAATAAAATTGACCTCAATCCATCCAAGTGCATCGTTGTCACCTACACCCGTAAAAAAATATTTACTCTAGCCTCATACTCATTAAAGTTTCATACCTTGCAGAGGTGCAGCGTGGTTAAAGATATTGGTGTCATTCATGATTCTCATCTACTGTTCGATAATCACGTTCAATCCATTGTTTCTAAAGCTTCCAAAGCTTTAGGTTTTGTTATGAGGAGTGAAGCTTGCTTTCACCGTGCTAAAACTTTCAAGATCCTTTACTGCACTTTTGTCAGAAGCATCTTGGAATATGCATCTCAGGTATGGAACCCTTGTTATGACAAATATATAAATAGAATCGAGCGCATTCAAATGAAGTTCGTGAAATATCTGTGCTTCCGTCTGAAAATCCCATACAGCTCATCTAACTATTTCAATTTATGCAAGAAATTTCATATCCTCCCCTTGATTAAGCGGCGTGAAACCGCGGACTTAACCTTTTTGCTAAAAATTACCTCCAATAATATTAACTGTCCTGACTTACTAAATAAAATTAATCTCCGTGTTCCTTCCAAACTCAATAGATTTAACCCTGCTCTTCATGTTCCTCATGCTGGTACCAACTATAGGCAAAACGCATTTCTGTGGCGAACAAGTGACAATTTCAATGACATGATTAAACGCTTTGACTTTGATCTATTCTGTACGAGTGTTAACTCAGCTAGGCAGCGGCTGAACAGTGAATTCTTTAGCATTAATTGTTGAATAATTTTTAATGTATTTTTAATCGATAGCTTTAATTGAAAAGTCACATATCTTTCTACAACGTTACTTAAACGTGAAAACCTTTATTTGGCTCTCTGTTATCCTACTCCTCTTTTTGTTAAAATATAATTAGCTGTTGGTTTTCCTAAAAATAAATAAATAAATAAAATAAATAAATAAATCTTTCTCGGTGCCTCGCCGTAAGGCGTTGGCCTCTAACGGGAATGTTGGCTTAGGTGGACGATAGGTTTGTATTCATCTCTAAGTCTTCTACGCTCTCCTTACGAGGGACAGCACGACAATTATCGTTAAAACTTCCTGGGATGACGGGTTCGCCCGTTGTAGTCGACACCTCCAAGTACCTCCTTCTGGCCCGTCTTGACTCCTAGTTCGAAATATAAATTCATTGCTAACGTATTCGCTTCACCGCAGCATGTTGGCAACGCCGCCGGAACATCACGCTGACGCGTCGCGACACAAAAGGCTGTGGAATCCGTAGAATTGCAGTTCCGTCGCTGGAAATGTTTTGAAATAAAATGCTTTACGAGCAACGGCGCCGTGAACGTCGACTCGAAAATGTCCGCCAAGAAATTGGCGCTAAGAGAGGCAATATTCATTGCAGAATTTACCATATTGAAATGCGTTACCTAGAAAGAAATATTTTACGTATTGAATCGGTGTTGCCATTTTACAGTCCTATGAATAATAACATACTTATTGTAATTTAAAACAGAATATTAGTTTCTGAATTTCCATCGATAATATATCTATATTTTTTATAACATATTTTTTTCGGTTAATCGCGTACAGATTTGTACAAATGACACTATTGCAGTATAGATCATCCAAGAATCTTAAGATGAAATAGAATGAAATATATATATATATATATATATATATATATATATATATATATATATATATATATATATATATATATATATATATGTATCTATATATATATATATATATATATATATATATATATATATATATATATATATATATATATATATATATATATATATATATATATATATATATATATATATATATATATATATATATATATATATATATATATATATATATATATATATATATATATATATATATATATATATATATGTATGTATATATATATATATATATATATATATATATATATATATATATATATATATATATATATATACATATATATATATATATATATAGGGGAACCTGGTCAACAGTGGATCAACTTTTTTTATAATGTAATATCTTCAAAGTTATCCAATGTATTAAACTAAGATTTTGCAAGATTTTTCTTTGATCATCCTTGTATTCATTTTTAATTACCGCAACTCCTTGGCACAACAGCAGAAAAAGTAAAAAAAAACAAAACGATACTAAGCACATTGATCCACTGTGGGACATGGGTGGTACACTGTGGATCAGCATATGGTTCACAGTGGATCAAGGACAAGATTAATATGAAAGGGTAAACAAAACACTTGAAAATTGTCAAAAATATTTTAAAGTAGGTACATAATAACTATAACAGAGAGAAAAAAGTCATGAAGTACATAGGAACTTAGATATTTATCATACATTAGGTAATGTATCATCAATTAAATGTTGATACTCGAACATAAGAAAAATTAAGAATGTAGGAAAGAAAATAAATCTAATTGCCTCAAAATGCCTGCTTATTTAGCGCACGTTTAAAAGAGACAGATTAACTGAAAATTTATACAAACACTGTCGCCTCGATGAGCCGCTTACTACCGGTCTGGGTAAAACTAACTTAATGTCATGTTCTTTAACATAAGATATATCTGGCACATCTGGCAGTCCAAACTGCTCTTGAGATTGTATTTTTAAACGAAGAAAACTAACATTATACTCCATGTTGTCATTTCTTGTTTGTAATACTTTAGCTACATAAAATACTCTTTGTTTTTTTGTAGTAAACAGTATGAGAACGAAGTCTCCTTCATTAGGTTTTTTCGGTAGAAATTCTTGGTTTTTTAAAAAGTCTTCGGTCAAAATGTTGTCTTCATTTTCCTTTTCATCTTCTATAAACCAGTCCTCATCATCATCATCAGTATCTTTATATATTACTTCGGCATCATCTTCAGAGTCGCTTTGTAGAACTTGCCGCTTTGCCTTTTTTAACCTGATTTCTTTTGTTTTTTTTGTCGCTTGTTTTACTCTTTCTATTTCACCTTTCTCTGGCGTGTCTGTAGCAATCATACTTCGTCCCAGTCTTCTTGGTTTTCTTTTTTTGTTTCTAGATCCAGCTTTCAGTGGTGCCCTGAATTGATCAGGAGTTATGAGAATACTTCCAGTATTTGGTGCATGATTCGGGATTGACGAAGATGTAGATGCTGACATAACTTCAACTTGGTGAGAATTCAGTGACTGAAGTGTAGAATTATCCGATTGTAATTGTACAGGATTCGGGTTTGATAAATATCGTATTCTCACAAGCTCTGGAACCGTGGAGGTAGATGGTCGTGCATCGGCTAACATCATTTCAGCTTGGTTAGAATCATGTGGCTCAATTGCAGGATTATCCAGTTGTAATGGTTCAGGATTTGGGCGATCTGTTACTGAGCTAGGTAAGAAATCTTCATCAGAGAATATGTCTTTGTCAAAAGGATGAATTCCAGTTTTTTTAAAGGCTTGAGTAATATTGTTCAATGTCATAGATTTTGTGAATGCAATTCCAATTAGTTCCCCAATGTCGTAGATGGTTATGGGGCAACCTGGATGTCGCAGCAACCAAGAATTTATTGCATTATAATAATAGTTCTTGAACGGTCCAAACACTCCGACATCGAGGGGTTGTAATCTTGCAGATGTATGAGGATGCAGGGTGAGGATTGTGACTCCGGATTTTTTTGCCAAGTCGAGCACCTCAATGCTCAGATGTGACTCGTGGTTATCTAGGATAAGAATACTTGGATTATCTGGAGAGCTGTAACTACACTTAATAAAGTGCTTCATCACGTTAACAAACAGCTCACAATTCATCCAACCTGATGAAGCTGCGAGAGCTAGTGTGCCGGGTGGGGTTCCAGCCGTCATTCTAGGAGTCACTTTTTTACGTGGGAAAATAATTGCGGGGGGTAATGCCTGACCACCTGCACCTATGATGCAACAGGTCGTGCATAAAATCCCCTTCTCACCACTAGTAACTTTGCTTACGTTTTTGTGGCCTTTTAATGATATAACTTTTCGAGGTTTTTGAACGGTAGTTGTGCCCGTCTCGTCCAAATTAAATATCCGCATTCCATTAGCAAATGCTGGGTTCCTGCTGATAGCTTTTTCCAGATTTTCAAAAAATATTTTCACAGTCTCTCTGTTGAATGACGTAGCTCTGGCGAGACTGCAAGATTCTGGCTTTCTAAGGCTTAATTCAGGATGTCGTTGGCGGAAACATCTCAGCCATTCAATGCCTGCCATTTGGTTTACCTCCCATGAAGGTGGCATTTTAATGTTATTAATCTTCGCCATTTCGTATGCGACGTGGCGGCAGTCTTTTGTTGACAGGCCATAAAATAGAAGGGCACATTTCCTGAAATAGCTTTTCAGTAGTTCTTCGTGATATTTAGAAAAAACCATATTTACTTCATAGTTGGGTTCCAGTCTTAAATTTAATTTTAACTCTAGATTTCTTTGTTGTTTTTTATAATATCTTTGCAATGTAGTGAATGCAATGTTTTTTTGTTTCGCTGCTCCACGAATACTTAGGCCTTCTGTAATTAATCTTAATGCCTCTTCCACTTCTGCTTGTGTGAATTTTCCTATTTTCCTCTCTTCTTGCTTTTTCCGAGGCATCCTGAAGAATAAAAAGCTTATTCAGTACTATTTAATCACACTTGTTATGCGATACTTTTTCATATATTACACAGTGGTTCACTGATCCACTGTGTAAGGTGATCCACTGATTCACTGTGGACCAACCTACCAAACTGATTTTGATATTTTTTAACGATTTTATAATTATGAATAGGACACTATTTCGAGTGTTTACATGTGTTGTAGTAGTTAATCAAGCGAAATAAAGCGTACTATAGCCTCAAAAAGAAGAATGATGAATATGGTAAACGAAAATGTACTCACGCGATATTTTCGTAGCAAGCGATGAAAACACAGAGCTCCGCGTCACACGTTCTGTCGCCAGCGCAGCCGGGCGGGTACTAGCGCATGAGAGCACGCGCGGACATGGGCTTACTACGAGTCTACAGCAATACGCGTACGTGCGATAGTTTTCTAGGAATTGGCGTGATCCACTGTATACCACTGATCCACTGTTGACCAGGTTCCCCTATATATATATATATATATATATATATATATATATATATATATATATATATATATATATATATATATATATATATATATATATATATATATATATATATATATATATATATATATATATATATATATATATATATATATATATATATATATATATATATATATATATATATATATATATATATATATATATATATATATATATATATATATATATATATATATATACATACATACATACATACATACATACATACATACATACATACATACATACATACATACATACATACATACATATATATATATATATATATATATATATATATATATATATATATATATATATATATATATATATATATATATATATATATATATATATATATATATATATATATATATATATATATATATATATATATATATATATATAAATATATGGTCGAGTAAATTGCTGTATACTCGTTTTATTTTGGACTAGGAAATTTTTGTTCAGAAAGAGTCAACCGAGGTGCGAGGAGTGAAGGCAGGCCAAAAGAACATACTTGGAAGTGTCGACTACATATAAGGCGAATCCGTCACCCTAAGCCACCATTCCCGTCCAGCTAAGCCAACTTTCCGTCAGAGGTAGCAGCCTCGCCCCCTGACTACTAGTTTTGAAATGATCTCCGTCCAAAATTAACCATCAGGATACCTCTAACCTCCCGACAAGTTACGGGTCCGAAGTCGCTTACGCGACATTTACTGCCTTAAATTCAGCGACGATTCAGTTTGGATCTATCGCGGATCATGGGCATCTTTTGCCCGGCTCTAAATTCAGGATCAGGTAGCCGATTGGTCATTTCAAACCCGGTTGGCGACAAGTCGAAATCCACCCCACTTGTTAGGAAACAGTATATTTCTATAGTCTGCCGACTCCTTTAGTAATTATTCAGAGTGTACATACCGATTGGCTATCGCCGCACGGTGCGCAAATCGCTCCTTTCACGGCGCCTCGCCGTAAGGCGTTGGCCTCTGGCGGGCAGGTAACGTAACTAGACTGTGGATTGCTTTTCGTCCCAAGTCTTTTGCGCCCACCCCATGGGAGACAAAACGATCTATATCGTTAAAACTTCCTGAGGTGACGGGTTCGCCTATTGTAGTTAGTAGCTCTAATAGGTGCGCAAAACCGCCCAGTAGTGCCAGAAGGCATTACTCTGAGGGAAACCGGTCCACCACCTACGACGCCTGAGATGCGAGAGTCATTCCCGGAGTAGTCCTCCACACGAGGAGTCTACTGAATAGGAGCTGAACCGCGAGTTGGACCGCCCCGGAAACACAGTGAATCTTACGGCTCATGCTGCACGAAACCGTTCGCTACCATAAACTATACACCAATGCGAGCGAAGCTGCGGGTAAAAGATTTAAAGTCCTCACGCGGGGCCGCGGTAGTAAAACGGCATTAAGTTAATCCATGACCTCGCCTCATGAAAGATTCTACGTAGGTTGACCTCCGGGCAGAATTCCCGGCGGAGGCCATCAGGCGAATACGTCAGGTCATAGAATTGCCGGCTGAAATATTCAGCGGAGGAGCGAAGGTCGGGCGCGGCGGCGCGCCGGGAGGGTACTTGCCACTGAAAATTACAGGAGAGGCTAACGCGAGTCGTACGTCTTGCCTGGCATTGAACACGCCCCCGGGGATTCCCCCGAGCGGACCAGCGACTTTCTTTAAATTTTAACGTCCTCTGAATTTCAACTACACCTGGTGTATAAATTTAAAATTCTTGTTCAAAAGGAAAAAGGCTAGGTTAAAACATATTCTCCATAGTAGTTGAAATATGGCGCCTCGACGATATCACGTAATCGCAAACTTTCCAATCAGGTTTGAGGGAATATGTTTTTGTGAGTCGTTTATACCGAAATACTGTTTAAAACGTAAAAGAAACGGTTATGTCACCCCAAGAATTTGCCGACAAGCAGACAACCCGCCCGCGCGCCAGACCCTTAACCCTCAACCCCCCTACACCTTCTCCACCCACCCAAACCCCCTAAAAATCGCTCCCACCCTAACCCTCCTTAAACCCCACCCCTCTCCCACCTCCACCCCGCAAACCCTTCCTGAACTCACAATTTCTTGATTTTCCCCGCAGTAATAAGAATACTTGGTCCCAGAAAAATAATCTGTCTCTTAAGAGGGCTCCGAGCCTATGCCGCTACACAAATGTAGGTAATTTACGCTTGCCGGCGCGGCGGCGGCCACGCAGGTGTGACTAAATCGCATACATTGATAACGCTGAACAGACGGTCACCCGCCAAAGCGATGTAATCCGCATTTTATAATTTTATTGCTCATAGCAAATTGCAAATAACAAAATACTTTTGCACACGTATTTATTAGACTAAAATGGTCGATTTGACCCGCCGTTCCGACATATTTGGCCCAGCGGACTCAAAATAGCGGCCGTTTTTCAAGATGGTCGCTAATAAACCAAAATGATTTTTCTCATGCTGATTTTAATGACCCATGGGCCTTTTCGGCTATTTTGGGGTCGTATGTTTCAAATATGGCAATAAAAATAACTTTAGTTAATTGCGAACAGGATTATAAACATTTTTAGCGAGTATTTACTTTCACGTTACCATTATGTTATACGCATCTTCTTCGAGTATTTGCACACTGGAAAAGACGAATCTAAAGTCAATACTGTCAAAAAGTCAAACGAGAGAATAATTTTGTGTATGCTGTAAGTAATTTCTGAAATTTGCTACCCAGAAAACATGGAAAATTTGAACTATATAATATAGAATATGTGAATGGGTCTTTGACTTTGAATTTGTAGTCGCTGGCTCAAATATGACGACTACATGTGTTTTGAACAACCTTTGAACGTATTTTGAACCGATTTGAACATATTTGTACTTTTGGCCAGAAAACTTAAACTTTTGTACTCGGTGTCATCATCAGAACTTATAGGATCATGCTTAATGGATACACAGGATAATGCTTAAAACAATTATAACATTGTTATTCTCATCAGTACGAGGATAAAATGTATGTCGAGAAGGATAAAAAAACAGTAATTATTATAGGTATAAATAGCTACACCAAAACTTTAATTATTTCAAAAAGCAGTTGCCTTTATAAATAAACTACTTCCGACGGAAAGAAGGTACAGATAGATTTCGCGGCTTAATGTGATTATATATTTTTGAACAACTTCAAATATGTAATTAAAATTAATAAAGAAATAAATTAATGAATGCCACTTTTAAACAGTCTCGAAGAGGAGTTTTGTGGATTTCACTCTGTGCTCCCCGGGATTCGCCCGTTGGATGAACAATTGGAAAGTTCACGAGCACCTTTCTTCTTCGGACCGCAGACTGGTGACATTTGCCATCGGCCGTCGCGTTCCCCCCACGCCACAATCCGAGTGGCGATACCGAACCGGCGACATTAACTGGGACCTGTTTGGTGAAGTCCTCTGCGAGAATCTTGAGGCCTTTCCATCGCCTTCTTGTAGTACCGCAGATGACTTGTGTGTCGCACTTAATGCGGCCATCGAGTCTTCCTGTGATGCCGTAGTAGGGCGGAAGAAACCCCGCGGTGGTATCGCGGCCCCGTGGTGGTCTTCCGAACTCTGCGATAATTTTAAATTTAATATTTTAAATAATGTAACGTAGCGATTGAAAATTAATGTGATTGAAAATTGTTATTTTTGTGATGTGACGCAATGATGAGATGAAAATTTTCTGCTGATCGATCAAGGTGAACAATGTATGAGATGAAGTTAAAATAAAGAAAAATAAAAAAACTCAAGTTTCATTTTTTTTTAAACTCTCTCTATACTATTGAATATCTATGATATTAAACATTTTCAAAGCCTATTTGATTTTAAAATGTTTTTGAAAGGATTTTATTTTTCTATGGTTTTAAAATATTTCTAAGTATTCTGTAGTTTTGAATATTTTCAAAGACTATTTGATTTTAAAATGATTTTCAAATTATTTTATTTTTCTATGGTTTCAAAATATTTCAAAGTATTCTATTGTTTTGAATATTTTCAAAAACTATTAGATTTTGAAATGATTTTCATTTTTTTTTAATTTTCTATGGTTTCAAAATATTTCTAAGTATTCTATAGTTTTGAATATTTTCAAAGACTATATGAATTTAAAATGATTTTTAAATCATTTAATTTTTCTATAATTTCAAAATATTTATAAGTATTCTATAGTTTTGAATATTTTCAAAGACTATTTGATTTTAAAATTCCCGTGCTTTTTCTGGTTTAAATGACGTGTCGCAACCTTAAATCAGTGCATATCCTATCAATGCTCTTTGTAAGCTAAATATCTTACAGCCAACCACTTATTTTCAACTTACGAAAATGTTACATCTGCATGCCGAAATGTCCTTCGTTGCTCACTCCTGATGGCGAAACTGCTTTTCAAAATCAATATTCAAAATCAATATTCTACCTGTACATGGTTTATGCGTCTTTCAGTATTTTTTTATTGAATTTCAGGTTTTTCACGCAAATTAACTAAACTATTCGAGATTACAAGTTTCGAATAGTGGTCCCTTCAGAAAATATTTTCAATTGTTTTACGCTTATTGGAGTCGATCTATTTTTTATATAATGAGCATCGTATCGATCGAATCTTGGGGTTTAAAACTATCTCATTTTCTTATATCTCGGACTGAAAACAACATCGCTTTCTCATGTCTTCAGACTGAAATTTCACGCTGATTCTATGGCGTTTCTCAAAAAACGAAATATGTTTTCTTACGCTTCCCCATTAACTAAAATACATGTAGAGTATTATAATAAGTTATAACAAAGATGGCATAAACATCCATTAATAAAAAACAAATATAAAAAATAAAATACTTACTGCTGTTTGCTTTCTCGTGACGATGCGTGACGATGCGGCACTGCGGTGTAGAAGAATAAAATATTACGTGAGCGGGAACTGATAAGAGCTAACCGAAAAAGACGTGCTCCCGCTTCGAATAGCAGCAGGGAAGTGAATCTATTTCATAGCGCGCCTGTGTATTTATTAACGCGGCCGGCCCATACAAAAAATGTATGGAGAATCTGATACCTGATTTTCTGGGATTTATTGTAAAAAATCCTATTACAATCATTGAAATTTAAATAGCTTATAGTGAAGATATGCCATTTAACTTTCTTTTATAATAATTTGTAATTCAAATTAGTTATTATTTTCCCAGTGAGGACTAAAACCCCGCGCCCATTTTTGTATATTTTCTCGTGTGTTTTTATAAAAAACTACGCAAACTATTGCCAAATTTATTAGCTCACCTTATAAATGACTTATTGATAAAAACGAGTGTTTTTTGTCACTGCTTTTATTAGCGTAGTTTTAGCGGAATAACTAAAACGCTAGACCCTAATTTGAGAAATTTCGTGCAGCACCCTCTTAACACATCCAAGACGGTATCTATCTTCTTATCTAGTCGGAAAACAATGTCATCAACAAAATTTAATTATCGGTACAAATACAGTAGCAAATTAAAAAAGCCACCAATTTTTGGGTTTAGTTTCAGAGTAAAACCTAAGATGAAATTCCCACGGATTTTCGAATTAATTATCCGTTACGGGATTCCTTCTGGTCACAGCGTACCGCAGTTTTGAAGCACAACATATGTATGTTCTCTTTCCAAAAACGGGCCATAAGAAATTTCAAATAATCTTGACCGTACTGAATCACGTAGTGGTCATTTTAGAACTCTCAGCATACCTACTCTACCATCACTATGCCTTTGAATGTATGAAGTTAATTTTAAAAAATTTAGGAAATTTGAAGACTCAAAAGGAAATTCACTCTCATTTTACCAGAGGTAGGCATAATCTTATGTTACCCTGCCCTGTCCATCTTTGGAATTATTTAAAAGGGATCCCAACTACGTTGGAATTTGTATATTATAAGAAACTAAAAGAAAATATTAAAATCTTATGTAGAAACGGAAATTACCCTAGTTTAAGTCTAAATTAAAAGGCTACCTTATTTATAGATAATAGTAAGACATTAACAAATTTTAATTAGGTTATCGATAATTTTAGACTATTATTTTTATCTTAAGAATTCGTAGTTTGAAGATAGGTTATTGACAATTTTTATTTAGATTTTCTTTATTTAGTTTTGTAATTTTTTCCATTTTATTGACTATTAAATTATTACGACTATTTTATTTTCTCTCCGATAATCGATTATATTTTGTATTTGTAGGATGTATACTTGATGACAAAATCCAATTATTATATATATAATATTATCATTCACGTCAAGATGTTCTAAATATAGCTTTTTAATTCTTCATTATTATTATTTTTTTACTGTAATTGTCATGCCAAATAATTATCGAATATCTTAAAATTACAAAGTCAATGTAATTTTAAGATACAATACAAATATTATAAATGTGGTGAGACTCTTTAAAACCTCTAGTATCGATTTTCAGAACTATTTCTTATCTTAAGCGGCTATCGAAAGTATTGTGTACAATCGAATATATTATGTCTATAACTGTTTATAAGTTTTGAAGACAATAATCCTGATTTGATTTTGATTTGATTATTGATGTGAGGAAGATCCCACTTTAGATTGTTTTCAAATGGTTATCCTACGTATTTACTAGACATTCGTGTTTAATTATTTAGCAGTTACAGATCCTTCTTATTGAAATAATATTCTGAGAAAATTGTTATGACATATATTACTATAATGGCATATATGACTTGATTCATTGTGTAAGCGAAATCCTTACTGACAGTGATCGATAAACACATATAATTTATTTTTCCGCTATTTAATGGTAGAAGGTTGTTTTTTAGCCAGAAATATATAATTGCAAAACCCATTTTAGCATTTTTGTTCATATTTGGCCGTGTGTTATATCGAAACATCAAGGCAGTATCAATATCAAATGGTGCTATATTACCATACGATCGATGGTATATTATTATCTTCGAGTATACGTACCTTCTATCCGTGAATGAACTCCGTATATAGGATCTCATAAAGCGAACGGCTACGGACATCGGCATTCCAAGGAATACCAGTTGGGGCCGGAATTCCTATCTATGCTTCGAAGCGATCTAATGGCTCTTTATTGAATGGGTTGGCCTTGTCGGGTATTATCTTCTATATTATACATATATATAGGTAAATTGGTTACCCGTTTGGTTGATAAGATCTATAATATAGTGTTCAGTAGTGTCATTTTAGTTTTTGATTTTAAAAAGAGGGCTGTTAGTGATGCCGTTGAGGATATATAAAACTATAATACTATTATCATTGAATATATAATGTATTAGACTGCTCAATGCAGTACTACGTTTTGACAACTTGGATTTTACTACGAAAAGCAACGTTTACCTAAATTTAAACGGTATAAATTACTGCTAATGTATCATATAAAGTTAATTCCTAAAATTTAAATTACTAGCTGACCCGGCAAACTTCGTACCGCCTAACAGTCAATAAATTTCGTGTCACAGATTAGCTGAACTTAATTTATGATTTTATGAAAGTAATACAATGAATACAAAATAAAGTTCACTACTTTATTAAGATAATAACACAAAAAGAAATATAAAAGTACAAAAATTAAGTATAACAATCGCGTGTCAGCAAGACATGATTGAATTAAACTATTTACATATTGTGCAGCATGGGATGCACTCCGTTTAATTCTCCTCATTGAAGAACTTTGTGATATACAACATTTTTAGTTTTTTTTTATCAGGCGCAAGAACAAATAAAGCGGATGATTTGCCCACACGTGAACATGCCACGTACAACTGACTATGAGAAAAACACGGATTTATATTTTATATGGGAAAATGTTTTTTCTTTTATTTAATTTTTCGTAAATTTTCCAATTTTCGTTTTTAACAGTTATTCTGCAATTCGGGTCGGAGACACTACAAATCAAAAACAATGAAAATCGGTCCAGCCGTTCTCTGGACACATTTCTAGTCCGGACTTCATTTAGCGTTTTCCTTATGATTCATAATACATAACATGCCCGACTTAATGTGTTCTCGAGATTCTCACAGTGCAAATTCCATTTTAGATTTTCATCGATATTCACACCTAAGAATCTAACACTTGCTGTTTGAGGGACTGTATAATTATTAATTGATAAATGTATTGGTTTGTCATGATTTCTGTTTTTGGAATTTGAAAAATAAATAAAGTCCTTCTACTTCATTCAAAACCGCCTTTCAATACGGAGATAACTCGTAAGTTGATACCACCACCTCACACCGAACAACCTGGAGTCTTGTGAGGGGTGGTCCCTCACACATATGTAGTTATGTAAGTTCGTCGACAATGCAATATTATGGAACCTTCGAGCTGAGTTGATGATGGACCCAGGATGTAGGGATCGGAACTTCTTAGTGGCAAAAGGTAGGAAAGTCGAATTTGGGCGAGTGTGTTCTGTTATCATGAATACTTTCAATTACACGTGATGACGAGAGTCTGAAGATGGAGCCGGGAGATTGCCACTGCAAATCCCTGGCGGAAAAAGCGCTTGTTTTTAAAAAATCCTTTTCTACTTTTAATTTATGTTATGCCAATCTTTACAAATACACAACCATCTGCGTTTTCTTTTGTAGTGGTAAAAGTGATTTTTGTAAGCGCATGCGAATCGAAACTGTTTAGCTGCAACCTTTAAAATTTCAGATTTTGCATTAAATTTTAACAGATTATTTTAATTTAAGAAAACAACTTAATGTTAAACGGACAACAATAAATATTTAAGCCTTACATTTATTTTTTTTTTCTCGTTTTTCCTAAAAAAGCGAGAGGCACTCAAAACCATAGTTTTAGCTTTCGTCAGTAATTCGTAAATTGATATATAAAAAACTGAAAGTCGAATTTATTTACTAATAAAATTTATTGTTGCATAATGAAAAAAAAGCAACATGACGATATTAACAACGTGATGTTGAATAGTAATAACCGTATCCCATTAAAAGGGTCGCATATTGTCGGCATTAATTTAATCACAGCAGATGACGATTTCGCTTAATCTTCTTTATCTTTTGCTGGCCTAAATATTTTTGAGAGTGTGAAATTCAAACCAAAATATCGTATGTATAAAAGTCGTATGAAAATATCAAATGGTGGTATTAACCTTTAAAAAGCCAGTCAAGAAAATGAAACTCACGACGGCATGTTTGTAACCCTCGAACATTTGTTTGTAATATATAATGGTAGGTTATTTCATGAAAGCGACTCTTACCACGTATAACAGCATAATTGCATAAATACGGAGATCGGCCGCCCGAGCATTGTCGCAACAGAAAACCACCGATCGGTGTTATTGGCATTCTACCGGCTAAGTTGCAGTACTTGTTATGGGTATCAGATAAATATAATGAAATATTACTAAGTTTAAGTAAATTAATAAACCATCAGAATATGCTTTTATATTTTAGTAGCACAGTCGCACAGCCGCGCCGGAGTACACAGTTGGCTGGCTAACGCCGCACAATGAGCAAACCGCCCAGCAGCGCCCGGAGATCATCCCCCGGAAGATCTGATCCACCTGCCGTGACAGGGACACAGGGTTATTTCCGGGTTCGATCCACTTAGAGGAGGCTACTAGATAGGGGTTGAACAGTGAGTTGAGCCGACCCAATATATGAGGGGGTCTTAGTGGTTCAACTGCACAGGAGCCATTCGCCGTTTGTATTTGCTATACTATCTTGGAGGTGTCGACTACAACGGGTGGACTCGTACCCCAGGAAGACCTTTGGCATTGATTCTCCTATCATTGCTCTGGATCACTCGTTCCAGTCACTGGGATGATGAATTTGGGTCAATATATTGACACCTTATCAAACCATATGATACGGGAGCTCCACAAGGTCTATCCTTCCAATGAGGGAATTTTTAACAGGATGTCGCCTCACGCCCCGAAAAAGTGAAACGTTTTTCATACAGAACCAAATTACTATACGTGAATGGTGCGAAAACTCCCCAATATCACCCCCATCAAAAACCTCTGGGCCATTTGCAAAAAACGGCTCTCCAAGCTGGATTGTACAACGAAAACCAAGATGATTAGTGCAGTAATTCAAGTCTGGTTTCATGACAAAGAACTGAAAGAAAGCTGTCAAACCTGCTTATTTTTACGCCTACAAAATTGAAAGGTGTGCAACACGATTTCAATAAAATACAGGATTGGGCACATAACAATAGGCTGATAATCAATGCCGAAAAAACCAAAGTTATCATGTCATCGCATGCAAGAGAACGAGGAAGTAGCTTTGCAATTAAATTCTATACGCATAACCGTCTACATATTCCACAACCGAACTGACGGTGTGAGCATATAAAAAAAGTCGATGCTGAAAGGTACCTTGGACTAACGGTTGATAAGGAATTCTCCGGGGTAGTGCATATTAATAACATATGCAAAAAACTTAGACAAATAATTATAAAAATTTACCACTTAAAATACATTCTCAAATACAACCACCTGATAGGTCTATATTATGCCCTGGTCGAATCTATTGTCGCTTACGGAATTACAACCTATGGCAACACTTTTAAATCGTACATATCACCATCACATCTCTACAACACCGTATTTAAAAATGATAGTTCCGAACAACATTTGACATAAATTCAGAAATGACCGGATAGGACTTTTCAATTATTGTGGCATATTACCAGCTAATGTACTATTTATTTATAGATTGACATAAACACAGCGCTAGAAAGATAAACACACAATGAACGGCTACTCGTGCCTCCTTTTCGCAACCTTCATGGAAAAAGAAGATTGAATTGGCTAATCCCTGATATATTCAATAAAATTCCTCTAGCTTTAAATAACTAATAAAAATAAAAAAAAAACAAATAAAAATAGTTAGCTTTAAAATAAGTGAAAGTGAAAAATCCGTGTTAATAATACGAATGAGATTCATACACGCATACATATTAGAATTAAGTACGTCTCATCTTTTTATGTTAAAATTATCTAGGGGGTGGCTTTCTGTGCCGACTAATCTTAACTCATGTAATTGCAGCATATATATGTTTATTAAATTAAATTAAATTGAAATTTTAAAATATTTTCAAGTCCGAGGCCGGAACCCCTTTAACCCCTCCCTTTACTAAAAATAGACCAATATACATCTGCAAAAAAGCCATTAGCTGCCTTGGTTTACTATCTGTAAATTTATTGTAAAAAATAAATAAAATATAAAAATTGTATAAAATAAGTAAATGAGTAAATGTAGGTAACAGTCATGCCATAGTACCCGGCCGAAAGTAAATAAACCAGTCCAGCAACCCTATTAAAATTACAGGGTGTTCCGTAATGTCATTTGCCACTTTGGTGGGACTCCGCCCCGACGCGACCGCGCAGTCCTCACCTGGGCATTGCCGCCGCCGCCTGCGCGGCAAAGTTACGCGAAACGCTCATTTTAATACTTGATGACGCAACAAAACTCATAAGACATTCAGGCCAACGTAACGAGAGACGCCGCTTCCGCCGTCGCGCTACCTGCTCACCGACTATAGAGCAGAAATGGAGCAATACGCGGGGCAAAGCTCCCAGTCCGCGTCGCGCCACCGTAATGCCAATTACTTAATTACAATTTTCGCCGACAAGAACGCAATTAGAGCTGTAACTGCTGGCACACTCCTGGGAGAATATTTATTCCGTCATTGCATGCTCTACCCATTTAATATTATACATAAGCCCCAGGACATAATACATATTGTTTTTTTAATTTATTTATTTAATATTTCACACACATATAAATAACAGGTTAGGTTAAAATCTATCTTCCTAGACCGATGCCCGTGTAGAGATTATGATGATTAGCAAAAAGTGGGGTAAGGCTCCCAGTCCGCGTCGCGCAATCGTAATGCCAATTCTAGTGGCGTGCCCAGGGTTGGTGAATGAAACAAACCTGACATACCTTTTTGTATTTTTACGCGTTTTATGGAAACAACGTGGTACCTCTTTACTCTTCAATCTTCAGTTTGAAGTTTACTGATTGTGTCGTAGATTTAATAAAACACACTATTTTTAATTTTATTTTTATTTATTTATTTATTACAACTTGGTAGAGAGTTAACATATTGAAATGTCAAAGACAACGGGCGAACCCGTCACCGCAGGACGTTTTAACGATTCATCGTTCTATCGACCGTGCAGTGAGCGTAGAAGACTTTGGACATTACAAATCCGACTTCTAGCTACGCCACAACCCCTAAGAGACCAACTCCTTACCGCGAGATAGCCAGGAATTACTTCCCAGCGGCTCGAGACACTCGCGCCCTTACTTCCAATTGTGACCAGATTTCTCCGGTCTCTCGATTGGTTCCGAGTTGAGGTCGCTTGCGCGGTCCTCTCCCTTATGAAGCGGTGAAACGGAGTAAACCGAATCTATCGCGGACCAAGGCGTCCTTTGCCCGGCTGTTCACCCAGGATCGGATGGCCAGTGGTCAATTCAAGAGCAGTCGCCATAAGGTACACAACCACCCCCACTCTATAGGAAACAATACAGTTCCCAGACTCCCCCGACTGTTAGTCGGAGAGCACAATCGATTGGCTTGCGCCGCTCGGTGCGCAGACCGTCCAGGAGCGCCAGAGGTTTGATTCCCAGGGGAGACTGGTTGACCCAGTGTCCTACCCTGGTTCGCACCCCGTACGTGGAGGCCATCGGATGGGTGTTGACCCGTGAGTGTGACCGACTCTGAACACATGGGTCATCATGGCCAACTCATCATGGGCCTGTTAGCTCCCTAAAGGCAGAGAGAGTAGAGAGTTAACAGTGAGATCGTACAGATATGATTTGTAACTATTTATATAAGCAATAAGAAAATGAACACAACCCATACGATCATTCTAGACGAATGCCCAACTAGACCGAACAGCCTGTATCTGGGCATACTGAAGACATAAAACACACTACTGCTAGACAATTCTGCCTATATTAATAACATATATTTATCAGCAGTCTTTAGGAAATGCCGTTTTTGCTTGAGTGAGGGAAATCAAGTTAAGACAGAACTCACCAAAAGGGACAATTTCATCCATTGTTTATCAGATAATAAAAATCACAAATCAATTGAAATTATACAATAAAAAATCTGCTCTGTCACTTGCTCAAAATAAACGAGACTGAATACGGAACACGCTCGCATTCTACTTCATGCTAATGCAAGCCAGGCATATTCGTCAGTACAAAAGTCGTAATAGGTACATATATTGTTTTGCGTAATTTGTCACAGGTTAGAATGAAAGGACCACTGATTTTGAAAGCCCCGTTGCAAGCCCATGTGTGCGAGCGAGGTGACTAGCTGATCTGAATTCGGTAAGATTGAAGCGAATTGTCCCATTGTCGATAAGCTGGTTTATCGCGTGGAGCGATCTGTGCCCGCTAGATAGCAATAAGAGCGCGTAACTTCATATATTAGTTTAGCGACCTTTTTAAGAAGATTTTGAGGATATAAGGCAAGCCGGGCTTTTGTGCTTGTATGAAGGAACCGCCACTGGCCAATTCATTAATTAGTATTTTTGCCGACAAGAACACAATTAGAGCCGTTACTGCTGGGAGAATATTTTTGTTCCGACAGTGTACGCTCTACCAATTTAATATTAAATATTAGCCCCAAGAAATAATTGGTCGACAACCTGAACGTCAGGCAGGGAACTGTATTATTTATAACGGTAATAATAAAAATGATTTATTCAATACAAAAGGCGTGCTTATTGCCAACAGGAAAAGCATTCCAACGACGATCTCCAAGCAAGGTGAACGAGAATGAGAAGATGTGGTTGAGGCCCCAGTTTTTCCCTGCCAGTCTTCTGCTTATACCCAAAGCACTTTTAGCTTTTTGAATTGTTTTGTCTAGGTGGCTGTTTAAGGTGAGTCTCTGGTCGAGCGTGACTCCCAGATACTTTACTTCCCTGGAGAAAGGCATCTGCCTGTGGTTTAGAATTGGCATTTCTAGTCCATCTAGTTGACGTTTGTTGGTAAATGGCACGAGGACGGTCTTATCGGCGTTGACCGATAATTCGTTCTCTCTGCACCAATTGCTAACGATTGTTAACGCTTTTTGCATCATGTGTGAGATCGCGTTTTGGCAGAAGCTCCGGACAATGACTACTAGGTCATCACCATAGCCCTGTGTGTCTATCCTGGCCTCTGCCATCCTATGCAGGATTCCTTGCGAATATTCGCCCAGCATCAACCTAGCAATACTTGTAAGATTTTTATCTGGAAATTCTTTTTACATGTCAAACCAAAATTCTCAAACGTTGGGTCAGTTCGTAAGAAATAAATATTGGAGCGTTTGTAATGCCTGTATAACTTAAGTCTGATAAGGTCATGGTTTCACCATTGCTTTTACTGTTTCTTATATATTTAAAAAAAAATACCATAAAGTTATTCTTCTATCCACTTGCAATATTTCTTCTTCTTTCCACTATTACAATTTTCGATATAATTTTGCACCAAATAAGATACGTATTCTAGAATAATTCGGGTTTCGGAAGTTGTTATCCATAATTGAAATGGAAATTTGTTCTGTAGCATGAATAAAAAACCTTCTTTAAAAAAATCACTAGTTTACTCTGCACCGCATAAGTGAGTCTATATCTGAAGACCGTATTATATTGCTTTTAATAAAGAAGCTCAGCGTTGTTAATTGCAGCTGTCGCCTTTCATTAACTGTTATGGTTGTAGGAGTGCTTCCCAGCGGTTATTAAACTATGTGATTAGTGTTTCGACCTAATACGTTTTTTTCCTTTTATCAAGCATAAGCTGCCCTCCCAGGCTTTGTACGAGAAGAGTTTTAAATGTATTGCTTTAGGAAAAAAGTTACAGAATACAGAATAAAAGGTATTTGTTTCCATTATAATTTCTCAATTTTGTAGGAATGACCAAGTATATAAAATTAATCCTAAATTACTTACCCACTAATTTATTCTAATAAATAATATATTTACTGTTCTTTATAGTTCTTTCTTATATATTATTATAGTAATATTATATATATATATATATATATATATATATATATATATATATATATATATATATATATATATATATATATATATATATATATATATATATATATATATATATATATATATATATATATATATATATATATATATATATATATATATATATATATATATATATATATTATTATAGTATATAGTAATAATATATTTACTGTCTATTATAGTTCTTTCTTAAATTGACTAAATTCAGATTTCAAAAAGTTGTTCCTTTCAAAATCAAGTACTTTGTTAGGTGGTGCTAGAGTTATTCCAAAAATAAGCTTGATTTAATTTATTTACTTTTTTTTTGCTTATACCGCCCACTAACTAACGATGAAGGAATGGATTGTGAATGCGCATTTTTTTTGTTGACATAAAGACGGAAATATTTATTTACTTATTTATTTATTTTTTAGGAAAACCAATAGCTAATTATAATTTAACAAAAAGAGGAGTAGGATAACAGAGAGCCAATTAAAGGTTTTCACGTTTAAGTAACGTTGTAGAAACATATGTGACCTTTCAATTAAAGCTATCGATTAAAAATACATCAAACATTATTCAACAATTAATGCTAAAGAATTCACTGTTCAGCCGCTGCCTAGCTGAGTTAATACTCGTACAGAATAGATCAAAGTCAAATCGTTTAATCAAATCATTGAAATTGTCACTTGTTCGCCACAGAAATGCATTTTGCCTATATTTGGTACCAGCATGAGGAACATTAAGAGCAGGGTTAAATCTATTGAGCTTGGAAGGAACACGGAGATTAATTTTATTTAGTAAGTAGCATTGTGAGTGATAAATGAATTATTAAATATAAAACAATAGAATTAGTACAATCCGGGTAGGCAGACGATACAGGCGAGCATAGCTGACTAGTGAAAATGCAGTATAGAAACCGGTATCTGACGTGATCATCTTGCGCGTGTGAACGGCGAGTGAGCGGAGCAGCGGCGAAAGCAAGGGTTACAAACATTTTTATACTGAGAAGGAATGAAGCGGGTGTATATAAAACTATTTCTAAGCAATTCAATATATTCATCTTGACCCCCCTGAGACGATAAGGACAATTTCAATCACAATAATGATAGACAAAGACAATAATAGTATGTCTGTATGTCTAACTGTGTCTGTGTCTGTGTGTATTCCTCAATGATTGTGCCCAAACTCTTAATCCGATTGAGCTGAAATTCGGTATGCAGGCATCGTTTGGTCATTGGAAGAGTTGAAAAGATTCAAATTGAAATTGGTCCACCATGGAGTACACTAGTCATATATCAATCTCATAATATTGAACTAAGAGACTTGAAATTTGGTGAACAGATGACTTGTTGGACCCAAATAATATTAAATTTTCGCCGGTCAGTATGTTTTTGTAAACGTTTGAGTCAAAAGTGTTTAAGCATTGCATACTCACTATCCGCGCTCGTTGTCGACGAACGACTCTCGATATATTCGAAGTTTCATCCCCGTACGGTGTAAGTACCTCCTGTAAAGAACTGGCATCACGCTTGAAGCCTTCTATAAATCATTGGCTACTTGCCGAGAAAGTTTTAATGGTGACAGAAACGTTTTTTTTTAATTCAACATACATATTATTGTACATACAGCAAAAGCAAAGAGTCCGAATAAGTGAACTTCTTAGACACCGAAGTACAACATCCATAGATCAGTACGGGTTTTTAAGTATATTTTCAGAATGTGGGCCAAAATGTTTTGGAGTCGAGGTATATTCCTAGATCCCGCGTTAGAGACTCAGTTTCGAGAGGACGGTCGTTCGTGAGGTAGGTCAAATTACCAATTTTACTATCTTTAATAAATGTTAATTTGCATTTCTATTTTAATATGTTATTCTCTCTTACTATTTATGACATTAGTATATTTTGATTATTTGTAAGTAGGTAATATTGAATATAATATTACAGCCATGACAACTATCGTGATAGTTATGTTTTAATAATAAAATTTTAAGGATTTAATTTTGTGACGCATCCAAGTGTAGGAATCCCTAGCCTATCTACTGGAGTAGTTGATTGTATTTTATTTAAAATGCTCAAAAAGAGATAACCATTTGAATTATAGCAATTGAAACCTTATTTAAAAACAATATATTTATCTCTATGGGGCTCTCTAGACGATCAAGCATGCTTGTCAAGCATCGCGTCACGGGCTGGAAAGGGAACGTAAAACGCAGGAAATATGCAAAATTTTTTTTTTAATATTTACCAAAAATGCCTAATTTTATAGTTTATACCAGGGAGTCACGATAATTAGACGTAATAAATGAATAACGTGACTCCCCGGTATAAAACTACAAAATTAGGCATTATTGGTAAATATAAAAAAAAAATATTTGCATATTTCCTGCGGTTTACGATCCCTTCCCAGCCCGCGACGCGATGCTTGACAAGCATGCTTGATCGTCTAGGGAGACCCTAATATACATAATTAATAATTATTTAAGTACTGACTATTGAGTAAAACTAGTAATGAGTAGAGTTCCTAACTAATGAGTGAAAAAAATAACAGATCCATGTGGATTTTACTGCCTCACTAGGCCTGGGCCTGTGTCGAGGCAGTAGCCTAGTGGTGTTTGATGGTCCAAGCGCAGCCGTGTCGTAAAAATATAAAATGATAATGAAATAGTAATAAAAAGTAATATTATTAATAGACATTTATAACATAATGGTACATATAATAAAAATGTATAGGTATTATAAATTTCATAATAAAAATAAATATGAAATAGCAATATACTAACATATTCCTGAATATATAGTTAAAATATATATATAATATATTATTAAATTAAGTTAAATTAAATTGAAGCAAATACCAAATAGTACCAACACAAATAATAAGAAGAGTTAGTTCAGATGTTATATTCCTTTACAAGATATTAAATGGCTTTATTGACTGTTTTGAATTGCTTCAACTTATAAATTTCCATGTACCCCCACGGCCTTCCCGCCAATTCAACTTATTTCATCTACCTCAAGTAAGCACAAACTACGCCCAAAATAACTACATTTATCGAGTATCTCATTTCTGCAATACCAAGCTAAGCGAAATTGACCTGTTTAATACTACTGCGACTGCGCTCAAGACTCTTATTCCGGGTCTTCTGAAAGGCAATATTCAAGGACGAGTGAAATAATTATATTATATTTTTCCTTTTCTTCTTTCTTTTCTTTCTTCAATATATACCATAAAATTTCCCTAATAATAAAATAATAAAATTATAACTTTAATTCCCCTCCACTTCCTCCTATCCCCTTCCTAGGCGACTGTATATTTTTACGATTTTTAAGTGGAAACTTTTAACTGACATTGTAATCTTTAAATAAAATTCAGATTTTTCTACTCTAATAGCTGTAAATTTCCTTAATAATAATAAAATAAAATTTTAAAAAAATAATAACGGCCAAGGACTGTTTGGATATGATTTGATGAAATAGCTAATATTTCGGTTTTCTAGTAGCTCCCGTTAATGTCCGGTACAGTCGTTATAGTAAATTCACTTAGCAGATTTTGTCGATGCGGTTGAAAAATTGGAACGGATGCCAATTCCGGGCAGCGCCATCTTGTAGCCGCGGACATGACTTCCGGTGGCTAGACGCGACCGGTTCCGGGGGTATGGGGTTACGAAGAGGTACGGGGGGAAAGGGCGTCTTCCTCTTCCTGTTTATTCCGCTTTCCGCTTTCCGCTTCAGCCGCCGCGGCTTCCGCTCCTTCCGCTTATCGCGTCCTCGCAGAAAATGCTCTCTGACATCGTCGCCTAATATGCTCTTGAAGGCCATCTGCATAAATTGCTAAATGGGGGGAGGAATTGGATAATCTCGATATATTTCGCCGGAATTGATCGATGTTTTTACGAGCCTCGATAAATATGGATATTGAGTAGTTTTTTGCGTCAGTGAATGGGCAAACTTACAACCGAGCCTATAATAGATTGAAGCATTACTAGCGCGCCATCTGGTGGTCAGATTCCAACCACAATCTTTTCAACTCTTGCCATGATCAAATGATGCCAGCATACCAAATTTTAGCTTATTCGGATGAAGCGTTTGGGCGCTATCGTAGCGAGCTATCACAGTATCACAGTGGCGCGTAGGGCGCTATCGTAGACGCTATCGTAGGGCGCTATCACAGTAACACAGCCATGCTTTAATCTGAAAATGTTCTTAATCGTCTCGAAGAAATTTTCAAAAACTTTCCATAACCGTTGGTTGGCCAGGAAATTGATAAATTAAGAAATGAATGACCATCTCTGCTATATTTGTTATGACGTCATGAATCATGACTGTCTTTCGACATTATTAGAGGACAATAAACATATAATTTATAAACATATACATAAGTAAATTTGTTATACGTTTCTATAATTTAAGCTGGTAGTAATACTGGCCTAATTTAAGTATGTAGTAAGACCAGTAGTAATACTGGTGTGCATTGTTTTTTATATTATTAATGTCTTTTTGTATCACAAAATAAGGAGTGTAAGACTAGAAAAATAAGAGTTTGTCTCGCCAACAAACTGTATACCAGTTTGGCGAGATTTTAATATTAAAAATAATGTCTTTTTTTCTCTGAATAAAATAAATAAATAATATACGACGGTTCGGCCATGTTTGCCAAATGAACGATAATCGCTTGCCACGTAAACTTCTTTGGCGAGACCGTCCGACAGAATGGAGAATTCAGCGATCGGCACCGAAGAAAACCTGGCTAAATAACATCAAAGACGACCTTAAGAATCAACGATTATCGGCTAGGGTTGCTCGAGACGTGGCAAAAAATCGTCAAGAATGGAATCGAGTCGTGAATGGAGTACGAGATCCAGCGGTACCGACAGCAGCGTATTGGCTGCGAGGGCGACCCCCTTCCCAATCGCCGGCTACGGAATAAATAATAATAATAATAAACATATAATTTGATTAGTTTATCAGATCACTAAAAAGCTTCGAAACTTTTTCAAATAAAAATGTCACAATGTTTTCACACGACTGCCCAACAAAAAAGGAGTGTAGGTAATGTGTCACAGGGTTTATCTATGTAAATCTAAATATTAATTTTCTATTTTTTCATTTTATCTAATCAAAAATTCTGTTAAATTACGTTTTGCCATAGAGTTGTCCTTTATCAATCAATCACTTGTTTATTGCTCTCATATACATATGTACTTGACAGATGTTGATAAAGGAAAATTGAATTTAAAAATTAATGTTACCTAACATTTCTGCACAAGTTTAAACGACTTGATAATAACATCAAAAGGTTGAATCTTACCGCAGTCAACGATCTAATCCGAGCCCGCAATAAATAGAGTCGAACATCCTGTCATCCCTGCATTGGTGAATCCAGAAATCCTGTGGGGGTTCACGTATAGAAACTGATGTGGGGGGGGGGGGGGGTAGAAGATACAACAGAGCTCTTGTAGTTTACGGTTACGTCATCGAGGCGTTTGGGGTTGAGAACCCCTCTAAGATAGCGTCACAGGTGAGAATCGTAAATGTTTTACACTCGCATTAACCCGCCATTGGTGACGTCAATTTGACTTACATAATTGGTGACGCCGGTCTCGAGTTCGGGCAAAGATATAACTTTTATTATAAATTTTAAAATCTTGACAGATATATAAAAGTTTGACAAGCGTTGAGCACGCTGCACGATCTAGCAAAAGGTAAAATCTCGTGTATAAGAAAAAAATCGCGATATTTTACTTAACGCTAGATGGCGAGCGCGCTTAACTCTTTTATTATACGATATTTAAAAACAAAAACTCATCCTGTACATAGAAGCAGAGATAATGAATACCATACACTATGACGATTCTATAAATGATTTCGTCCATAAAAAATACCGTAAATAAGTGTAATTCCTGTTTCATTACACGTTTATTTTATGACTATTTCATTCATTCAATAACTACCTACTCACTTAAATCCGTTAAATAGTTCATTGCCTTAAAAAAGTAATTGGTAAGTAAATACGAGTGATTAAGATAGGTAGGAGGGAGGGGCGGCACAGAGTCAAGTGGCCTATACTCAAGAAAAGTACAAATATGACACTGCAAAATAAATATATGATTTTACAAAATAATTCATTTAAGGCCTCGTCAAACAGAACGCGTATTTAACGCTCGTCAGAGCGCTACAGCGTAAGTCCTGACGCCGCGCTATAGCGCCGAGTTGTCTTGTACTGTGACGCTATTATACTGTCAAACAGAGCACGGGCGCTGACAGTACGCGGCACTCTGACGTCGCGCTAGGACGCCTTGACGCCGTGCGTTGTATTTGTTTACAAATTTCATTGAAAGTCGTCCGACGTACGCGTGAAAATACATACATTATGACTGAAAAACTGATAGAATATGTTCGGAGACACCCCTGCCTATATAATACGAATGAAATTTCATATAAAAACATGGCGATAAAATCAAAATTGTGGGATGAAATTGGAAAAGAAATTAATATGACTGATAAGTAATTTATCAATCTGTTTATTGATTATTAAAATGTTACTAAATTTTCACGAATTTCATGTAATTCTTCAAATAAATCTTGCGACATACGATAGTATATAAAAAAACGATCTTCATATGATGAACTCTCTCGACAAAAATGGTGATATTCTCCTAATTCCTTTCTCCTTTTATTAATGTCGTATACCTTCTTTTTATCTGCGATCGTGATAAAGCGAACAAATGTAATAATTCTTCCACATCTCTTGAATCACTTGACTCACTTGAATCACTTGACATCTCAGCAACAAAAAACTTTCCAAAGACTGTCAACGATCTGCGGTACGCTCTGTGTGGGTCAATATCTAATCGATTTCAGTGTGACATCCAAAGTACGCGACGTTAAAACGCGACGCTAGTTACGTTTTACGCTGCGCTAGGTACGCGATTTGTTTGGCGAGGCCTTTATTAGGAGCGTTCGGTTTATTATGAGGTTTATTAGGATGTTTCATTAGGATGATTTCATGTTTAAATATCAACGCTCCATCCAGACGACTAAGGCAGCACAACATTTCATATTCCAGACAAATAAATCTTTCCACAACCCTGGCTCACGTGCCTGCCAGTCATATAACACCGTAACCAATTGTAATGATAATATAGATTTTTTCGACATGGTACCCTAATAATTAAACCCGTTTTAGAGACTAAATTACGAAACACCTACATTGCTTATTTATCGTGTGCTTATTTTATTAATAATATTTTTTCAGGAAAAAAAATAATATCATCAAAATGAATTTTTATTATGGCTGTTCTAAATTTATTGTAAATTTATTGCGATATATTTGCAAAACATGCGAAATTTTTGTTAATTTTTAGGGATATCATTTTATCTTTTTTCTATAATTTAATGAATCACTGGTATTATTTTAGTTATTTTCTATCACTACGTAAAATAAATGTTAATTTATAATGTTATTCAATAGTTTTAATAATAATAGTTTTTATAAAAATACTTTTTTGTTGAATCATCAGTTAAAAAGCATAATTAATTTAGCATGCGAAGTATCCATTGAATATAATTCTTTAATAAGAAATTGTATGAAAATATTGGTAATAATTCATGTATTTGTTAGAATATTGTTTGTGTAGAAATTAATAAATAATTAGATAATGTTTAATGTAGGGTGTCTCTGAGCGCTTTGCTAAATACACAAAGAGAGTTGTCAACTCCAACGGGCGAACCCGTCATCTCAGGTAGTTTTAACGATTGTCCGTTATATCGCCCGCGAAGTGAGCGCAGAAGACTTGGTCAAAACAGTCCACCGTCAAGGTCCGCCACATACCCGTAAGAGGCCAACACCTTATCCGCGAGATAACCAGGTATGTTACCCAGCGGGCTTACACTTACTCCCTTACTTCCGATTGCGACCAGATTACTCCGGACACTCGATTGGTTACGAGTTCGAAGTCGCTTGCGCGGTCCTCTCCCTTACGAAGCGGTGAAACGGTGTAAACCGAATCTATCGCGGACCACGGCATCGTTTGCCCGGCTGTTCACCCAGGTTCGGGTAGCCGATGGTCGTTTCAAGAGCAGTCGCTGTAAGGTCCGCAACCACTCTCGCTCTATAGGAAACAGTACTGCTTCCTGACTCCCCCGACTGTTAGTCAGAGTGCACAATCGATTGGCTTATGCCGCACTGTACGCCAGAAGGTTGACTCATAGGGGAAATTAGCCCTAAGGCCAGAGTCTTGCCCGGGCTCGCACTTCATGCTTGGAGGCCGCCGGATGGATGTCGACCCGTAAGTGGTCTTCGTGGGTCTTCGTGGTCAACTCAGCAAGGGCCCATTAGCTCCCTAAATAAATACACGTTACTAAATGCACAAATAATACTCCAATACTCGTACTGTAGGGACTTCTCTTTAGTGAACGCTCGAGACACTTTTTACATGACTGCCTAAAAAGAAGTATTATGTGTTCGGGATTCAACTATGTATGTTTTCTGTTTTTTTATTCCACCATTATTTCTAAACGCTTGAACCGATTTAAAAGTGTGTCATATTGTTAGAATCGTTTTCTCCTTCCGAGTGTCATAGGGTACCGTAGGGTACCCTATGGTACTCGGAAGTACGAGTGTCGTACGCTACCGCGACCCCTTGCTATCATATAAGGGGAAAGCAAGCGCCGTGTGCGCGGTGCGTGTTGACATTCATCATTTCACAGTTAAGTTTTTTTTCGTTCTATCTCTTCGGCGTCAGTAATAGATCCGGTGGACCTAGTGACGAAGTATATAATTTACCAAAAGAAATTATTATGTATATATATATATATACATATACATATATATATATATATATATATATATATATATATATATATATATATATATATATATATATATATATATATATATATATATATATATATATAT